>CM029016.1:144371704-144650384 GCA_016801055.1 Panax notoginseng | reverse complement strand
ATCAGCGTGAGATGCAGTGATAGTTTTAGCGGGATATTGCCATATCTGCTCGGGATGTAGCCGTCACAGATAGCACTGCAGTGAGGTCCCTTACCACTGGCATGATCGCAGAGATGAGCGCATATATTGATGATCACATGGTCACCATGCAGATGGCTACAGATCTGTTGGGTCGTATGGATATTCTCATACAGGAGACCACAACTTTACCTCCATCTTCTGAGAGGGATGCCATGTTGGGCTTGTTAGCTCGTATATACCCTGACTTGTAGATAATCTTGTATTTTCCTGCACAGACTAGCTTAGCCATTTTGTCATGTACAGTTTACATTGTGTATATCAAACAACATTATATATATGACAAGGAAATATATATTTTTGATCACTTCCCTTTTAGATATGCCTTGCTACTTGCTTGATATTTTTCCTGCTACTTCAGGGCTTGTGATCGTGATGTATTCTGAATTCCTTCTCGGTGGATGGACATTGAGTTGTCTCTAGATAGTTCAGAATGGATCATCGATCTGTATGTATCCCTACCATATCTCGGTGTCTTGGGATTGGTTTCTGTATGGAAATGAGGAGAGGAGTGTGGCTTTCCTCTCTGAGATTGACCGCACCACAGATGGTCGCCAGCACTTCTATTTAGGAAAGCCTAGTTAATTCCATCTCTTATGGATTGGTGTTTCTCTTCGAGGTACAACTGCCGCTTAGATGGTCGCCGAATCTCCTATTTAGGAGGAGTTCAGGTAATTCCATCCCTTTGGTTTGAAGCCGAATGAAATGTAGTGGATTGAAGAATGATCCCAGTACCAACTGACAAGGGTTTGTGTTTTGGTAGGGGTTGAGACCGCACCATGAATGGTTGCCTACGTACTCCTATTGAAGAGGAGATCAGGTCTGCATAGTTCGAACCTGGTGTAAGAGGTTCAACGCTGTATGTGGCAGGAATGGTGTAGGAATGTTTTTGTTATTTTTGTTTTATTTCGACCGGGCCATATGAAATGGTTGCCTACGTACTCCTATTGAAGAGGAGATCAGGTCGACGTAGTTCACCCCTCAGGGCGAGATGAAAAGCGCAATCCCATGTGCAGGTCAGAGTGCGGGGAGGAAAGAGTTTAATCCTAGGTTGAGGATAAACTGCAGGTGAAAAGTTTGATCCCATGCATGGGTAGCCAAACTATATACGCAAGAGGTTCAATCCACGATGGGATGACCTAAGTTGTAGGAACGCAAATAAGAAAGCTAGGCTGCTGGCTTGAAAGGTATGTTTCCCTGAGGGGCAAAGTGTATAAAAGTTGTTTATGGCCGGAATGACTGGTGACCTGATGGTCAACCACCAGGATGTTTACTTGATGGTAACTTCAGACATAGTACCGTTTCACGGCGTCTGAGTTGATGAGTTGCAGAAATTCATCGCCCTCCATTTCTTGCAATCTGAGAGCGCCTCCTGTCAATACTTCATTGACAACAAACGGGCCTTCCCAGTTAGGAGCGAATTTTCCCTTAGACTGATCTTGGTTGTCCAGTATTTTCTTCAAAACCAAGTCATGTTGTCTGAATTGCCGTAGTCGGACTTTTTTGTTATAGGATCGGGCAATCCTTTGCTGATATAACTAACCATGGAAGATAGTCGCGGTTTGCCTTTCGTCTATTAGAGACAATTGGTGATACCTATCTTGCACCCATTGGTCTTCATCCAACTGAGCGTCTATCAATACTCTGAGGGATTCCATCTCAACTTCTATGGGGAGCACTGCTTCCATCCCATAGGTTAAGGCGTAGGGGGTTGCCCCAGTGGAAGTGCGCATTGAGGTTATGTAGGCTAACAGAGTCAGAGGCAATAGATCAGGCCAATTTTTGTGATTGGCGGACATCTTTTGAATAATCTTCTTGATGTTCTTGTTAGCCGCTTCAACAGCACCATTCATCTTCGGACGATAGATGACTGAGTTGAGGTGTTTGATGCGGAATTTAATGCATAATTCCCCCATCATTTTGTTGTTGAGGTTCTTGGCATTGTCGGACACAATCACCTCTGGTTGTCCATATCGATAAATAACATTGTTTCTGATGAAAGCAATGATGACTTCTTTAGTAACCCTGGGAAGGAGGCTGCTTCTACCCACTTGGTGAAGTAGTCAATCATGGTGAAGATAAATCGATGACCATTACTGGCTTTAGGCTCAATGGGCCCGATAACGTCCATTCCCCACATTGAGAAGGCCAAGGTGAACTCATATTGTGAAGTTCCCGTGGAGGGGCGTGTATAGCATTCCCATGAATCTGACACTGATAGCATCTCCTGACATGGTCATTGCAATCAGCTTTGAGAGATAGCCAATAATGTCCCGTCTTGAGGACTTTCTTGACAAGGAGGGGGCCACTCATGTGGGGGCCACAGACTCCGCCATGGATTTCATCCATAAGCCTTTGGGCTTGATCTTTGTCTAAACATCTGAGGAGACCCAATCCTGGATCTCTTTTGTATAGTGCATCTCCACTCAGGTAGAATTTCATAGAAAATTGGTGGATCCGCCTTTTCTCAGTCGGGCTCGCCTCAACGGGTGTAGATCCATCTCGCAGATATTCCTTGATATGCTGATACCAAGGATGTTGGATGGGAGGTATCTCATTCGATACTTCTCCAACGTAATTCTCGTAGGATGGGGCCTTGTGCAGGGAAATTGTGACGCTTGGCAAGTTCTCCTTGTTTGATATGTGAATTAAGGATGCCAAAGTTGCTAACGCGCCTGCAAAATCATTCCTATTACGAGGAATGTGTAGAAAGGATATTTCTTCAAATCCCAAAGCCATCTTTAAGACCTACCGATGGTAAGGCAACAAATGTAGTTCCTTGGTTTGATAAATTCCGATGGATTATCTGATTACTAACTCCGAATCTCCAAGGACAGTTAACCGCCTGATGCCCATTGAACGGGCAAGTTTTAGCCCCATAAGATAGCCTTCATACTCAGCCGTATTGTTGGTGCTGACAAACTATAATTTGACGGCGACGGGATACTGCTCCCCCGTATCAAATACTAGAACTGCTCCAGCTCCAGAACCTTCCATATTAATAGCTCCATCGAAATACATCTTCCACGTTTGGCGTGTATCGTACTGATGGTGTTGCTGAATTGTCATTACTCCTTCATCGGGGAAATATGTTTTCAAGGGTTTGAAATCCGCTGATGGTGCGGTAGCCAGTTGATCCGTATTTTCTTGACCTTTGATGGACTTTTGAGTCACATATACGATGTCAAATTGTTGTAGGATCAACTGCCATCTGGATAGTCGACAATTCAGTATGGGTTTACTGAACACGTACTTGAGAGGATCCACGCGGGATATGAGATGGGTTGTGTGACCATGGAGATAATGTTGTAACCTCATGGCAGCCCATGCTAAAGCACAACACGTCTTTTCGATCAGAGTGTACTTGTGTTCACTACTGCTGAATCTTTTGCTGAGGTAATTGATAGCTCGTTCTAGACCTCTATCATCCTTCTGTCCCAGCAGGCAGCCCATGGCATTGTCACTTACGGACAGATACATAAACAGGGGAACATCATCCCTGGGTGGTACCAAGATGGGAGCTTTGATTAGCTGTTTGTTGATTGTAAGGAAGGCATTCTGGCACTCCTCATTCCATTTCATGGAGGAATTCTTCCTTAATAGCTTGAAGATTGGCTCACAGGTTGCTGTGAGTTGGGAGATAAATCTGCTAATGAAGTTGATTCTTCCCAAAAATTCCCGTATTTCCTTTTCTGTCTGAGGAATGGGCATTTCAGTGATGGCTTGGATTTTGGCAGGATCCAGCTCTATCCCTTTGTGGCTGACTAGAAATCCTAGCAACTTGCCTGATTTAACGCCAAAGGCGCACTTAGCGGGATTCAACTTCAAGTTGTACTTACGTAACATGTTGAACAATTTCCTGAGATGGTCTATATGGTCATCCTCCTTCCGGATTTGACAATAATGTCATCCACATAATTCTCAATCTCTTTATGCATTAAGTCGTGGAAAAGAGCCATCATAGCTCGTTGATAGGTAGCTCCAGCATTGATGAGGCCGAATGACAACCGTCTATAGCAAAAAGTTCCCCAAGGAGTGATGAAAGTAGTTTTTCACGATCTTCCTCGGCAACCATGATCTGATGATACCCCGCAAAACAATCTGCAAAGGAGTACATGTCGTATTGCGCAGTATTATCAATGAGAATGTAGATAAATGGCACGGGAAAGCTATCCTTTAAGCAAGCTTTGTTCAAGTCCCGTAGTCCACACAAACTCGCACCTTTCCTCCAGGTTTAGGTACGGGCATGATGTTGGATATCCACTTAGGATACGTAGACACCATTATGATACCGGCTTGAAATTGTTTCACAATTTCTTCTTTTACCTTTAAACTCCATTCAGGTTTAAATTGTCTGAGCTTTTGCTTGACTGGCTTGAATCCCTCTTTGATGGAATGCGATGAAGGACAATGTCAGTGAACAAACCCACCATGTCTTTATGAGACCATGCAAACACATCCTGGAACTGGGTTAGTAGCGTAATCATATCATTCTGTTGGTTTGGGGTAAGGTCTGAACCAATCTGGATTAACTTAGGATTTTCTAAGGTTCCAAGATTGAAAGGAGTGGTTTGATTAAGGTTGGGTTTGGGTTTGTCTTTGACCCATTCTTGAATTTCTGGAGGCACCTCAATGTCATCGGGTATATCCACCAAGGCTGAATTCATCTCTACATCAAAGGTACAATCCTTGTGGAGAAGAGGCACCGTATCAGCAAGTACAGGCACATCTAAATTCAGAGTCCTGAAACAAAATATGCTTTCACTTAGCATATATGAAATGTGTTGATCATACACAGTGTTAGCATATACTGGCAAAATAAACCGCTAATATTGTATAGAAAAGTAAGCAGTTATTATATCTACAGTGCAGAAAGAGTTTCTGCCGGCTTTACCCTTGACGACCAATGCAAGGAATGTTGTTCCAATTGGCAAAAGCAAATTCCGGGTGAACCGCAGTGATAGAGGGATTATCATCATCCTCTCTGTCCCGAATGATAGCCATTACATCTGGGCAATCATCGTCTGGGGTGTATCTGTTGGTATGCTCATCATGAACGATGATGCGTATGCCGGACATCATCCTGATGACGTCTTGCTTGATTCTTCGCTCCTCTTCCTCCACTGCGGGGTCTGGAACAAAGATTTCTTTCTCCTTCACCGACACCGGCTTGGGAAATAACATTGCCATTATATTGGCTGGCACCTTTACGGGAGGTTGTGCAGACTCAGAGCTTGAAGGCGAAGCTAAATGCCACATGGTTGAAGCTACAGGAATCTGCTGATGCTTATGAGGATTCCTGTGACTAGAGCTGGCAGAATAGCCTAGTCCAGCTGTCCCAATTTGTTGGGTTAAGCGAATAGGGTATTTAACATCTTGGCAATCTTTACCCAACCCTTGTCCCGGTTTATGACCCAACGACATCATTTCTTGCGTGGCCGACACTACCTCGACAGAAATCTGGGGTTCGGGCAATGGCGTTCCAATAGCATGGTATTGGGTATTGCTTATTTCCAAAGCATGAAAACTAATTGGCTCAACATCCTTATTGGCATTGATGAGCGGCATGTCCCCATGCTGAGGAATCTCTGGTTCAGCGTTGACTGTGACCATGCTATTGTTGATGATGTATTTCAACTGTTGGTGAAGAGTGGAGGGGACTGCCCCTGCCATGTGAATCTATGGTCGTCCCAAGAGCAGGTTGTATCCCGAATCTATCTTGAGCACATGGAAGGATACGCAGAATGTATAGGAGACCAATCTCAATTAGCAGCTCAATTACTCCGACCGAGTTACGGCGGGCTCCATCAAAAGCTTTGATGATGGTATGGCTACTCCGAATTTGATTGGGATTGATATTCATCTTCACCAAGGTAGCATATGGGCAGATATTTAGAGAGGAACCTCCATCTATTAAAACTCCTGCCACCATATATCCGGAGGACAAGACCGCAATGTGCAACAGTTTGCAATGACCGGTCCCTTCGGGCGGTATATCATCATCAGTGAAGGATATCACATTGTTGTTAAAAATGTGATCAACCAGATGTTGAAACTTTTCCGTATCAACTGATGTTGGTAGATAGGCTTCTTCTAAAACCTTTAATAAGACCTTCCGGTGATTCTCGGAAGTCAGAACCAAGTCCAAGATTGATATCTGTTGTGGAGCTTCTTTCAAGCTTAAAACCACCTTAGCTTCGTTATGACCCATAGTACGGAGGAAATTTTCAATCTTCTCAATGGGTACTTTCCACTTAGATTTGATGATAGGCTTTATTACCCGTTGGGGAAGATACAGTGGATTTTCCTTCGACACTGCAGCAGTTGTATGTGAGGTGGATCCTTCACCTTCTCCATAATTCCACGGAACTGCGCGCAAGCTAACAATAGGATATTGTGCTCTGCATGGCAAGTTGATTGGCTCGGGAGCAGCCACTTTCAAAGGATTGTTGATTCCCTTGAGTTGAATTACTGGTATGACAAGTGACTTGTTAACCCCATCACTTTCAGTGGATATGACTGCTACCACACTCTTCCACTTAGTAGGACATGAATCCTCGCTTGCCTGTAACACAGTGTCGTTATCTGCCAAACGCAGTACGTCACTGTCGATTAAATTTTGAATAAGGTGGCGGAGTGCCCAACATTCTTCTGTGCTATGACCGCGAGATTGAGAATGATATTGGCATACTCCCTCAGAGTTGTATCGTCCTGAACGGGGATTGATTGGAGGTAGAAGGGAACTAATCCTTCCTTCATTGATTAACATATAAAGGATTTCCTCCATAGGTTGGCCCAAATAGGTGAATTCCCTTTTGTTGGCAAAATCCCGACGGGCCTTAGCATTCGCTCTCTTCGTCACTTTGTCTTCCAGCATTTTATTTTCTGAAAGTGAAGAGGGAATATTCATGACAATAGGTAGGAGACTGGCATGCTCCTGGCTGATTAGCTGACGAGTCACTTGATGCTGATAAGTCACCAGTTCCGCCAATTGCTCAATTTGTTTACAAAGAGCTTTCATCTTTTGTTCCATTGTGAATTAGAACTTGGCATAATTCCATATGTCATCACCATCTTTGGGGGTTTAGGAGGATTCACAGCTAAAATTGGAACTCTGTCCACTGCTCCAATTGATCATATTAACCTCTTCTTCCTTGTGTTGATGAAGAGGGTTGTCTTGAACGTGAGGCTGATCGGGTTTGGTGACCACGATTTCCCCGTTGTCTATCAGGTCTTGGATTTTTTGTTTCAAGGCCCAACAATCCTGAGTATCATGTCCAGGTGCCCCAGCATGATAAGCACATTTTCGAGCAGCATTAAAACCCCGACCATTAGGGCTGGCTGGTGGAAGAAGATGCGTGATTTTCTTCTGTGTTGTTAGAAGATTTAGATTATTCTCGAGGGTGTCCCCTAAGGGTGTGAATACTCGAGGTCGTTTGGCTTCTCCACCTTTTGGTACTTAAGGGTTTGAAGACTGTGCTTGAAAGGGAGTGTAATTTCTCCTCTGGATAGGCATGTTTTGACTGCCTTTTTGACCTTGTAGTATCAGGGAAACATCCTCTTCTTTCTTTTTATGGACCCTCCAGGGTTGTTCCCATAATTTCTAGATTGGATGTGATCAGCAACCGCTTTGAGTGTAGCTAGGCCTTGAATCTTTCCGGATTTCAATCCCATTTCAGCCATCTCCCCATGTTTGACCATTTCAGAAAATGGTTGCCGATGCCGGCTAAAACTCTTTCATAGAAAGGTGCTTCTTGTATGTCTATGAAAGTCATGACCATCTCTGATTCTGTCATGGCAGGACTAACTTGGGCAGCCAGACGTCTCCACCTCTGAGCACACTCTCTGAAAGACTCATTAGACTGTTTCTTGATCTTGGTAATTTGATACCGATCAGGAGCCATTTGAGATTGAAAGTTGTATTGGGTGAGGAAAGCGTGTGCTAGCTCTTCCCAGCTACGGATCTTTGAATTGTCTAATCTTGTGTACCACGAATGGGCTTCTCCAGTTAGACTTTTTTGGAACAGTTGCATTCTGAGTTTTTCATCCTCTGCAATAAACACCTTTAAATGTGTGTAAAGATCTCCTAACCAGTAATATTTTTCAAAGTCAGGAGTTTTAAACTTTTCTGGATAATGAATACCAGGAAAAATACACAAATCAGCATATGAAACACTCCCGTGTGTTCCAATTCCTTTGATAGTGCGAAGAGTCTCTTCCATTTGGAGGACTTTCTTTTTGATGTCACCAGTGTCTGGGTCTCCAGTGGGATGGGCAGCATCATGAGTTTTGTTGGTCGGATCCAACTACAGTTCAGGTATTGTAACAACCTGGGTTCCTCCTTGTGTGGAGGATTCAGCATGTACGGATATTTTCTGACCCTGCGTAAGCTGGTGTAATTCTTTTAATAGAACAGCCAAATCTGTAATCTGTTTGCTTAATCTGTCGAATTCTTTACGAGAAACTGGATTAAGTTCAGTCTGGTCGAATGACGACATGATTGACTGTAGGCCTGTTGCCTTTTTGGACTTTGAACGGGTGGTAGGTTCGATTAATTCCCTGCAAAAGACTTGCATAGTTTAGTCTTTAGGGAAAGTGGATAATAACATGCTATACGATGCGTCCAGTTTAGGAATTTTATCCTGCAAAACGGATGTCAGCTGTTTATAGCATGTATGTGTACACATTTCTTCATATTTCTCATTACATGGAGATAGATATGGAAGATAATTACAAGTATTTGTGCTTTACAAGTAATTTGAAATGAGAGCATGAAGAGACTTTCCTCCGTTTTGGGTTTATCAGAGGCTGACCTATCTTAGGTTACTCTCGCGGCTTTTTGGCATGAAGGTTCCTAAATTATCGCAATCTACTTGACGGGAAGTTAATCCGGCCTTTCAACTGGAGTGAATTTGGGTGGTGCCTTTCCTGAGCCTCAGAGAATCAGGCTTCTCACGAGTCCAGTAATCAAACACCGACGGGATAGCCTCTTGGTGGAGGGACCACACAACATACATTCACATACATCGCGTCTCACCGTATAACATGATGACATGCGCGAAGCACTAATATCACAAGCAGATATGGTGCGAAGCACTAATATCATGAGCAATTTATAGTACGAAGCACTAATATCACAAGCAATTTTATAGTGCGAAGCACTAATATCACAGGCAATTTATAGTGCGAAGCACTAAGTAAGGAAATACATTCGTACACATTCATCATAAAAATGTAAATGCAACATCTACACACAAGCAGATAACAATTTTGAAAAAATTGTAATAGTGGCTTAAGTCCTCTTACTGGAGTCCCCAGCAGAGTTGCCACCTGTCGACGTCGGGATTTTTTAATTGTCCCTTTCCGTTACTTGTTCTTTGGTATTCTTATTTTAGGTGAGATTTGTTTGAAAAAACAAGTGAAAAAGGTCCGACATGTATAATGTCGACGATTGGACTATAAGAGTCGCCAGTTGGTTTTTTAAATGGTTGTACCAACATAACCGAGAAAAGGTTTGCACATTGACCCAGTGATGTGACACTGCTAAACGGGTCGGTGAAACCGAGATTCATTAGGGTCTGGGGACTTGGTTATGCGGAGGAAAGGTGTTAGGCACCCCCCGATGTAAGACCCCAGCTTATTAATGAATAAAATCAAATTTTCTCTAAATATTATTGTGAATAATAAGGGGTTAATTTGATATAATACTTTGGTTATGGGTGAAATGTTCAAATTTTGCAAAATAAGCAAGTGGTTATAAAATATTCATTTTGTCGGGGAATATTCGTTTGGTCGTGGAATATTCTTGTTGTCGGGGAATATTCGTACGACGGCGCAGCCATGTGTGGGCCCCATAATGGAAAGCGATTGGATGAAAAAAACGACAAGTATAAGTTGTTTATAAATAACGGCGTAGTTGTTACCGTTAATACTGTTGGAATACCTGGTGGTTAAAATACAGTAGCACACGGTATTGCACCAATTATTGATTCTTACGTAAGAATGCACTACTCAATAATTGTTGCAGTTGTTGTTATTCAATATTTTATTTTATTGATTCAATAATTGCTGCGTTGATATTTTATATTATTGTTGTTTCAATAATTATTGTTGCACAGTATTTTCCTTTATCAGATCAGTAATTCATATTATTTGAATAATATTATTAGATAACATTATTGGCAATGTCTAGAAAGTTCTGTCTAAGGAGAGGTTTGGTCATCTAATTGCGCGCCAGTAAGGAGAAATCCTTATTGGAAAGCCCCTCTTTCCTGGGAACGGCCAGGTTGTCATAAATGTGATTCTGTAATATTATTTGTGAATAATTAATTATTGATTCATATGATAAGGAAATATTTATTTTATGTGGATAGAAATGAGGGATATATTTTTGTGGTTAAAAATGAAGGAGTTAATGTTGAGGTTTTTATCAGTATTTTTGTCGGAATGGAGGTATTAAAAATCAGAGTTTTTGAGATATTTTACGGGGGTTATAATTTTTAATCCGACCGTTGGATCGTGTTAATTTTTGGATATGTTATACATATATAAGTTGAGTATATGTCTACAAATTTTGAACCGTTAAAAATGAACGTACGATTTATTATGAATTTTACGAGATGACTGGTTCAGAAATTGTTGAATTTTCGGAGTTAATCATTTTGGTGAAAAATTCTAGAATTGGTGGGCCCCACTCTTGGTTGGTGAAGAAATGTGCTGAGATTTTTATTCAAATGTGATGGGTGGGAATAGTAGCAGGTAAAGCCATCAGGTTGCAGGTTAAGTCTGCTTCGGCGTGCTAACATTTTCCTATAAATAGAGGGCTAAGTTAAAATTAAAAATCACACCAGAAATAAGTTTTCTCTCTTTCTCTCTCTAGATTATTGAGTGTATTTTATGAGTATTTAGATACTTTGAGAGTATCTATTCATCAGAGCAAGTTTCTTTCAGCCTTATACCGGTATTCCGACCAGAAGTACTAATATTTTGAGGTAAGGGATATTATTTTCTTCTTAATGATATTATTTTCTTCAATATCATTATTCTGAAATATCAACATGAGTTTTTATCAAATTTGGAACTTTTTGTGTCGGGGTTACTATTCACGTATACGTTACTATTCACGTATACGGCACTATTCACGAATACGGCACTATTCACCGAAAAATAAAATTTTTCCTTTTTGTCCAAGATGTCTATTATGGTTACTATCTTTGATTGTATCCATATTTTGATCTTTATTTTTGAATTCTGCTTCACAATTGATTATTATGAAGTATTATTGATCTTGGATAAACTGTTATACGAATCCCTACTATTTGTCCTTCTGTCTCACTGGATTCGTTCTCTTTAAGATATTTTTCATCATCCTCAGTCCTAAATGATGATATTACTGAATATCTTTGGCCTGTAGTGCAAAGATGTATGATTACTTGATGAATATCTTTGGCCTGAAGTGCAAAGATGAACAGGTGTTGAGATGAACATGACTGACAGGTGATACAAATGAATATCTTTGGTCTGTAGTGCAAAGATGAATATTTGGATAAAGATGATTATTAATTGATGTTACAGGGATAAAATATTGGTGATGGACTTTTAAATCTTAGAAGATAGTAGAATTCATTCTCTACTTGACTCTTCTAATGGTTTGCTGTTTCCGCTGCAGTTGTTGATCTAAAACATGTTGTCGATTATATTCTATCAGATTTTTTCCTGTTGAATGCTAATGATAATTTGTTGTATATTATCTTAGTCATAATATTCTTTACTGGGCTAGTTGAGCTCACCATTTTCCTTTTTGTTCCACTTTTCTTCTCAGGAGGTGAGAACATAGCAGGATCTAGTCGGGGTATGGAGTGATGGTTCTAGAAAGATGTTATAGCAGTCCTCACTATTTCTGTAAAATAGTGTTTGAATAATTGTATTAAGGACTTATTTGAGTGTGGATATTGTCTAGAAGATAATATTTGTATTTAAACTCACAGTATGTGTTGTCGTATTTTGCACGACAATTGTATTATTGAAGTTGTAGTTTGCTTTTTGTACCATGTATTTGGCGACTCAGAATGGGTGTTGTATACCTATTTTGGGGGCGTCACAGTTGGTATCAGAGCTTAGGGATATGATCCCTGGCTGAGATGTGAGACAAAAACTAGGAGGGGAGAGACGGGAAATTCTTTCGCTAGTATGACCTGACTAAGTTTATTTGGTGTTTATTTGGTCGGTCAGAGTATAGGGATAATATATGACATGACTATTAACCCTTGTTTTATGGCAGTATTTAAGAATGGCAGCTGAGAACGTTAATAATGGAGTAAATCAGACCGTGGAGACACCTTTGATCACCACCCAGGGGAACGTGCAACAGGAAGGCAATATTCCTCCTGTAAACAACGTTACCGAGCAAACGATGAATAATGGAATGTTTAGGAGCTTTTTGCAGTTCATGCAAAATAAGACGAGGGAGACTCGTGTGCAGAATACAGGTGGAAATGATAACAACGCGCGGTTTGTCACAGCCAAGCAGTTCAAAGAATTGGGACCACCAGAATTTAAGGGAAAGCCGGATCCGATCATGGCGGAAACGTGGGTCAAGCAAATTACCAAGATATTCAATGTCTTGGGATGCACGGAGGAACAGAAAGTTCCATTCGCCACCTTTATGTTCCACGGTGAGGCAGACTACTGGTGGGAGTCTGTGAAGCGTACCTAGCCTGACGCACTCAACATGTCCTGGGAAACATTTCAAAAACTATTCAATAACAAGTACTTTCCTGAAAGTATTCGTCATATGAAGGAGGTGGAGTTTATCAGACTAGAACAAAATAACATGACGGTGTCCTAGTACGAGGTGAAGTTTGCATAGTTATCCAGGTTTGCACCTCATTTGGTCGAAAATGAGGAACGAATGACAAGGATATTTTTGAGAGGTCTAAAACCCGAGATTCGACAATATCTTATCTCTCACAAATTTTCTTTATATTCAGATGTTATAAACAGGGCTCAATTATTAGAGCGAGATAATGAGTATGTGCAACTGAGGGACCACAACCAGGGTCATACCGGTGGCGGCAGTCATCGAAGCAATGAAAACCAGCAGGGAGGAAAACATTCGGACAAAAGCGGTAACCACTCTGGCGGTAATCGTGGTCGTGATAACGTGAAGACGTCAGCACAAACATCAACTATTTCTAGGGGAGGAGAACGACCACCGGTCGTATGTTACAAATGTGGGAAAGAGGGACATATCAGCCCAAACTGCCCACAACAATCCAAGGTATGTTATAACTATGGAAAGGAGGGTCATATAGCTCGAGAGTGTTCTGTAGCAAAACCAAATTCAGCGGGGATGGTGACTCCAAAAGCTGTCCCGGATAAGTCAAAATCAGCGGTTCCTAGAAGAGCGTTTGTCGTGACTGGCCAAAATGTGAGAAACCCGAACGAGGTGATCACGGGTAAGCTAATCTTGAATTCTTGTGAAGTTTATACTTTACAAGATACCGGTTCTACCCATTCTTTTATCTCTCCTGCTTGTGCTCAACGTTTAAACTTGACTCCAGAGAAATTGACCTTTGACTTATCTGTTGAAACTCTGTTGGGTGAAACCTTTGTTACATCTACAGTTTATAAATCTTGCTTAATCCAAGTTGGCACTATCACATTACCTATTGATCTTATCTCTTTAAAGATACTTGCTTTTGATGTGATTTTAGGAATTGATTGGTTAACCACTCATCATGCTAAAATTGATTGTTTTCATAAGGTTGTTAGTTTTCATATTCCTAACCAACCTGTCATACGAATTCAAACTACTAAACCACTAAAATCAGTCACTGTCATATCAAGCCACAAAGCTATTCGTTTATTGAAAAACGGATGTCAAGCTTTCTTAGCCCATGTTATGGATTTGAACAAAGACAAGTCAGATTTGAATAATATTTCTATTGTTAGAGAATTTCCCGATGTATTTCCTGAAGAACTTCCTGGTCTATCCCCTGAACGTGAAGTTGAATTCTTTATTGACCTTGAACCCGGTACAAAGCCCATTTCTAAAATCCCATATCGAATGGCTCCTATTGAACTTCAGGAGTTAAAAGTCCAACTACAGGAGTTGTTGGACATCGGTTTTATTCGTCCTAGTACATCTCCTTGGGGTGCTCCTGTGTTATTCGTAAAGAAGAAAGACGGGAGTATGCGACTTTGTATCGACTATCGAGAATTGAATCATGTCACTATCAAGAATAGGTATCCGCTACCTCGCATTGATGACCTGTTTGACCAGTTGCAAGGAGCACAATTCTTTTCAAAGATCGATCTTCGTTCTGGATATCATCAGCTGAAGATTAAAACTGAGGATATTCCAAAGACTGCCTTCAGAACTCGGTACGGGCATTATGAATTTTTAGTCATGTCTTTTGGATTGACTAATGCTCATGCTGCCTTCATGGATATGATGAACCGTGTATTCAAAGAATATTTGGATCAGTTCGTTGTTGTCTTTATTGATGATATCCTCATCTATTCCAAAAGCCGTGAAGATCATGAGCGTCATTTGAAGCTGATATTGCAAAGGCTTCGTGAAAACAAGCTATATGCTAAACTGAAGAAATGCGAGTTCTGGCTTGAGAAAGTAGCATTCCTTGGGCACGTGGTGTCAAAACATGGAGTATCTGTCGACCCGGCGAAGATTGAAGCCATACAAAGTTGGGAGCAACCGAAGTCGGTAACCGAAGTACGTAGCTTTCTGGGCTTAGCTGGTTATTATCGGAGATTTGTGGAAGGATTTTCTCGAATCGCTACTCCGTTAACTCAGCTGACTTGGAAAGATACAAAATTCGTATGGAGTGAGGAATGCGAGAAGAGTTTCCAAGAACTCAAGAGGAGACTCATTTCGACACCTGTTCTGACAATACCATCTGGTTCGGATGGATTTGTTATCTACAGCGATGCTTCAGGCAAAGGGTTAGGATGTGTTCTCATGCAACATGGGAAAGTCATAGCCTATGCCTCGCGACAACTCAAAGAATATGAGAGGAATTATCCTACTCATGATTTGGAGTTGGCAGCAGTCGTTTTCTCGTTGAAGATCTAGAGAAACTACCTGTATCGGGAGAAAGTGGAGATCTATACAGATCATAAAAGCCTCAAATATTTCTTCACCCAAAAGGAACTCAACATGCGGCAGCGACGTTGGCTCGAGCTGTTGAAAGATTATGATTATACCATCCAATATCATCCTGGAAAAGCAAACGTAGTAGCTGACGCATTGAGTAGAAGATCATATGCGGGTACGAGTGCAATGTTGTTAACACAAAGGCCTATTTTGTATGACTTGCAAAGGATGGAGATAGAGATGAAGGCTCCAAGTACCCACATGATGATATCAAATATACGAGTAGAACCGACTTTAATCGATAAAGTTAAAGCTGCTCAAGCTACGGATATAGAACTGATGCGTATGAAGAAGAAAGTGCTAGAAGGTGCTATTCCAGAAGCAAGAATCGATGAAGAATGAATACTTCGAGTCAACTCCAGACTTTGTGTTCCTAACGATTTTGACTTGAAGCATAGAATAATGATGGAGGTACACAACACACCGTTTGCAATCCATCCTGGGAGTACCAAAATGTATCACGATCTTCGACACACATTTTGGTGGAGCAATATGAAAAGAGAGATCGCGGAGTTTATCTCGAGGTGTTTAACTTGTTAACGTGTAAAGGCGGAGCATCAAGTGCCAAAGGGTCCATTGCAACCACTTGAGATCCCAAAAAGGAAGTGGGAATACATTACCATGGATTTCGTTACAGGTCTTCCCAAGGTTTCTCAAGGCATAGATGCGATTTGGGTTATTGTTGATAGATTAACCAAGTCTGCTCATTTCTTACCGATACGTGAGACTTATTCCCTTGAACGTCTTGCTAGTATGTATGTGAACGAGATTGTGAGATTGCATGGCATGCCAGTATCCATAGTTTCGGATCGTGACCCAAGATTCACTTCACGATTTTGGGTTAGCTTGCAGAAAGCTATGGGCACGGATTTATGATTCAGTTCGGCATACCATCCTCAAACGGACGAACAATCAGAGAGGACTATTCAAACTCTTGAAGATCTATTAAGACTCTGTGTCCTAGATCTCAAAGGGAGTTGGGATAAGTACCTACCATTGGTGGAATTCTCCTACAACAACAGTTATCAGGCGAGCATAGGTGTGGCTCCATTCGAGGCGTTGTATGGAAGAAAATGTCATTCTCCGGTATGCTGGGACGAGGTGGGTGAAGCAACATTGTTGGGACCAGAGTTGGTACGCATGACTACAGAGAAGATCCAAACAATTCGACAACGTATACAAACGGCACAGGATCAACAAAAGAGTTATGCGGATCTTCATCGGAAGGACGTGGAATTTAATATTGGGGATCATGTATTGTTACATGTTGTACCATGGAAGGGAGTTACAAGATTTGGGAAGAGAGGAAAGCTCAATCCAAGATTTGTTGGTCCATTTGAGATTCTTGAGCGAATAGGAAATGTGGCATATAGACTCGCATTACCTCCAAACATGTCTCGTGTTCATAATGTTTTTCACATATCTATGCTTCGTAAATATGTTAAAGACCCGAACCACATTATTGAGTTAGAACCAGACAAGATAGCTGAAGATTTAGCGTACGAGGAGGTACCACAAGTTAAGGTTTTGTGGAGAAACCATGCTATTGAAGAAATGACATGGGAGTTAGAATCAGAAATGAAAGCGAGGTATCCTCACCTTTTCGAAATATCAGGTACGTACGTCAATTTCGAGGACGAAATTTCATAAGGAGGGGAGGTTGTAAGACCCCAGCTTATTAATGAATAAAATTAAATTTTCTCTAAATATTATTGTGAATAATAAGGGGTTAATTTGATATAATACTTTGGTTATGGGTGAAATGTGCAAATTTTGCAAAATAAGCAAGTGGTTATAAAATATTCATTTTGTCGGGGAATATTCGTTTGGTCGGGGAATATTCTTACTGTCGGGGAATATTCGTACGACGGCGCAGCCTTGTGTGGGCCCCATAACGAAAAGTGATTGAATGAAAAAAACGACAAGTATAAGTTGTTTATAAATAACGGCGTAGTTGTTACCGTTAATACTGTTAGAATACCCGGTGGTTAAAATATAGTAGCACACGGTATTGCACCAATTATTGATTCTTACGTAAGAAGGCACTACTCAATAATTGTTACAGTAGTTATTATTCAATATTTTATTTTATTGATTCAATAATTGTTGCGTTGATATTTTATATTATTGTTGTTTCAATAATTGTTGCTGCACAGTATTTTCCTTTATCAGATCAATAATTCATATTATTTGAATAATATTATTAGATAACATTATTGGTAATGTCTAGAAAGTTCTGTCTAAGGAGAGGTTTGGTCATCTAATTAAGCGCCAGTAAGGAGAAATCCTTATTGGAAAGCCCCCTCTTTCCTAGAAACGGTCTGGTTGTCATAAATGTGATTCTGTAATATTATTTGTGAATAATTAATTATTGATTCATATGATAAAGAAATATTTATTTTATGTGGATATAAATGAGGGATATATTTTTGTGGTTAAAAATGAAGGAGTTAATGTTGAGGTTTTTATCAGTATTTTTATCGGAATAGAGGTATTAAAAATCAGGGTTTTTGAGATATTTTGCGGGGGTTATAATTTTTAATCCGACCATTGGATCGTGGTAATTTTTGGATATGTTATACATATATAAGTTGAGTATATGTCTACAAATTTTGAACCGTTAAAAATGAACGTATGATTTATTATGAATTTTACGAGATGACTGGTTCAGAAATTGTTGAATTTTCGGAGTTAATCATTTTGGTGGAAAATTCTAGAATTGGTGGGCCCCACTCTTGGTTGGTGAAGAAATGTGCTGAGATTTTTATTCAAATGTGGTGGGTGGAAATTGTAGCAGGTAAAGCCATCAGGTTGCAGGTTAAGTCTGCTTCGGCGTGCTAACATTTTCCTATAAATAGAGGGCTAAGTTAGAATTGAAAATCACACCAGAAACAAGTTTTATCTCTTTCTCTCTCTAGATTATTGAGTGTATTTTGTGAGTATTTAGATACTTTGAGAGTTTCTATTCACCAGAGCAAGTTTCTTTCAGCCTTATACCGGTATTCCAACCAGAAGTACTGATATTTTGAGGTAAGGGATATTATTTTCTTCTTAATGATATTATTTTCTTCAATATCATTATGCTGAAATATCAACATGAGTTTTTATCAAATTTGAAACTTTTTGTGTCGGGGTTACTATTCACATATACGTTACTATTCACGTATACGGTACTATTCACGAATACAGCACTATTTACCGAAAAATAAAATTTTCCCTTTTTGTCCAAGATGTCTATTATGGTTACTATCTTTGATTGTATCCATGTTTTGATCTTTATTTTTGAATTCTGCTTCACAATTGATTATTATGAAGTATTATTGATCTTGGATAAACTGTTATACGAATCCCTACTATTTGTCCTTCTGTCTCACTGGATTCGTTTTCTTTAAGATATTTTTCATCATCCTTAGTCCTAAATGATGATATTACTGAATATCTTTGGCATGTAGTGCAAAGATGTATGATTACTTGATGAATATCTTTGGCCTGTAGTGCAAAGATGAACAGGTGTTGAGATGAACATGACTGACAAGTGATACAAATGAATATCTTTGGCCTGTAGTGCAAAGATGAATATTTGGATAAAGATGATTATTAATTGATGTTACAGGATAAAATATTGATGATGGACTTTTAAATCTTAGAAGATAGTAGAATTCATTCTCTACTTGACTCTTCTAATGGTTTGCTGTTTCCGTTGCAGTTGTTGATCTAAAACTTGTTGTCGATTATATTCTATCAGATTTTTCCCTGTTGAATACTAATGATAATTTGTTGTATATTATCTTAGTCATAATATTCTTTACTGGGCTAGTTGAGCTCACCCTTTTCCTTTTTGTTCCATTTTTCTTCTCAGGAGGTGAGAACATAGTTGGATCTAGTCGGGGTATGGAGTGATGGTTCTCGAAAGATGTTTTAGCAGTCCTCACTATTTCTATAAAATAGTGTTTGAATAATTGTATTGAGGACTTATTTGAGTGTGGATATTGTCTAGAAGACAATATTTGTATTTAAACTCACAGTATGTGTTGTCGTATTTTGCACGACAATTGTATTATTGAAGTTGTAGTTTTGTTTCTGTACCATGTATTTGGCGACTCAGAATGGGTGTTGTATACCTATTTTGGGGGCATCACACCTGACATCCGTGTTACCACGGTGACCGCCTCTTTTCAAGAAACTGCTATCTGAATGTGTGTGTGTGTGGGTCAATGTGTTGTTATTTGGAAGTAGTGTGAGGCCTCGTTCGCACCTATATACACAGGGTTTGAATTTATGTAAAAATTCTATTTTAGCAAGATATGGCAGTGATATTTTATAAAAGAGATTTTTCAAACCCTGATGCATAATAGTAATTGAGACCTTTTACACTCCCATTTTATTCCGTATTCGGCTGGATTGATTTTATTTGATAGATGCGAAGCATCCGTACGAAAATACTTTACAAAAAGGTGCTGAATTCCTCGTGGGTATGAAAACCATCTGAGGGCATCCAAACATCACAGATATAATTTACAAGCTGCTTACAGCTGAAAATGTCCATCACGGGAACCGAATCTAGATCGAATGGGATGAATATGTGATCACATGATTCCTAGGCTCACATGATGTCGCAATTGATATAAACGCAGTAAGCAGGTATATATATAAAAGCTGTAAATATATATATACAGACATGATCACCAACCACGAAGTACCTCCAAAGGGGATCAGAAATGTAAATAAAGTTGTAAAAGCTATCAACCGCCACGGAGGAAACTCCAGGCGGGACAAAATGTACAGAAAGCTGTAAAAACGATCAACCACCACGAAGTAAACTCCAGGTGGGACGAAATGTATATATATATATATATATATAAGCATATAAATGCACCGGATGTAAAATCCAGGCTCATCGAACAGAGTTCGACACACAGTTAATATATATAAGTATATATATAAGAAAGCAAGTAAACGCACCAAACCGAAGTTTAGGCTCATCGAACAAAGTTCGACGCATAGTTAATATATATAAGTATATATATATTAAAGCAGTAAACGCTCCAGACCGAAGTCTAGGCTCATCGAACAAAGTTTGACACGCAGTTCATATATATATATATATATATATATATATATATAGGAAAGCAAATAAACGCTCCAGACCGAAGTCTAGGCTTAATCGAGGCATAACTCTATAATGTTAGTCCATATATATAATATATATATATATATATATATATATATATATATATATATATATATATATGTGTAGTTACAAACTGAAAATAAACCACGGACCGAAGTCCGGGCAAAATATGCAACACGACTCTCAACGTGTGTAAGATTGTGTGCAAAGATGAAGAGAAAGAACTCCGAAGTGTGTGAGAAGGCTTACAGTGGGCTGCCAAAGAAGACTTCTATATCTTTAGAGTGAGTAAACACAGACTTTTGTAGGTACAAAAGGGCTATATATGAGCTCACAGGTGTTTAAAAGGGGAAAATACACTGCCTGGGATGAGTGCAGAGCAATTTGGGCAGGGCTTCCTCGCCGTTTTCTCTTACAAAATGGCTACCCCAAGCCCTCTATTTAAGAGGGTGGAGAGCCGCAGGTGTACCAGAGGCAACCCGGGTGGGCCCGGGTTTTTCGGCTCTGGTCGCCTCGAAGTACGTGCACTCGGGCACTGTAATGTCCACTCAAACTTTCAGAAGTGCAATTCGGGCATCCGTTTGAGGTATACAGGACCTATTTCGGACCGCCGTTGTCGAGAGTTGTACGATGGCATGGGATTAGAGTTTGTGCGAAGTCATAGAAGATGGGACGGTGCCCTCCAGTCTTCAAGCTTCAACTTTCATCCGTTACCCCGCACAATAGTCACTCGGGATTGATTAGTCTTGTGGGACATTGTTGCATAGATATGTTGAGGCGACGTGGCGTGACATCGTGTTGGTCAGATGGCGATGTTGCCCCTCACCGGTGTTATCGTCGGATTGGGCTGATAAAACAGGCGTTGCTCAGCTTCGCTGAGATTGGACTGCTGCAATTTGTTGAAGGTCCTCATTGTCATCTTTGAGGTGTGTCTGTCTTCCCGTTGTTATCGCCGAGCTGGTACAGTGGATCTCGTTGTGAGCACCGAGATTGAAGCTAGTTGCATTTATAACAAGCATTTACGGGGTTATCGCCGAAATTGCATTCCTTGGGGTTATCACCAAGGTTGGTGGCTATTCCCATGGTTGGGACTGAGACTGGATACCTCGGGGTTATCTCCAAGATTAATCGGTCTTCTCCGGTGTTTGTTCCGGTATTGTATCTGCATGCCTCGGGGTTATCTCCGAGATTGGAATTGTTACTCCTAGATTGCGATCCGGGGTTGATGTTGAACTTTCGGTAGTATCCGGCATGGATATGGATTGTCTTTCAGGGCTCCCTCTTAAAAGACGACTCTGCCCTCCTGCAATGTTAGTGACAGGTGTACAGAAAATTTCGAGTGTCTACAATGCTGATCTTCATCGAAAGGACGTAGAATTCGATATTGGAGATCATGTGTTGTTACGTGTTGCTCAATGGAAAGGAGTTACGAGATTTGGAATGAGAGAAAAGCTCAATCCTCGATTCATTGGCCCATTTTTAATCCTCGATCTAGTAGGAATTGTGGCTTATAGACTCGCTTTACCACCAAGTATGTCTTGTGTTCATAACGTTTTTTATATATCTATGTTACGTAAATATGTGAAAGACCCGAACCACATTATTGAGTTAGAACCGGATGAAATAGAGGAAGATTTGACGTATGAAGAGGTTCCTGTTCAAATCTTGGATAAAAAGGAACATATTTTACGCTCCAAGGTTATACCTCAAGTCAAAGTTTTGTGGAGAAACCACGATGTTGGGGAAATGACCTAGGAGTTAGAATCTGAAATGAAATCAAGGTATCCTTACCTCTTCGATATACCAGGTATGCAGCCTAATTTCGAGAGCAAAATTTCATAAGAAGGGGAGGTTGTAACCAATTTTTTTTAATAAAGATGATTTTTTTATAAATATCATTTTTAAATATTACGAAATGAATTTGATATAATGTTATAGTTGTGGGTAATATTTATAAATTTTGCAACGTATGCAAGTTGTTATATAATATTCTATTGGTCGGGGAATATTCGTTTTAACAGGGAGTATTCGTACGACGGCATAATCATTGGTGGACCCCACAACGGAATTATTGTCGAATTGAGAAAACGATAAAAATATTTTATGAAAATAACGACGGAAGTTTTACTGTTAACTATTGAAACACCCGGTGTTAAAAGTACAGGAATAAGCGTAGTTGCATAGTAGCGCACGATATTTATTATTGATGCTTACATGAGAAGTCACTCAGTTTTCTTCAATTATTGCTACAGTAATTGTTGCATAATATCTCACGTTATTTGATTCAATTATTGTCGATATTTTATATGTTATTAAATCAATAATTGAGATGACAGAGTTATTAATATTATTATTTGCAATGTGACGCCCCCAAAATAGGTATACATCACCTATTCTGAGTCGTCAAATACATGGTACAAAATGCAAATAAAAACTTAATTATACAACTGTCGTGCAAAATACGACAAAACATAAGCTGTGAGTTTTAATACAACATTGTTTTCTAAACAGTATTCAAACTCAAAATAAGTCCTCAATACATTAATTTTCACAATATTTCATAGAATACTGAGGACTAGTAATGCTATCATCTGAACCGTCACTCCGTTCCCCGACTAGTCCCCGCTACGTTCTCATTTCCTGAAGAGAACAATGAAAGCAAAAGGGTGAGCTCAACTAGCCCAATAATAAATATTATGACTAAGATAATGCAGAATAATTTATCATTAGTCTTCAACAGTGTTAAACTGATAAAATATAACAAACATCAAGTTTAACTACAGCGGAACTAGCTGTAATAACCCGATATTTTCTATATAATTAAATCAGAAATTTTGCGTATAATTTTTTTATACTTATTAAAATAAATATGGGGAATATGTGACAAGATAATGTGTATGTATTTATGTGATGAATATAAAATATATTTATTACATGAATGATTACAATTAATTTTATTTTAGAATTATTGATCATTATAAATTATATTCTTATAATAATTAATTTTACAGTAAAAATGTTTTTTTTATTCTTTATGTTCTATGAAAATATGATAATTATATTATTTAAATAATATATGAAATGAATAACGCACAATTATAATAATTATTTTATTTTATTATATGAATTTATTTCAGATTAATTAAGTTATTTATTTTAACTTAATTATTATTGTTATATATAAAAGATAAATCAGATATGGAATCCAAACCTTAATTTTGGATTTTGATCAAGGAATGAGAATAAGAATATAATATTAATTATATTTTTGTTTTTTCAATGCTATAAATAAGTATTGCATGTACGCATTGCTCAATGGTGGTGCAGTATTTGGAAAAACCTAATGTTACCGATAAACTCTAGTTTGAAGTCAAATGAGACTTTAAAATCTATCTAGTAATTATGTTATGTGATTAATGATATTTATTATAATATTATTTTATTTAGTACTGTAAATATGTACCGTATATGTGTGGACTGATAATGTTGGTCAAATTATGTGTATAGTGTCAAAACCCTATTATTAATTGGTTTAAATTTAAAACTCAAACCGGAGTTTTATGGTTGGTATGAAATTGTGTTATATGATTAATGTTAATTTAGATATTAATTATTATTATTTGAAAATCCTAATTGTTAGAAAACTTAATAGCCAATTAGAAACCCTAATTGCTAACCCTAATTTGCTAAGTGTAAACCTTAATTGCTAATTTGGCATACTTAATGATGATTAGTAAAACCTAAACCTAATTAACATGTTTTATGTAATTACAAACCCTAATCTAATTATGAAACCTTAATTTGTAATTTTTAGAAACTAAAAATTTTATTTTATTTTACAAATCCTAAATTAGAAATCCTACAATTTTTGTGCTAAACCTTAAGGGTCAAACCCTAAGGGTTTACCATGTTCCAACTTTGCCATTAAGACCAAAAGCAAAATGACAAGAATACCCTTTTGAGCATTATTGAAGCTAACTTGCAAAATTTACCAACACTTTAGTTGGTGACCAACCATTGACTTAAAACAACTCATATCAGTCATATATTGATAGTTACTTCAGCCAATTCATTGTATCTAAATTATATATATTGATCAAGAGAGAGAGTGTGTGTATCATTTAGCCCATTTGGTCACCAATACTCATCCTTGACCCTCTCTCTCTAAAAGCTTCGAAATGTTGTAGTATATTAGTCCCAAAACACAGCCCCACTAACACGCGTCACAAATCAGTAGCCAAGAAATCAGATTTGACGCATAAAGGTATAAAACCCTAACCAAAATTTCGACCATTGATCTTCTGTTAAAAGTTGTGATTATGTGTTGTAATATGTTCTATGTAGTGTCTATAAGTGATCTGGATTGCTAGATGTTAGATCCATAACATTAAGAGGCTCGGATTTGAAGATTTCAAAAATCTGGAAAATTTTGTTTTTGTGTCTGACAGTCAAATGTCAGACCCCATAGATCTTTGGTTGTTAAGTGTTTTTGTTGTTTCAATGTTTGAACTTGTAGTTTGTTATGAGATCTTTAATATGGGACTTGAATCAGGTCCATATCAGTGGTAGAGTAAAAGTTATAAGTGGTCAAACAGGGTTGACTGGCCATGACCATATGAAAATCTTGGTAACCCATATTACCAAGAACACTCTGACAACGTTTTTCAGAGCTTCGATCCTGATGTTTTTAGTTAGTTATGTTATGTTATTGTTTTGATGTTGTAAAATGATATATGGAGTACACATGAAAGTCATTATAACACTTAGATTGTGACCAGGATGAAAGATAATCATAGTCAAACTTGGGTTGACCACCTGTTTTGGTGATTTTCTGGAAAACCCAGGTGGTTGATGAACAAGGTTTCTAACATGGTTTGACCATACCAGATCTTGTTCATGTAATGTTGTTAGAGAGATATAGTGTTATAGATATGGACCCTGACATTTCGGCTACATGTTTGAACCATTATAGCTCACAAACTAGAACCAGAGCGTAAGCTAAAAGGATCTAAATATGGTACCATCAACTGTTCTTCATTTTCTGGAAAACCCAGAAATGAAGAACAGATTTGTCAGACTTTTTGGAGGCTCAGATCTCTTTCATTTTACGTTGTTTGTTCGTGTTTGTTGTTGAATCTTATAGAATTACATTAGTTCTACACACTGTGCTCAATAGATAGACTAGAAACATCTTTATCTAATTGTTACGTGTGGTCAAAGTAGCACCCTCGTTAACTGCATATGAATTTCTAGGTTGTATGAAGAACACGAAGAACACCTATAGCGACGGTTCTGTCGCTATAGGCAGTCTTTAGCGATAATTTATTTTTAAAATTAATTATATTTATTAAATAAATAAAAAAAAAATAGTTTTTAATTATTAAAAATACAAAATAAATTATTAAAAATTATTTTAAATTTTAAAAATTAGTTTTTAATTATTTTGAATATATTTCATAAATATTTAGTATTTTTGGAATATTAAAGGTATTTAATTTATTTAATTATAATATAAAATAAATTATTTAAAAATGATTTTTATACATGAAAAATTATTTAAAATTGTATTAGGGTATAAGAAAATAATTTAAGTTATTTTTGATAACTTTAATATTTTGTGATGAAATTTCATTAATAAATTAATATTAATGATATTTAAGTTATTTAATAAATGTATTAAATAAAAGATGGAAAATAGAATTAGTGATTTAAAAATTATATAAACGTTATAAAAATATTTTATGTTATAAAATATAACTTTCAATATTTAAAGGTAAATTTTATTAATTATTTACTATTAATGATATTATAATTATTTAATATTTATATTAAATAAATTAGTTTTAAAATGATTTTAATATTATAAAAATCATTTAAAATGAAAATAAAGTGTTTAAAGATATTTTAAGTTATAAAAAGTAACTTTTAATATTTAAGGGATAATTTCATTAATAATTTAATATTAATAATATTAATTTAAGATTATTGATATTAAGTTTATTTAATAATTGTATTAAATAGAGAATTTAAAAATGATTTTATTTATTTAAAAATCATTTAAAAAGGATATAAATGAATTAAAAATAATTTTGAGTTATAATTAATGACTTTTTATATTTTGAATAATAATGCATTAATATTTTAATATTAATGGTAATTATTTAAAAATAATTTTAATTGTTTTAAAAATCATTTAAAGGTAATATTAGTACTTTAAAAGTATTTGAGTTATTATAAATAACTTTATTATTTTGGCAATGATTTCATTTATAGTTTAATATTAAATAAATATTAATAATAATAGAATAATTTAATATTTAAATCATTTAATAATGATTCCGGTGTTTGAAAATTCATGATAAATTATAATAAATGTTTAAAAATTATTATAAGTCATTTAAAAATAATATGACTGATACTTACAGATATTGAACTACAGGATAGAGTCTTAGACTCGATAATTACCTAATAAAGTCGTCGGTACACCGACATGTTTTAGAAATTGATCTAGACTTAGATATTTTGACTGTATTAATGTTTGTTTGTGATTCAATGACTGTTAAATATGTGTGATAATGTGAATAGGTTATGTGTTGACTGCAATACGCAGTATTATGTGGTATGATATATTATTCTAATCGATAGAATGATCTTAATGATGATAAGTTTCGGTATAAAAGATAAAACTAAGTTGCGTACTGTAAGAAACAGATCAGGCAAGTATCTTACCTTTACATTTCCTTTATGCAATGGACATGAGTAAGAAAGTTTCAGATTTATATTATTATTGTACCAGATTATTAACCCTATTGTCGTATATATTATATTTGATCATTTCTTATCAACATGATATTATATTATATAACTCATATATATTCTGTTCGTTAATTTCTAAATATGGTTATTCAAGTGTCCCCACTTGGATAATCATTGTACTTAATCACATGTTGATATATATATATATATATATATATATATATATATATATATATATATATATATATATATATATATAAGCCGTCTAAGCTATTTGACCAGCTAGACACAGATTTAGAAATATCATTGAATATGGTAAAACCTTTTTGTATCCAATCAAATTATTTTGGTTCGGAATTCAGACTAAGTATGAACATCCCGATCACGGGAAAACTTTTATGCGTCCAAGACGGACAGAGTGAACGATCATATCGTTCTTGCATGCAGTATTGATCAATACATGGTCCATGGGATGTACACTCTCGTGCCCGTAAGTTATGACGGTTTACAGATGAAGTTCTGCTAAACCTATTCGAAAATTGAAAATAATGTTCATAGTATATCAACTAAACCCCATATATAGTCATTACGTAGTTTTAAAAATTTGAGATAGAATTGTTATGTTATTATTATCGATTCAGTTTACTCCACAACTATTGATTTGTTGTAGAAGTGATGTACAAAGAAAATATTTAATTCCTTAAGTTAATTTTATTTATAATTGTTATTACTTGTTGGGCACCCAAATGCTCATCCTTGCTTAATTTAAATGTTTTCAGTTAAGTGTGAATAGCTAGAAGGTTCGGCCAAGAATAAGGGGAAAAGAAAAGCAAACTGAATATGTTTAATGGTATCTTTTGTAATAGTTAAACTGTATTAAGACAATGATATGTATTATCTATCATGTAAGGAATTATAGTAAAGGTTGCGTACTTGGGATTAGACTCTGATAAATGTAAATTAGGTGTGATTTTTATATTATTGTTATTATTATTAGTATTATTCAGCTCATAGAAATAGTATCGTGAGGTACCGAGTTTGGGTTTTAAGTACCTGAATTTGGGAGCGTCACATCATGGTATCAGAGCTTTAGGGTTAGAAACCTTAGGTGGGTTAGACCTTAGGCTATAACCTTAGAACATAGGGAAACGTTAAAAATACAAATAACTCATATAGAGTTTAAAAAGGAGATGAATTGAATAAGTTCATCGTCAAATCAAATGAAAGATAACTTATATAAAACTATCATTTGATGTGTGTACATATTCTTGGTTAATCAAGATAGTTTGTGTAGATGTCAGATAGAAAAGAATTAGGATACCCTCAGATCGTAAAGAAAGAGCAGATCTCCATAACCGAGCTAATATCAAAGCCAATAGCTGAAATAGACGCTCATATTGAAAACTACCTCAATGAGGTGGTTATTTTTGGAAAATGTAGTACCGGACCTTGAAACGATAGTATAAGTGATAGGTAAAGTATAGTTAAAGAATATGAGGTCAATGTCGAGTTCTTAAACTCATTTGTTTGTGGTGAGTTCTTAAACTTATAATGTATGGTAAGTTGGATGAACTAGGTATAGTTAGGTGTGAATGGATTATCGAGGATGATGGGAATATATAGAATACGAAGCAAATGATCCTTAGTGAAGGCGTAAGAAATAAGTAGTATTAGTATTACGTGAATAAGTATGATTTTATGCTGTGTATATGATAGGTATGTCTGTATAAGGTAATATTTTCAACTTTTGTATAAGTTGTGGCAGCGATTCCCGACTCTTGAGTCACAAAGGGATAGCGGATGTTTAAAGCAGAATGTGCTATGGTATGTCAAGTGCTATGAATATGAATCTATGTTGGATTAACAAAATAAGTTGGTATAAGGATAGTAATTATTTATCTGAACACTGTTTAATACAGTAAAACAAATTTTCAAAATCTAATATTTAAGTACATGATTATTTGAATAGAAAATTTTGCGTTATATGTTAAGCGTATACGATAAGGTTTAGAATGCAAGTTAATAAGAATAATTTATGATAATGCCGCCAAGAGGAAAACGAAACTAAAAGGTAGAAGAACCTGTCAACAAAGCTGGAGGACAACCAGACCCGATACAGAATTATGCGAATATGGACGATCAAGCTATACAAAACGGAATATCAGTCGCGGGAAACCAGCCATATAATCGATCGGCAAACGTCAAGGACTTCAAGGCCGTCGTACTGTCAGTATGTAGAGGATGAACTGACTCTGTAGAAGTGGTTGTGATAGCTAGGGTAACGGAGAGGGATAGCAGAAAGCTTTTGCCACCTATACGATGAAAGAAAATAGTTTTGATAATACCAGAATTAGGCCGGGAATGTGTTTAAAAAGAGAGTTTGTGTGTTATAAGTGTGGGCAGAAGGGACATCTCTCCCAACTGTCGTAATTGAAAAAAAATGTATAGAGGGTATTATATTTGTGAATCAATGGAGTATAAGATGAAAGATTGTCCAAGAAGTAGAAGGGAAGCAAGGAATGCGAATACGAGGAAAGGCAGTAGGACATTAGCGATAACGGGACCTACTCCAACAAACAAACCAACAAAACCAACCGCAGAAGTCTTCAGCATGAATGTACAAGATACTGTAGCAGCTGAGGATGCAACTCCAGGTATCATTCAAACAGAATTTATTTTCTTATATATTATTTTCTTATATATAGTAAAAAAAAATTTAATTATTTTGAAGGAGGAATTTGAGTTCTTTTAGAAATCAAATTTCTGTTTAAGAAGATAGGTAAGCATTATGCTGAATAGTTAAAGATCGGTTCGATCATTTATGATCGAGATCTACTCGCTATGACTGTGTATGCTATGTACCCTGGTATGTATAGGTTTTAAAACGGTGATTTCGAGGACGAAATCTTTATAAGGGAGGGTGAATGTAATAACCCGATATTTTCTATATAATTAAATCAGAAATTTTGCGTATAATTTTTTTTATACTTATTAAAATAAATATGGGGAATATGTGCCAAGATAATGTGTATGTATTTATGTGATGAATATAAAATATATTTATTACATGAATGATTACAATTAATTTTATTTTAGAATTATTGATCATTATAAATTATATTCTTATAATAATTAATTTTACAGTAAAAATATTTTTTTTATTCTTTATGTTCTATGAAAATATGATAATTATATTATTTAAATAATATATGAAATGAATAACGCACAATTATAATAATTATTTTATTTTATTATATGAATTTATTTCAGATTAATTAAGTTATTTATTTTAACTTAATTATTATTGTTATATATAAAAGATAAATCAGATATGGAATCCAAACCTTAATTTTGGATTTTGATCAAGGAATGAGAATAAGAATATAATATTAATTATATTTTTGTTTTTTCAATGCTATAAATAAGTATTGCATGTACGCATTGCTCAATGGTGGTGCAGTATTTGGAAAAACCTAATGTTACCGATAAACCCTAGTTTGAAGTAAATGAGACTTTAAAATCTATCTAGTAATTATGTTATGTGATTAATGATATTTATTATAATATTATTTTATTTAGTACTGTAAATATGTACTGTATATGTGTGGACTGATAATGTTGGTCAAATTATGTGTATAGTGTCAAAACCCTATTATTAATTGGTTTAAATTTAAAACTCAAACCGGAGTTTATGGTTGGTATGAAATTGTGTTATATGATTAATGTTAATTTAGATATTAATTATTATTATTTGAAAATCCTAATTGTTAGAAAACTTAATAGCCAATTAGAAACCCTAATTGCTAACCCTAATTTGCTAAGTGTAAACCTTAATTGCTAATTTGGCATACTTAATGATGATTAGTAAAACCTAAACCTAATTAACATGTTTTATGTAATTACAAACCCTAATCTAATTATGAAACCTTAATTTGTAATTTTTAGAAACTAAAATTTTATTTTATTTTACAAATCCTAAATTAGAAATCCTACAATTTTTGTGCTAAACCTTAAGGGTCAAACCCTAAGGGTTTGCCATGTTCCAACTTTGCCATTAAGACCAAAAGCAAAATGACAAGAATACCCTTTTGAGCATTATTGAAGCTAACTTGCAAAATTTACCAACACTTTAGTTGGTGACCAACCATTGACTTAAAACAACTCATATCAGTCATATATTGATAGCTACTTCAGCCAATTCATTGTATCTAAATTATATATATTGATCAAGAGAGAGAGTGTGTGTATCATTTAGCCCATTTGGTCACCAATACTCATCCTTGACCCTCTCTCTCTAAAAGCTTCGAAATGTTGTAGTGTATTAGTCCCAAAACACAGCCCCACTAACACACGTCACAAATCAGTAGCCAAGAAATCAAATTTGACGCATAAAGGTATAAAACCCTAACCAAAATTTCGACCATTGATCTTCTGTTAAAAGTTGTGATTATGTGTTGTAATATGTTCTATGTAGTATCTATAAGTGATCTGGGTTGCTAGATGTTAGATCCATAACATTAAGAGGCTCGAATTTGAAGATTTTAAAAATCTGGAAAATTTTGTTTTTGTGTCTGACAGTCAAATGTCAGACCCCATAGATCTTTGGTTGTTAAGTGTTTTTGTTGTTTCAATGTTTGAACTTGTAGTTTGTTATGAGATCTTTAATATGGGACTTGAATCAGGTCCATATCAGTGGTAGAGTAAAAGTTATAAGTGGTCAAACAGGGTTGACCAGCCATGACCATGTGAAAATCTGGGTAACCCATATTACCAAGAACACTCTGACAACGTTTTTTAGAGCTTCGATCTCGATGTTTTTAGTTAGTTATGTTATGTTATTGTTTTGATGTTGTAAAATGGTATATGGAGTACACATGAAAGTCATTATAACACTTAGATTGTGACCAGGATGAAAGATAATCATAGTCAAACTTGGGTTGACCACATGTTCTGGTGATTTTCTAGAAAACACATGTGGTTAATGATTAAGGTTTCTGACATGGTTTGACCATGCCAAATCTTGTTCAAGTAATGTGGTTAGAGTGATATAGTGTTATAGATATGGACCCTGATATTTCGGCTACATGTTTGAACCATTATAGCTCACAAACTAGAACCAGAGCGTAAGCTAAAAGGATCTAAATATGGTACCATCAACTAATGTTCATTTTCTGGAAAACCCAGAAATGAAAAACAGCTTTGTTAGACTTTTTGGTGGCTCAGATCTCTTTCATTTTACGTTGTTTGTTCGTGTTTGTTGTTGAATCTTATAGAATTACATTAGTTCTACGCACTGTGCTCAATAGATAGACTAGAAACATCTTTATCTAATTGTTACGTGTGGTCAAAGTAGCACCCTCGTTAACTGCATATGAACTTCTAGGTTGCATGAAGAACACGAAGAACACCTATAGCGACGGTTCTGTCGCTATAGGCAGTCTTTAGCGACAGTTTATTTTTAAAATTAATTATTTTTATTAAATAAATAGAAAAAAAATTTGTTTTTAATTATTAAAAATAAAATATAAATTATTAAAAATTATTTTAAATTTTAAAAATTAGTTTTGATTTATTTTGAATATATTTCATAAATATTTAGTATTTTGGGAATAGTAAAGGTATTTAATTTATTTAATTATAATATTAAATAAATTATTTAAAAATTATTTTTATACATGAAAAATCATTTAAAATTGTATTAGGGTATAAGAAAATAATTTAAGTTATTTTTGATAACGTTTAATATTTTGTGATGAAATTTCATTAATAAATTAATATTAATGATATTTAAGTTATTTAATAAATGTATTAAATAAATGATGGAAAATAGAATTAGTGATTTAAAAATTATATAAAGGTTATAAAAATATTTGAAGTTATAAAATATAACTTTTAATATTTAAAAGTAAATTTCATTAATTATTTACTATTAATGATATTAGAATTATTTAATATTTATATTAAATAAATTAGTTTAAAAATGATTTTAATATTATAAAAATTATTTAAAATGAAAATAAAGTGTTTAAAGATATTTTAAGTTATAAAAAGTAACTTTTAATATTTAAGGGATAATTTCATTAATAATTTAATATTAATGATATTAATTTATGATTATTGATATTAAGTTTATTTAATAATTATATTAAATAAAGAATTTAAAAATGATTTTATTTATTTAAAAATCATTTAAAAAGGATATAAATGAATTAAAAATAATTTTGAGTTATAATTAATGACTTTTTATATTTTGAATGATAATGTATTAAAATTTTAATATTAATGGTAATTATTTAAAAATAATTTTAATTGTTTTAAAAATCATTTAAAGGTAATATTAGTACTTTAAAAATATTTGAGTTATTATAAATAACTTTATTATTTTGGTAATGGTTTCATTAATAGTTTAATATTAATTAAGTATTAATTATAATAGAATTATTTAATATTTAAATTATTTAATAATAATTTCGGTGTTTGAAAATTCATGATAAATTATAATAAATGTTTAAAAATTATTATAAGTCATTTAAAAATAATATGACTGATACTTACAGATATTGAACTACAGGATAGAGTCTTAGACTCAATAATTAGCCGATAAAGTGGTCGGTACACCGACATATTTTAAAAATTAATCTGGACTTAGATATTTTTATTGTATTAATGTTTATTTGTGATTCAATGACTGTTGAATATGTATGAAAATGTGATTAGGTTATGTGTTGACTGCAATACGCAGTATTATGTGGTATGATATATTATTCTAATCGATTGAATGATCTTAATGATGATAGGTTACGGTTTAAAAGATAAAACTAAGTTGCGTACAGTAAGCAACAGATCAGACAAGTATCCTACCTTTGCATTTCCTTTATGCAATGGACATGAGTAAGAAAGTTTCAAATTTATATTATTATTGTACCAGATTATTAACCCTATTGTCGTATATATTATATCTGATCATTGTTTATCAACATGATATTATATTATATAACTCATATATATTCTGTTCGTTAATTTCAAAATATGGTTATTCAAGTGTCCCCACTTAGATAATCATTGTATTTAATCACATGATATATATATATATATATACATACATATATATATAAGCCGTCTAAGCTATTTGACCAGCTAGACACATATTTAGAAATATTGTTGAATATGGTAAAACCTTTTTATATCCAATCAAATTATTTTGGTTCGGATTCCAGACTAAGTATGAACATCCCGATCACGGGAAAACTTTTATGAGCCCAAGGCGGACAGAGTGAACGATCCTATCGTTCTTGCATGCAGTATTGATCAATATAGGGTCCATGGGATGTACACCCTCGTGCCCGTAAGTTATGACGATTTGATTTGCAGATGAAGTTCTGCTAAACCTATTCAAAAATTGAAAACAATGTTCATAGTATGTCAACTAAACCTCATATATAGTCATTACGTAGTTTCAAAATTTTGAGATTGAATTGTTATGTTATTATTATCGGTTCAGTTTACTTCACAACTATTGATTTGTTATAAAAGTGATGTACAAAGAAAACATTTAATTCTTTCAGTTAATTATATTTATAATTGTTATTACTTGCTGGGAACCCAAATGCTCATCCTTGCTTAATTTAAATGTTTTCAGCTAAGTGTGAACAGCTAGAAGGTTTGGCCAAGAATAAGGGGAAAAGGAAAACAAAATGAATATGTTTAATGGTATCTTTTGTAATAGTTAAACTGTATTAAGACAATGATATGTATTATCTATCATGTAAGGAATTATAGTAAAGGTTGCGTACTTGGGATTAGACTCTGATAAATATAAATTAAGTGTGATTTTTATATTATTATTATTATTATTATTATTATTAGTATTATTCCGCTCATAGAAATGGTATCGTGAAGCACCGTGTTCGGGTTTCAAGTACCTGAATTTGAGGGCGTCACACCAGCAATCCATTAAAAGAGTCAAGTAGAGAATAAAATCTACTATCTTTTATGATTTAAAAGGTTTTTCATCACTTTTATCGCTGGAACTCAGCTAAATAAATAATTCACATCATCCATGCACTACGGCCAAGGATATTCATTAGTATCACAACCACAAATTATCTATGCACTACGGGCCAAGGATATTCGTGTATTCATCAATGGCCATGATCATGCCAAAAACTGTCCATCAATGCACTACGGGCCAATAAAGACTTTTACCACATCATTTGTAACATTACGGTCATGATTACACCGAATAATCCCTAGTCATAATCATACCAAGTCCATCTATGCACTACAGGCCATAGATGACTTTCAACAAAATATAAACATGAGGATGATGACAATGATATAAGAATTCAATAAAACAAGTTCAAGAATTAATTTATCCAGGAACCAAAAACGTTCAAATTGTCAACATGATACTGCTTTGTAGAGTAAAAATTCAAGAATACTCGAAAGAATATTTCCATGAAAAGATACAGAATGAAGTGCAAATATCAATGATATTCCACTAATTTCATAGAGTATAAAAGCCAAAACATTAACCAACTGAGTATAATAAAGAATGGAACCAGGTCATGCGTAAATGCACAGACATGATATTCCGACAGAATAATAAAGAATGGAACCAGGTCATGCATAAACCCACAGGCAGGATATTCCGACATAATAATAAATAACGGAACTACGTCATGCGTAAATGCACAGACAGGTTATTCCAACAGAATAATAAAAAATAGAATAACAACCCTTATGAGTATTGAAAGAAAATAACTCTCTTTATGAATACAAAAGAAATAATACCCCTTACGAGTACAACAAATAATATCCCTTACCGTAAAAGAAGAGTATTCCGACTGGTAGGGCGATTATTCTTGAAAAAAACTTGCACTATGCTCAAAGCTTCTTAAAACTCTAAAGAAATACGCTCAAGATTATAGAAGAATTCTCTGAACTTCTGGTGTGGTTTTCAATTCTAACTAAGCATCCTATTTATAGAAAAATAGAAAGGATACTATGCTGCACTATGCAATAAAATATAATATATTCTATTTATAATCAAATAAAATAAAACTTTATAAAAAAGTATTCTATTTTATATAAAAAGATTTTACTATGCAAATACTATGCAGGCACTATGCAAATACTATGCATAATAAAATATAATATATTCTATTTATAGTATAATAAAACAAATAATTTTATAAAAGTATTCTGTTTTATATAAAAAAAATTTACTATGCAAAACACTATACATAATAGAATATAATATATTATATTTATAGTTTAATAAAACAAATAACTTTATAAAAGTATTCTGTTTTATATAAAAAGCTTTTCTATTTTATTACATTAATAATACTAATAAAACAAAATTATATATATATATATATATATATATATATATATATATATATATATATATATATATATATATAAACGTTCGCGACTTCATAAAAAGACACCTCAATATATTTAACAACATTTATCATTATTATTACTATTCACAATATTAATCGACCAGGTTGTTCCTAGGAAAGAGGGGACTTTCCAATAAGGATTTCTCCCTATTGGCGCGCAATTAGGTGACCAAACCTCTCCTTGACAGAACTTCTAGACATCGTTAATATTACAAATAATAATATTAATAACTCTGTCATATCAATTATTGATTTAATAATATATAAAATATCGACAATAATTGAATCAAATAACGTGAGATATTATGCAACAATTACTGTAGCAATAATTAAACAAAACTGAGTGACTTCTCACGTAAGTATCAATAATCAATACAGTGTGCTACTATGCAACCACGCGTATTCCTATACTTTTAACACTGGGTGTTTTAATAGTTAACGGTAAAACTTCCACCGTTATTTTTATAAAATATTTTTGTCGTTTTCTCAATCCGACAATAATTCTGTTGTGGGGTCCACCAATGATTGTGCCGTTGTACGAATATTCCCTGTTAAAACGAATATTCCCCGACCAATAAAATATTATATAACAACTTGCGTACTTTGTAAAATTTATAAATATTACCCACAACTATAACATTATATCAAATTCATTCCATAATAATTAAAAATGATATTTATAGAATAGTCATCTTTATTAAAAAAAATTGGGGTCTTACAACCTCCCCTTCTTATGAAATTTCGCACTCGAAATTAGGGTGTATACCTGGTATGTAGAAGAGGTAAGGATACCTTGATTTCATTTCAGATTCTAACTCCCAGGTCATTTCCTCAACATCGTGGTTTCTCCACAAAACTTTGACTTGAGGTATAACCTTGGAGTGTAAAATATGTTCCTTCTTATCCAAGATTTGAACAGGAACCTCTTCATACATCAAATCTTCCGCTATTTCGTCCGGTTCTAACTCAATAATGTGGTTCGGGTCTTTCACATATTTATGTAACATGGATATATGAAAAACGTTATGAACACGAGACATACTTGGCGATAAAGCGAGTGTAACACCCCAGTCCCACATCGAAAGATAGGGAAAAAATTTGTCTGCATATAAGGAAATAAATTACTACCAATAGTACCTTCAAGTCATGACCTTTTGGGAGCATGTGGTGGGCTAAGATGACCCAAGAAGATACTATTGGGCCAGTGATTTGAGGCCTTATTTTGATGGATTTGATTCGATTCGGACTTGGAATTTGACCCGAGATTTATTCCGGGCTCGGGATTTGACCCAGGTTGTTTCATATGGTATCAAAGCCAGGTTCTCGAAAGGTCGGGTCGGGTCATCCGATCGGGTTGCCGGAGGTGGGGACACGAAGGCTGGTGGTATTATCCCACAATGGAGAGATGAAGGTTAGGAGGTGGGGACACAAAGCCAGCCGGTATTATCCCACAATGGCTAGAGAGGCAAAGATCTTTGGGCCGTGTGTGTGATCGGTTCTGACGGGGACGTCAGAAATTTAAGTGGGGGAATTTGTAACACCCCAGTCCCACATCGAAAGATAGGGGAAAAATTTGTCTCCATATAAGGAAATAAATTACTACCAATAGTACCTTCAAGTCATGACCTTTTGGGAGCCTGTGGTGGGCTAAGATGACCGAAGAAGATACTATTAGGTCAGTGGTTTGAGGCCTTATTTTGTTGGATTTGATTCGATTCGGACTTGGGATTTGACCCGAGATTTATTCCGGACTCGGGATTTGACCCGGGTTATTTCAACGAGTCTATAAGCCACAGTTCCTACTCGATCGAGGATTAAAAATGGGCTAATAAATCGAGGATTGAGCTTTTCTCTCCTTCCAAATCTCGTAACTCCTTTCTATGGAGAAACACGTAATAACACATGATCTCCAATATTGAATTCTACGTCCTTTCGATGAAGATCAGCATAACTCTTTTGTCGATCTTGTGTGGTTTTTATACGTTGTCGGATCGTTTGAATCTTTTCCATAGTCATACGTACCAACTCCAGTCCCAACAACGTTGCTTCACCCACCTCATCCCAGCATACTGGAGAGCGACACTTTCTTCCATATAACGCCTCGAATGGAGCCATGCCAATACTTGCTTGATAACTGTTGTTGTAGGAAAACTCCACCTATGGTAAGAACTTATCCCAACTTCCCTTGAAGTTAAGGACACATAGTCTTAATAGATCTTCAAGAGTTTGAATAGTCCTCTCCGACTGCCCGTCTATCTGAGGATGATATGTTGAGCTAAATCGTAAATCTGTGCCCATAGCTTTCTGCAAACTAACCCAAAATTGTGAAGTGAATCTTGGGTCTCAATCAGAAACTATGGATATTGGCATACCATGCAATCTTACAATCTCGTTTATGTACATACGAGCAAGACGTTCAAGTGTATAAGTTTCTCATATAGGTAAGAAGTGAGCAGACTTGGTCAATCTATCAACAATGACCCAAATTGCATCTATGTCTTGAGAAACCTTGGGAAGACCAGTAACGAAATCCATGGTAATGTGCTCCCACTTCCATTCTAGAATTTTAAGTGGTTGTAATGTACCTTTTGGTACTTGATGCTCCGCCTTGATTCGTTAACACGTTAGATACCTTGAGATAAATAGTGCTATCTCTCTCTTCATATTGCCCCACCAAAATGTATGTCGAAGATCATGATACATTTTGGTACTCCCATGATGGATTGCAAATGGTGTGTTGTGCGCCTCCATCATGATTTTATACTTTAAATCAGTGTCGTTAGGAACACAAAGTCTGGAGTTGACTCGAAGTATTCCTTCTTCATCGATTCTTGCTTTCGGCATAGCACCTTCTTGTACTTTCTTCCTCATACGCATCAGCTCCAGGTCTAAAATTTAAGCAGCTTTAACTTTATCTATTAAAATTGATTCTACTCGTATATTCGCCATCATCACATGGGTCCCCAGAGACTTTAACTCTATCTCCATCCTTTGCAAGTCACACAAAATGGGCCTTTGCATTGACAATATCGCACTCGAACCCGCATATGATCTTCTACTCAGTGCATCAGCTATCACGTTCGCTTTTCCAGGATGGTATTGAATGGTATGATCATAATCTTTTAACAGTTCAAGCCAACGTCATTGCCGCATGTTGAGTTCCTTTTGGGTGAAGAAATATTTAAGGCTTTTATGATCCGTAAAGATCTCCACTTTCTCCCCATACAAGTAATGCCTCCAAATTTTAAGTGCGAAGACAACAGCTGCCAACTCTAGATCATGAGTAGGATAATTCCTCTCATATTCTTTGAGTTACCGAGAGGCATAGGCTATGACTTTCCCATGTTGTATGAGAACACATCCTAACCCTTTGCCCGAAGCATCGCTGTAGATGACAAATCCCACCGAGCCAGATAGTATTGTCAGAATAGGTGTTGAAATGAGTCTCCTCCTGAGTTCTTGAAAACTCTTCTCACATTCCTCGCTCCGTCCGAATTTTTTATCTTTCCGAGTCAGCTGAGTTAATAGAGTAGCGATTCGAGAAAACCCTTCCACGAATCTTCGATAATAACCAGCTAAGCCGAGAAAGCTACGTACTTCGGTCACTGATTTAGGTTGTTCCCAGCTTTGAATAGCTTCAATCTTTGCCGGGTCAACAGATATTCCATGACTTGATACTACGTGCCCAAGGAATGCTACTTCCTCAAGCCAGAACTCGCATTTCTTTAACTTGGCATAAAGCTTGTTTTCACGAAGCTTTTGGAGTATCAGCCTCAAGTGTTGCTCATGATCTTCACGACTTTTGGAATATATGAGGATGTCATCAAAAAAGATGACCACAAAGTGATCCAAATATTCCTTGAATACTCGGTTCATCATATCCATGAAGGCAGCAAGAGCATTAGTCAATCCAAAAGACATGACTAAGAATTCATAATGCCCGTACCGAGTTCTGAATGCAGTTTTTAGAATATCCTCAATTTTAACCTTCAGCTGATGATATCCAGAACGAAGATCGATCTTTAAAAAGAATTGTGCTCCTTGCAACTGGTCAAACAGGTCATCAATACATGGCAATGGGTACCTATTTTTTATGGTGACATGATTCAACTCCCGAAAATCAATACAAAGTCGCATACTCCCATCTTTCTTCTTCACGAATAGAACAGGAGCACCCCAAGGAGACGTACTAGGGCGAATGAAACCGATGTCTAACAATTCCTGCAGTTGGGTCTTTAACTCCTGAAGTTTAATAGGAGCCATTCGATATGGGGCTTTAGAAATGGGTTTTGTACCGGGTTCAAGGTTGATACAAAATTTAATTTCACGCTCTGGGGGTAGGCCAGGAAGTTCTTCAGGGAATACGTCAGGAAATTTATTAACAATAGAAATATCATTCAAAACTGACGTATTTTTGTTTAGATCCATGACATGAGCTAAGAAAGCTTGACATCCGTTTTTCAATAAACGAATAGCTTTATGGCTTGAGATGACAGTGATTGATTTTAATCGTTTAATTGTTTGAATTCGCATAATAGGTTGGTTAGGAATATAAAAGCTAACAACCTTACGAAAACAATCAATTTTTGCATGATGATTAGTTAACCAATCAATCCCTAGAATTACATCAAATGCAAGTATTTTCAATGAAATAAGATCGACAGGTAATGTGAGGGTACCAATTTGAACCAAACAAGACTTATAAACAGTGGATGTAATGAAGGTTTTTCCCAACGGAGTTTTAACAGATAAGTCAAAGTCTAATTTCTCCGGAGTCAAATTTAAACGTTGAGCGTAAGTAGGAGAAATAAAAGAATGGGTAGAACCGGTATCAAATAAGGTATATACTTCGCTAGAGTTTATATAAGCTTACACGTGATGACCTCGTTCGGGTTCCTTACTTTCTGGTAGGTCACGACAAACGCTCTCCCTTGAACTACCGGTTTTGTTTTGCCTGGGACGACCTTTGATGTCTCCATCCCAGCTGGACATGACTTTGGTGTACGACAAAATCGGGCTAGGTGACCTTCTCTTCCATAATTATAACATGCTTTGGATGACATCGCGCAGTTTGGACTGATGTGTCCCTCCCCTCCACATTTGAAGCATATGATAGGTGGTTGTTCTTCCTCCTTAACGACGGGTGCTAATGCTAACGTCTTTCCATCATTGTTGAATCTCCTCTTCTTGAAATGTCCATTCTTATTGCTTTGGCCATGATTACCACCGAAGTGGTTATCATTTCTGGCATGTTGATTCCCTCCACGCTTATTGTCACCGTTTCGATGATTGTTATCACTGGTATTATCATTTTGTCGGCTGCTCTCTTTTGGTTGGGTTGACTCATTATCGCGTTCCAATAACTGAGCCCTATTAACAACATCTGAATACAAACACAGTTTATGAGAGATAAGATATTGACGTATCTCAAGTTTCAAACCTCTTAAAAATATTCGCATCATTCTCTCCTTATTATCAACCAAATGGGATGCAAACCGGAATAACTCAACAAACTTGGCTCCGTACTGTGACACGATCATGTTGTTTTTCTCCAGTTTGATGAACTCTACCTCTTTCATGTGACGAATACTTTTGGGAAAGTACTTGTCGCTGAACAGTTCTTGGAACTTCTCCCAAGACATCTTCAGTGCGGCAGGTTAAGTACGCTTTACAGATTCCCACCAGTAATCTGCCTCTGCCCGTAACATGAAGGTGGCAAAGACAACCTTTTGCTCCTCGGAGCATCCCAAGATATCAAATATCTTGTTGATCTGCTTTATCCACGTCTTCGCCTTAAGTGGTTTTGGCTCTCCAAAAAACTCCGGTGGTCCCAGTTACTTGAACTGCTTAGCAGTGACCGTCCGAGAGTTGCCAGTGTTTCCACCTGCATTTTGGACAGGAGCCGCTCTTGCCAGATGTTGCATGAATTACATAAAGCTTGTGAACATTCCATTGTTCATCATCTTATCAGTGTTGTTGTTTACCTAAGGATTGTCGCCTTCCTGATGCACATTATCCTGATTATTAATCTGTGGAGACTCAACGGTCTCTTGTGCTCTATTGATGTTCTCAACATTCTCGGATGTCATTCTCAAATACTGGCATAAAACAAGGGTAAATTAACATATCACATATTATTCCTATACTCTGCCCGACCAATTAAATACCAAACAAACTTAAGTAGGTCTTACTAGCGAAGGAATTTTCCGTCTCTCCCCTCCTATTTCTTGTCTCACATCTCAGCCAGGGATCATATCCCTAAGCTTTGATACCAACTGTGATGCCCCCAAAATAGGTATACATCACCTATTCTGAGTCGTCAGATACATGGTACAAAATACAAATAAAAACTTAATTATACAACTGTCGTGCAAAATACAACAAAACATAAGCTGTGAGTTTTAATACAACATTGTCTTCTAAATAATATTCAAACTCAAAATAAGTCCTCAGTACATTTATTTTCACACTATTTCATAGAATAGTGAGGACTACTAATGTTATCATCTGAACCGTCACTCCGTTCCCCGACTAGTGCCCGCTACGTTCTTATTTCCTGCAGAGAACAATGAAAGCAAAAGGGTGAGCTCAACTAGCCCAATAAGAAATATTATGACTAAGATAATGCAGAATAATTTATCATTAGTCTTCAACAGTGTTAAACTGATAAAATATAACAAACATCAAGTTTAACTGCAGCAGAACTAGCAATCCATTAAAAGAGTCAAGTAGAAAATAAAATCTACTATCTTTTATGATTTAAAAGGTTTTTCATCACATTTATCGCTAGGACTCAGCTTAATAAATAATCCACATCATCCCTGTACTACGGTCAAGGATATTCATTAGTATCACAACCACAAATTATCTATGCACTACGGGCCAAGGATATTCGTGTATTCATCAATGGTCATGATCATGCCAACAACTGTCCATCAATGCACTACGGAACAATAAGGACTTTTACCACATCATTTGTAACATTACGGTCATGATTACACCGAATAATCCTTGGTCATAATCATAACAAGTCCATCTATGCACTACAGGCCACAGATGACTTTCAACAAAATATAAACATGAGGATGATGACAATGATATAAGAATTCAATAAAACAAGTTCAAGAATTAATTTATCCAGAAACCAATAACGTTCAAATTGTCAACATGATACTGCTTTGTAGAGTAAAAATTCAAGAATGCTAGAAAAAATATTTCCATGAAAAGATACTGGATGAAGCGTAAATATCAAGGATATTTCACTAATTTCATGGAGTATAAAAGCCAAAAATTTAACCAACTGAGTATAATAAAGAATGGAACCAAGTCTTGCGTAAACACACAGACAGGATATTCTGACAGAATAATAAAGAATGGAACCAGGTCATGCGTAAACGCACAGACAGGATATTCCGACAGAATAATAAATAACGAAACCAGGTCATGCGTAAACGCACAGACAGGTTATTCCAACAAAAAAATAAAGAATGGAATAACAACCTTTATGAGTATTGAAAGAAAATAACTCTCTTCATGAATACGAAATAAATAATACCCCTTACGAGTACAACAAATAATATTCCTTACCATAAAAGAAGAGTATTCCGACTGGTAGGGCGATGATATTCTTAAAGAAAATTTGCAATATGCTCAAAACTTCTTAAAACTCTAAAGAAATACGCTCAAGATTATAGAAGAATTCTCTGAACTTCTGGTGTGGTCTTCAATTCTAACTAAGCATCCTATTTATAGGAAAATAGAAATGATACTATGCTGCACTATGCAATAAAATATAATATATTCTATTTATAATCAAATAAAACAAAATTTTATAAAAAGTATTCTGTTTTATATAAAAAAAAATTATTATGCAAACACTATACAGGCACTATACAAACACTATGTATAATAGAATATAATATATTCTATTTATAGTCTAATAAAACAAATAACTTTATAAAAGTATTTTGTTTTATATAAAAAGTTTTTCTATTTTATTACATTAATAATACTAATAAAACAAAATTTATATAATTATATATATATATATATATATATATATATATATATATATATATATATATATATATATATATAAACTTTCGCGACTTCATAAAAAGACACCTAAATATATTTAATAACATTTACCATTATTATTATAATTCACAATATTAATCGACCAGGTCGTTCCCAGGAAAGATGGGGCTTTCCAATAAGGATTTCTCCCTATTAGCGCGCAATTAGGTGACCAAATCTCTCCTTGACAGAACTTCTAGACATCGTTAATATTGTAAATAATAATATTAATAACTCTGTCATCTCAATTATTGATTTAATAATATATAAAATATCGACAATAATTAAATTAAATAACGTGAGATATTATGTAACAATTACTGTAGCAATAATTAAACAAAACTGAGTGACTTCTCACGTAAGCATCAATAATCAATACCGTGTGCTACTATGCAACCACACGTATTCCTATACTTTTAACACCGGGTGTTTCAACAGTTAACGGTAAAACTTCCGCCGTTATTTTCATAAAATATTTTTATCGTTTTCTCAATCCGACAATAATTCTGTTGTGGGGTCCACCAATGATTGTGCCGTCGTACGAATATTTCCTATTAAAACGAATATTCTCCGACCAATCGAATATTATATAACAACTTGTGTACTTTGCAAAATTTAAAAAAATTACCCACAACTATAACATTATATCAAATTTATTCCATAATATTTAAAAATGATATTTATAGAAAAATCATCTTTATTAAAAAAAATTGGGGTCTTACATGCAATATTAACGATGACTAGAAGATCTGTTAAGGAGAGGTTTGGTCACCTAATTGCGCGCCAATATGAAAAAATTCTTATTGAAAAGCCCGCTCTTTCCTGGGAACGATCTGGTCGATTAATATTGTAAATTATAATAATGATGATAAATATTGTTAAATATATTGAGGTGTCTTTTTATGAAGTCACGGAAGTTTATATATATATATATATATATATATATATATATATATATATATATATATAAATTTTGTTTTATTAGTATTATTAATGTAATAAAATAGAAAATTTTTTAATATAAAACATAATACTTTTATAAAGTTATTTATTTTATTAGACTGTAAATAGAATATATTATATTCTATTATGCATAGTGTTTTGTATAGTAAAATCTTTTTATATAAAACAGAATACTTTTTTAAAGTTATTTATTTTATTAGACTATAAATAGAATATATTATATTTTATTATACATAGTATTTGCATAGTGTCTGCATAGTATTTGCATAGTAAAATCTTTTTATATAAAACAGAATACTTTTTAGAAAGTTTTGGTTTATTTGATTATAAATAGAATATATTATATTTTATTGCATAGTGCAGCATAGTATCCTTTCTATTTTCCTATAAATAGGATGCTTAGTTAGAATTGAAAACCACACCAGAAATTCAGAGAATTCTTCTATAATCTTGAGCGTATTTCTTTAGAGTTTTAAGAAGCTTTGAGCGTAGTGCAAGTTTTCTTCAAGAATATCATCGCCCTACCAGTCGGAATACTCTTCTTTTATAGTAAAGGATATTATTTGCTGTACTCGTAAGGAGTATTATTTCTTTCGTATTCATGAAGAGAGTTATTTTCTTTCAATACTCATAAGGGTTGTTATTCCATTCTTTATTATTCTGTTGGAATAATCTATTTGTGCGTTTACGCATGACCAGGTTCCATTATTTATTATTCTGTCTGAATATCCTATGAATATCATGTCTGTGCGTTTACGCATGACCTGGTTCCATTCTTTATTATACTCAGTTGGTTAAAGTTTTGGCTTTTATACTCTATGAAATTAGTGGAATATCCTTGATATTTGTGCTTCATCTAGTATCTTTTCATGGAAATATTCTTCCGAGCATTCTTAAATTTTTACTCTACAAAGTAGTATTATTTGACAATTTGAACGTTATTGGTTCCTGGATAAATTAATTCTTAAACTTGTTTTATTGAATTCTTATATCATTGTCATCATCCTCATGTTTATATTTTGTTGAAAGTCATCTGTGGCCTGTAGTGCATAGATGGACTTGGTATGATTATGACCAGGGATTATTCAGTATAATCATGACCGTAATGTTACAAATAATGTGGTAAAAGTCCTTATTGTCCCGTAGTGCATTGATGGATAGTTGTTGGCATGATCATGACCATTGATAAATACACGATTATCCTTGGCCGTAGTGCAGGGATGATGTGGATTATTTATTAAGCTGAGTCCCAGCGATAAAAGTGATGAAAAACCTTTTAAATCATAAAAGATAGTAGATTTTATTCTCTACTTGACTCTTTTAATGGATTGCTAGTTCCGCTGCAGTTAAACTTGATGTTTGTTATATTTTATCAGTTTAAAACTGTTGAAGACTAATGATAAATTATTCTGCATTATCTTAGTCATAATATTTCTTATTGGGCTAGTTAAGCTCACCCTTTTGCTTTCATTGTTCTCCTCAGAAAATGAGAACGTAGCGGGGACTAGTCGGGAAATGGAGTGATGGTTCAGATGATAGCATTAGTAGTCATCACTATTCTATGAAATAGTATGAAAATAAATGTATTAAGGACATCCTCTGCCCTCACCTTCAACTGATGATAACCACTTCTCAAGTCTATCTTTGAGAAATATCTCGCTCCCTTTAGTTGAGCGAACAAGTCATCGATTCTCGGTACCGGATACTTATTTTTAATCGTGACCTTATTCAATTCTCGGTAATCAATGTAGAGCTGCATCGATCCATATTTCTTCTTAACAAACAACACCGACGCTTCCCATGGCTATATACTCGGCTATATATACTTCTTGTCGAGTAATTCTTGCAACTGCACCATCAACTCTTTCATTTCTACTGGGGCCATTCTGTACGGGGCTTTAGATATCGGGGTCGTTCCTGGCACCAAATCAATCACGAACTCGATTTCTCGATCTGGCTGAAGTCCAGGCAAATCATCGGTAAATACGTCTGCAAAATCTTTAATGACTGGTATTTCTTCTAACTTCGCACTCTTTTCTGTGTATCAACTATGTAGGCTAAGTATCCTACACATCCTTATCTTAGTAACTTCTTGGCTTGCATCACCGTTAGATAACTTGCTTGTCGAGGCGACTTGCTACCATAAAATACCACCTTTGATGGAGTCATAAGGTTAACACATTTCTTTTGGCAATCAATTACTGCCCCATAATTGAATAACCAATCCATTCCCAATATGACATCAAATTTCCCAAGTTTAATTGGTATCAAATCTACTATCATCTCGTGACCCTTTATAACCACTCTGCAATTCTTATATATAACTCTATTAGGAATCACTTCCCTATTTGCAATCTATATGCTTAAAGGAAATTCTAATTCTTCCTGAGGCAAATCTAAGTTCTGAGGAAAATCATCGGATATAAATGAACAAGTAGCACCCGAATCAAATAGCACATAAGCATTAATACCATTAATCGGAATGATACCTGACACCACATCCTTTGACTGCTGTCGATGTCGGGATTTTTATTTGTCCCTTTTCTGTTCTTGTTCTTTTGTGTTCTCATTTTAGGTGAGATTTATTTGAAAAAACAAGTTGTGAAAAGGTCCGACATTTATATGTCGACGATTGGACTATAAGAGTCGCCAGTTAGTTTTTTAACTGGTTGTACCAACATAACCGAGAAAAGGTTTGCACATTGACCCAATAATGTGACACTGCTAAACGGGTCTGTGAAACCGAGATTCATTAGGGTCCGTGGACTTGCTTATGCGGAGGGAAGGTGTTAGGCACCCCCCGACATCCGTGTTACCACGGTGACCGCCACTTTTCAAGAAACTATTATACGACTGTGTGTGTGTGGGTCAATGTGCAGTTATTTAAAAGTAGTGTTATACCTCGTTTGCACCTATATACAAAGGGTTTGAATTTGTGTAAAAATTTTGTTTTAAACAAGATATAGCAGTGATGTTTTATAAAAGATATTTTTCAAACCCTTGTGCTCAATAGTAATTGAGGCCTTTGATACTTCCATTTTATTATTAAATGTTCAGCTTTATTGCTTTTATTTTCAAGATGCGAAGCATCTTCGAGAAAATAATGTACAAAGCAGTGATGAACTCCTTATGGGCATGAAAGCCATCCAAGGAAATCCAAACACCGTGAATAATTTACAAGTTGCTTACAGCTAAAAATGTCCATCACGGGAACCGAATCTAGGTTCAGTAGACTGAATCTGTGATCACATGATTCCTAGGCTCACATGATATCGTAGTTTATATGAAAGCTGTAAGCAGTTATATATATAAAAGCTGTAAATATATATATATATATATATATATATATATATATATATATATATATATATATACTCCTTTTATATATTTACATTTCCGATCCCCCATGGAGGTGCTTCGTGGTGGTTGATCATGTCAATATATATATATATATATATAAATGTAAAAAAAGCTGTAAAAACGGTCAACCGCCACGAAGTAAACTCCAGGCGGGACAAAATGTAAAGAAAGCAGTAAAAACGATCAATCGCCATGAAGTGAACTCCAGGCGGGACGAAATGTAAAGAAAGCAGTAAAAACGGTCAACCACCACGAAGTAAACTCCAGGCGGGATGAAATGTAGATATATATATACAAAAGCAGTAAACGCACAGGATGTAACATCCAGGCTCATCGGACAAAATCTAATAACAATGAATATTAAAGCAGTAAATGCACCGGATGTAAAATCCAAGCTCATCGAACAAAGTTCGACACACAGTTCATATATATATATATATATATATATATATATATATATATATATATATATATATATATACGAAAGCAATTAAACGCTCCAGACATAAGTTTAGGCTCAATCGAGGCATAACTCGATAATGTTAGTCCATATATATATATATATATATATATATATATATATATATATATACAAAAGAAATAAAAGTCATGGACTGAAGTCTGGGCAAACACACGCAACACGACTCTCAACGTGAAGAACGATGTGTGCAAAGATGAAGAGAAAGGCTTTAAAGTGTGTAAGAAGGCTTACAGTGGACTGCCAAAGAAGACTTCAATGACTTTAAATGGATGAACACTCGGCTCCCGCCGGTAAAAATATAACAATATATAAGTTCATAAGTGTTTAAAATGAGAAAATACTCAGTTTATAGTGTGTACAAAGCAAATTGGACAGGGCTTCCTCGCCTTTTCTATTGCTAAAATGGCTGCCCCAAGCCCTCTATTTATAGAGGGCGGAGCCACAGGTGTACCTGCGGTAGTAACAGGTGTACCTACGACTACCCAGGGTGCCCCGGGCAGTGTGGGTCCCGCTGTCTCGACATACGTGCACTTGGACAACGCGATGTTCGCTCGAACCTTTATAACTTTCAATCTGGGAGTCCGATTGAAGTGTACCATACCATTTCGGAAAGCTCTTTTCGAGAGCTACGTAATGACGTAGGATTTGCCCTTTTTTGATTCCAGGAAGATGGGTCCATGACCAAAATGGCATTTCTGGGTCTCCGTCAGGCAATCTGATGAGCTGTTTTGCGTAGTTTGCGCTCCGAAGTTAAGAAATGGTTCTTGTGGGACTTCTTTTTAAAGAAATTTCAGTTGAAATGAGTTGATTTGATTTAAGTTGAAGTTGAGTTAGCAAAAATAACTATTTTGCCCCTCCCGAGGTTATCTCTAGTTTTCGCACAGTTATAGCGGGTTTTTCCTAGGGTTATCTTTGAGATTGTCATTTTGTTGGCTCTGAATGTCCTCAGGGTCCTCTCTGAGATTGGCTTAACTTCTCAGGGTTGACTTCGGGCATTATAATTGATCTTCTGGGGTTATCTTCGAAGTTAGAACTGACTTTCCCGGGGTTATCTCCGGGGTTAGAAACTGATTTCTCGGGGTTATCTCCGGGGTTGGAAACTGGATCTCTCGGGGCTATCTCCGGGGTTGAAATTGATGTTGTGGTCCTCCAGGGTTATCTCCGGAGTGTGAAAAAGATACTTTTGTCCTCCTACATAGTTAGTAACATGAAAAAAAAAATTTGGGTGTCTACAGATGACCCTCTTTATCATGTTCATGTAATGTAATGGAATGAACATGATAAAGATTAGTAGACACTTGAAATATGGCAAGGTATTTTTAATGATGCAAATCATAATGTAATGAATGTTATGATGAATGTTTAAAATGTTTTCGCAAATCGCAGTTCGCAAATCGCACATCACATTTCGAACTTCGCATTTGGCCAATCACACATCATAAATCGCATTTCGTATATTGCATATCGCAAATCGCACATCGCACATCGCAATGTAATGACTGTTATGATGAATGTTAAAATGTTTTCGTAAATTGCTTTACCTTTACCGATCATTGTTGATGCCTATGTTGGTGTTGACTCCAATGGTTTGGCATTTAGTCGCTGACGCTTGTTTGATGAAGATAAGTTGAGATGTTTTACACATCTCTGATGGGGATGACGTTCTGAAATCACCAGACCTTCCCGATGTATACACTGGTAGTTTGCAATGGTGCCTACCCTGCTGATCGCCAACTTGTTTTGGTTCCCACTCGAATGGTGGTATACGAAGCTTTCATCGCTGAACTGTCTTGATGTTAAGCTGAATTGATGCCAATGGTTTAGAATACTGGATCCTCTGATACCTTCGCTGAAGTAATATTCAGCAGTTTGCTTCGCCTGACTCTACCTGATATTATGCTCACCCTTTTTGAGGTGATTTGGAGTTTCCTTTTGTTGTTCGGTGCCTATTTCACAATTCCTTGAGCATTTTATTTGCAACCCGACTGAACTTATGACCTAAATGCCGCTGACGTCTTTGGAGGCTGCAACTCGTTCATTCGTTGCCTAACTTTGAACTTTGGTGTAGAGCCCTCAACTGATGAGGACTTGACGCAGGTTAACATGTTTGATTGTGTAGATTTCCGTCACTAGACCTTTCGTCGTTGGCCTTCTGCTCCTGAGTTAAGAACTTTTTGAGAATTTTCCCCTTCTTTCGTAGGGGTACGCTTATGTCGCCATGATTTTTTTCAGGAATTCTCCCTTTTCTTTTGATGAGATGCTTGATCTCGTCTTAAGCTCCTTCCATTTCTTGGAATTGGACAATGCCCCAGTCCTTTTGCATATTGATGCCGAAGATTCATATGAGAAACTCTTTGTTGATGAAGTCGTGAGTGAGTAAATCCTCACATGTGGATTATTCATTCTGAGAACAGTATGATTGGAAAAGACCAAATGATCATCCCGAATCGCCAGTGAGATGATGTGAGGGAAGCTCTGATGATGATGTACCATGTTGATGGTGATGATTGGTGCATTTTCCTGATTGATAAATGCCCCAGTGTTGAGTTGTCGCTATTTCTGAGATTGCCCCAATCTTGTTGTAAGGGACCCAATATCCGGTTGTCACCAATTTTAATATTGCCCCAACCTTGCTTGTTGTCTTGGTTAGTTGCTTTGACAGATGAGTTGATAAGACGCCGAGATCGCAAGAAGCTTTTACCTTTGTACCATATGATGAACAGGTAGTGAATGTGGGTTTTGATGTTGACAGTTTTTTTCTGATAGAGATGTTGCTCTAGTTAAGAGAGATGATGCTCTAACTCATAGGGATACCGTTGTTGTTGAGCGGGATGAGGCCAGATCATCCAGAGATGCAGTGATTATTTAGCGGGATAGCGCTATATCTGCCTGAGATATCATATGCAGTTAGCGGTAGATCAATTAGCTCGTGTAGAAACCCTTGGACAGGAGATCACAGCGTTATCTCCTTCTTCCGAGAGGGATGCCATGTTAAATTTGGTGGCTCGCTTATCCACTGGTTTGTAGATTAGATTTGATTTTCCTGCACAGACTAGCTTAGCCATTTTTGTCATGTATAGGACACATTGCATATATCAAACAATATTATATGGTAGGGAAATATATTTTGATTCACTTCCCTTTTAGTTATGCCTTGTTACTTGCTTGATAATTGCCTGCCCTCCAGGGCTTGTGATCTTGATGTATTCTGAACTCCTCCTTGATGGATGGACATTAAGATGTCTCAGGATCTTTCAGAATGGATCGACGATCTGTGTGTATTCCCTACCATCTTTGGTGTCTTGGGACTAGTTTCTGCATGTGATTATGGATAAGAGTGTGTTTGTTTTTATTTTTTTCTGTGGTGAGACCGGACCATATAACATGGCTGCCTATGTACTCCCGTATATTGGTTAGATTAGGTCGGCATAGTTTGCCCCGTGTACAGGACAAACTGCAGATGAAAAGTATGATCCCATATACAGGATAAATTGAAGGTGTGAAAGGTTTAATCCCTTGTGGGATAAACTGAAAGTGTGAAAGGTTTTGAAAACCTGCGGGGAATGAAGGATCTGGTGATCCGAAACTAGGCTGCTAGTTAGAAAAGTGTTTTTCCCTAATGGGGAAAATTAGTGTGAATCAAAGTCGTATGTAATGAAGGGTTAAAGAACCGGAATGACTAGTGATCTGATGATCCAAAACCAGGATGTTCACTTAATGGTAACCTCAGGCATAGTACCGTTTCACGGTATCCGAATTGATGAGTTGCGAAAATTCATCGCCGTCCATTTCTTGTAATCTGAGAGCGCCTCCTGTCAATACCTCCTTGACAATAAATGGGTCTTCCTAGTTTGGAGTGAATTTTCTTTTAGACTGAGCTTGGTCGTCAACAATCTTCTTCAAAACCAAGTCGTGTTGTTTGAACTGCCGTAGTCGGACTTTTTTGTTGTAGGATCTTCTTTACAAGTAGAGGGCCGCTCATATGTGGGCCACATACTCCCCCTAGATTTCATCCATGATCCTCTGAGCTTGGTCCTCATCCAAACATCTGAGGAGACCTCGTCATGCATCTCTTTTGTAGAGTGCATCTCCATTCAGGTAGAATTTCATAGCAAGTCGATGGATCCGCCTTATTTTAGTCGGGCTCGCCTCAGCGGGTGTAGATCTATCTTGTAAGTTCTCATTGATATGCTGATATCAAGGGTGTTGGATGGGAGGTAGCTCATCCGATACTTCTCTAATGTAATTCCCATATGTTGGAGCCTTTTGTTGGGCAAATGTGAGGGTTGACATGTTTTCCTTGTCATGTATGTTGATCAAGGAGGCCAAGGTTGCTAGCGCATCCGCAAAATCATTCCTATTCCGAGGAATGTGGAGGGAAGATTTTTTTTCAAACTCCGAAGCCATCTGTAGAACCTGCCGATGGTAAGGCAGCAACTGTAGAACCTGTTGAAGAGCTTTTTTCTTTTTCTTTTTCTTTTTTTCCTTTTATTTTCTTTTTTTTAATATTTTTTTCTTCTTTTTTTTCATTCATTAGATCGTGAAAAAGAACCATATGGATCGCTGGTAGGTAGCTATGGCATTGATGAGGCCGAATGACAACCGTCTATAGCAAAAGGTTTCCCAAGGAGTGATGAATGCAGTTTTATCACGATCCTCTTCAGCAACCATAATTTGATGGTACCCCACGAAGCAATCAGCAAAGGAGTACATGTCGTATTGAGCAGTATTGTCAATGAGAATGTGGATAAATGGCACGAGAAAGCTATCTTTAAGGCAAGCTTTATTCAGATCCCGATAATCCATGCAAACTCGCACCTCTCCTCCTGGTTTCGGCACAGGGACTATGTTGGATAGCCATTCAGGGTATGTTGACACCATGATGATTCTGACTTAAAATTGTTTCACAATTTCTTCTTTAACTTTTAACCTCCACTCAGGTTTTAATCGCCTGAGCTTCTGCCTGACTGGCTTGAATCCCCCTTTTATGGGAAGGCGATTGTTGGCAAATTTAGCTATTGCCAAATCGCGCGCAAGCATACGCGATCCATAAGTAATATATGAAAGTAGAGTGTCGAACCCACGAGTACAAAGTCTTAAGAGGAAACAAATACTAAGGTAAAGTCGCTACTAGTCTTATCTAAACAAGTGAAATAAGATGGTTGGTTAAGCTATATGTTAAAACTATAAGAATAAGAGAAGTGGTTGTGCTAGGAAGTCAAGATAGGATTACAATTCCCCTAATGCATCGCCTAATCTCCTAACTCTCCAAATTACAAACGAATCGAGGAATGGTCAACCGAGAATAGTAAATACGCATAAGCTTCTGTCGAAGGTCAAATGCACATCCCTAACCAGCTAAATCACAATATGTCTATTGGTGACAAGAACTAGGTCAAGATCAGTAAGCTAAGTCTCAAGGCCGCAAAAGGTAAATAGGGATATATCTATCCTATTAGCATATTATGCACACAATCCATTGGCATGGTCATAACAGGTGTTGCTGTATTTAAAGATAGAAAATAATGTCCATTTGTTAATTTTCATTACTATCAATACCAATTTCTTTATCAAGCAATTAGTCATTAAATAAGAAATACAACAACCCATTCCAAAATGATTCATTATATAAAATAGGAGAGAAAGTTAATTAAGCTAAACACAAGGTTACATTACAATCCTAAATATGGAGTTAGTTCATAACTATGGGACTAACACACATTTTTAATACATTCAACATTATCAGTTAATACACAAATAAATTGGAGATTTGGAATAAGAAAACTCCTGTTTGGAAGTGTTCTGTCTCCAAATGTTCTCTTCACTGCGTAGTAGTTGAGCAGCAGTCAGATGCAATAAATCTTCCTCCTTGAAGCACAGCTTCTTTCTCTTCTACGTATTTAAGACTGTAATAAATAAACTCTAATCTCTCTCTATAATAAGTTCTCTCTGAATATCCCTGATATTATTCGATCCCGATTGCAGACGGCTTCTCTTTCTTTATATAGCTCTCCCCTCTTTCTTCTAGGTTATTAAAGACTCTTTACTGTTTGGGCACCGAAGCTCGCGCTGCGACGCGGACATAAGCTTGACAAGTGGCGCTACAGCGCCACGTATGGCTTAAAGAAATTGGGGTCGCGCTGCGACGCATCTTCATACAAAGGGAACGGCGCTGGGGCGCGAAGTGGGATGGCGCTGGGGCACGAGTCTTGGGGCTGGGGCGCTGACTCCTGGCGCAGGGGCGCCAGTTTCCAGTGGGTCTCAGCAGCATCCGGCACTGCGGCGCAGATCAATGCACTCTCATTGGCGCCGGGGCACCACTTTACAGTAGCTATCGAAGTGGCACGGCGCTGCGGTGTGGACTCCAAATATGACACTGGCGCTGCGGCGCCAGTACAACAAAAATTGCCGAGAAAGCTAGAAACAGATGCAAAGCCTATTTGATAGAACTTAAACAAAATAATTAATAAAATATAGATAAAAGCTAACGGAGAGACTGAAAACAGGCAACAACTTAATTCACAAAGGAACTGATTCGTAGGTATAAATCCCACTCATCAGCGATGAATGACAATGTCAGTTGATAAATCGACCATGTCTTCGTGAGACCATGCAAACACATCCTGGAATAGGGTCAATAGAGTAACCATGTCATTAGTTTGTTTTGGAGTGAGGTCCGTACCAATCTGGATTTGTGTGGGGTTTTCTAAGATTCTGAGGTTTAAAAGAGGTGGTTTGATCAAGATTTAGCTTGGGTTTGTCTTCAACCCATTCTTTGATCTCCTGAGGTATCTTATAGTCCTTTTGTATTTCCATCAAGTCTGAGTCCAAATTTACATCAAAGTTACAGTCCTTGTGGAGAATAGGCACCTCATCAGCAAGTCTAGGCACATCTAACTTTAAAGTCCTGAAACAAAATGCTTTCGCTTAATATATGAAACTGTTCAATCACACAAAGTGTTAGAATGTAATGACAAATGTAACTGCTAATACTGTACAAAAAATATAAGCAGTTATTGCTATCTACAGGGCAGAGGGAGTTACTTCCCTTTTTACCCTCATCGGCAATACAAGGAGTACTGCTCCAATTATCGAGGGCAAAGACCTGGTGGACTGCAGTGATGGAAGGGCTATCATCGTCCTCCTTTTCCCGAATGATGACCATTATGTCTGGTTAATCATCGTCTGGGTGTATCTGTTTGTGTGTTCATCATAGACAATGATGCATACGTTTGACATCATTCTGATCATGTCTTGTTTAATTCTTCGTTCTTCTTCTTCCAATGCGGGATCTGGAACTAAGATTTCTTTCTCCTTCACCGGTATCGGTTTAGGAAATAACATAGTCATTACATGGGCAGGCACCTTTATCGGAGACCATACAGGCTCAGGAACTGTAGGTGGAGATAATCGATGTGTGGCTGAAGCTGAAGGAATCTGTCTGTGCTTATGAGGACTCCTGCGACTAGAACTAGCAGTATCCGGACCTTGGGTTCCTCCTTGTGCGGAGGATTTAGCATGTACGTGTATCCTTGTACCCTGAGTAGATTGGTTAAGTTCTTTAAGCTGAACAACCAAATCTATGATTCGTTTACTTAATCCATCAAATTCTTCGCGAGAAACTGGATTAAGATTAGTCTGGTCAGATGAAGACATAATTGGCTATAGGCTCGTGGTCCTTTTGGATTTTAACCGGGTTACTGGACCAATTATATCCCTACAAAAAAGACTTATGTAGTTTAGTCTTAATGAATATAGCAATATTACGAAATGTGTCCGTTTAGGAGTATCGTCCTGTAAAATGAATGTCAGTTGACAAGATAGCATGTCAGGTTTTGATATAAAGGGAAGGCATGTACACATATTCCTTCATATTTTCCATTACATTGAGATTTACATGGAAACGAAATTACAAGTAATTGAATTTACAAGTAATTGAAATGTGAAAGTATGAAGAGACTTTCCTCCGTGTTTGGTTTATCAGAAGCTGACCTATCTTAGGTTACTCTCGCGGTTTTTCGGCATGAAGGTTCCCAAATCATCACAATTTACTTGATGGGAAATTAATCCGGTCTTTTAACTGGAGCGAATTTGGGTGGTTCCTTTCCTGAGCCTCGTTGGAATTAGTCTTCCTACGAGTCCTGTAATCAAACACCGACAGGATAGCCTCCTGGTGGAGGAACCACACAACATACATTCACATACAACGTGTCTCACCGTTTATGAAAATGATGACATGTGCGAAGCACTAATATCACAGACAGATATATTGCAGTGCAGTAAAAAAATGCATTCGTACACATTCATCATAAATATAAATGCAACATCCACACACAAGCATATAAAAGTTTTGAAAAGCTTGTAATAGCGGCTTAAGTCCTCTTACTGGAGTCCCCAGCAGAGTCGCCACCTGTCGACATCGGAATTTTTATTTGTCCCTTTTCTGTTCTTGTTCTTTTGTGTTCTTATTTTAGGTGAGATTTGTTTGAAAAAATAAGTTATGAAAAGGTCCGACATTTATATGTCGACTATTGGACTATAAGAGTCGCCAGTTGGTTTTTTAACTGGTTGTACCAACACAACCGAGAAAAGATTTGCACATTGACCCAGTGATGTGACACTGCTAAACGGGTCTGTGAAACTGAGATTCATTAGGGTCCGGGGACTTGCTTATGCGGAGGGAAGGTGTTAGGCACCCCCCAACATCTGTGTTGCCACGGTGACCGCCACTTTTTAAGAAACTAATATATGAATGTGTGTGTGTGTGTGTGGGTCAATGTGCAATTATTTGAAAGTAGAGCTATGCTTCGTTTGCACCTATATACAAAGGGTTTGAATTTGTGTAAAAATTTAGTTTTAAACAAGATATAGCAGTGATGTTTTATAAAAGATATTTTTCAAACCCTTGTGCTCAATAGTAATTGAGGCCTTTGATACTTCCATTTTATTATTAAATGTTCGGCTTGATTGCTTTTATTTTCAAGATGCGAAGCATCTTCGAGAAAATAATGTACAAAGCAGTGCTGAACTCCTTATGGGCATGAAAGCCATCCAAGGAAATCCAAACACCGTGAATAATTTACAAGCTGCTTACAGCTGAAAATGTCCATCACAGGAACCGAATCTAGATTCAGTAGACTGAATTTGTGATCACATAATTCCTAGGCTCACATGATATCGCAGTATATATGAAAGCTGTAAGCAGTTATATATATATAAGCTGTAAATATATATATACAGACATGATCAACCACCACGAAGCACCCCCATGGGGGATCAGAAATGTAAATATATAAAAGCGGTAAATATATATATATATATTATGTAACGTCCCCAAATCTGTGTCCCAAGAACCTCGGACTTGGTACGTTACGGTACTTCATCATCATAATTATTCTATCATCTAATGCAGAACAAATAAACATATATTATTTATTTTACATAATTCTATAATATTTTTCTAGGTTTATTAACCTTAACTGAATACATACCTTCAAAATTACAAAGGTTTAGAATAAGATAACTAAATAGTTTTTCTTGTAACAATCTATTACTATATTTTACTTTTGTCTCTGTCCTTCTTCAAGCCTTCGCCTTTATCAGAAATTTATTATCATGATATAGCAAGGGTGAGCAACTACTTTGCCCAGCAAGTTTAAATTCAATAAAGATATATCATTATTGAAAGAATAATAAGCTTTCAAGTTTTCAACAATTTAATAATTGTGAAGGAACATGAATCAAGATGTCAATAATTGAATGACTGAATCAACAACGTTTAAAGTCAACAAGGATCAGGAATAACTTTATCTGAACCTTAGGGTAATGAAGGTGGTCAACCTTTCATACCTGATGAACATATGCAACATGCACTGAGTGCGAATCAATAATCAGTTTAGACGTGAATAATCTTCAATAATCATTCACTAATATGCTTTGAAATATAACCCGAGTTTGAGTTAAGAAAACTTGCCTGCATATTCGATTACCGCTACGCAATTTAATTTATTCTCTTTATTGAAAAGACCTATCAGGTATAAGATTGATCTTTCAATTAGCATATCATACCTTATTCATAATACTATCTAACACTTGATCACATAGTCAAATATTAGATAATCTTAACACCATATTCATTTACTTATAATCTCATCATCTTATATTAACTTGTCTAACCTTCACTCACCAAGTTAAGTATTAGACTCACCTTAGTATTATCATTATACTTTGATAATCTTTTCATCACTTATAACTTATACTTATAAGTTTTCCTTTTATATGTTATCTTAGTAAGCTATATAACCTTTCAGTAAACTGAAATATCATTTCAGTAAACCGGATTACATTTCCGCATCCTGAAATTACTATTTCAGTAGACCACAAAATATTTCAGCAGACTGAAACCATTTCAGCAATCTAAAATCCAATTCAACACCCTGAATTCTCATTTTAGCCTATTACAACCATAATATAGTTCATTCCCTACCAAATTCAACAATTTTATTGAAAAATAACATAAATCTCTTATTTTAATATCCCGTCGAATATTATTAATTAGGTAATAATATTTTACGTTAAGGTTATTAACCTTTTAATAACATTTCAGTTAAATACTACTAATAATATCTTAATCCAATATTATTAGTCATATAACAATAATTTAAGTCATTAATCACATTAATAAATAATTTAGTTCAATTGTTTTCCTTTCCTTAATTAACTCACTAAACATTCTAAAATGTCATAAACATCACAACACTTCACACCTGACCCAAAACTTCATAAAAAATCTGCATAAGCCATGATCAAGGGTCTCAAGTCATAAATCGTATTTTTCATATTTTTGGACATCATATATTTAATTAAATCCATTTATCCATTTATTATCATTTAGATGAAAAATACCAAATCCATACCAAAAATATTTCTTTTCTGAGATTTGACAAAATATAGTTCCATATTGAACATATATTTTTTCCAAAATTTTTAAAATACATCTACTATTTTTAAATAGTCCATAATAGCCAAATATTCTTAGATTTTTCATAAATCGAGATTAACTCCAAAAATTCTAAAATTTATACAGCATGTTCATGCTATACACATGTACTTCCAGTAAAAATTTTGTAATTTTTGGACTTATACACAGAGAGTTATTTGGGTGGCGTCATAAAAATAGCCCTTCACCGTAAAATCCATAACTCTCAAACCGTATGGCCAAAAATTCTCAAATTTTTACAAAACCTGTATAACTTCTGATATTAACACTCCAAATTTTTCCAAAATTTTTGAAGCAGAAAAAGTGGACGAAAATACCCCCGTTCCTGACTGGTCCAAAACAGTATAAAAAAACGGGATTGTTTTCACTAAAATTCACACCACGACTTTTAGAAACGTGATTGTTGAGTTCTACCACTTGGGTTTACTAGTCAACATATATATGTAGCACCTCTCTTCGACGGATCGAGAAAAGAATGCATAGATCAAAAATGGTAGATTTTCAAAGCAATAAAAATTAGGTTTCATAAACTAGAAAAAAAATAATTTTCTTTTCTTTTTTATTCTAACCAAATCAACACCCATTATGGGTAGATAACTTGAACCCATGAAAAACACATAGATTATAGGGGTTTGATCTTCAAAATCAAAAACCCCCCTTTCATCAAATTACAAGAATAAAGGAAATAAGGCCTAGGATTTATACCTTTCTTATCCTTCTTCTTCTTCTTCTTCTTCTTCATCCATGGAGGATTTTCTCCTCCTTCTTTCTTCCCTCAAGACTGCCAATCTTCTCCTCTCTCTCTCCCTCACGGTTTCCCGTTCCTCTTTCTCCCCCTCGGCTTTCTCTCCTTTTTCTTTCCGTTTTTTTTCATTTGGCTTTTCTCTTTCTCTCTCTTTTTTATCTCTTTCTTCTTATTCCCTTATCTCTTTTTTTCTCTTTCTTCTCCTCTTATCCGTTCCTTTTTTTTAATTGCTTTAGCTAATGCCCAAAATGTCCTCAGTCAATTGGGTTTTAAAAAAAAAATTGGGCTACTCTCTTAACTCTTTCGGACTTTTTAATTAATTCCATTGGACTTGCCAATTTTTATTATTTTGCTTACCAAATAAAATAAAATTGGGCTTCCTCTACAAATTAGATTGGGCCAATATAATACTTGTCCCACACATAATATATTTGGCTAGATTAACAATTTAATCGCCCTTAAATCAATTAGTCTCAAATCCATTGCTTAAATAAATAACTGGGCTACAAATTTAATATAATCTCCTTAGTCCATTAAATCTAATTCACTTGAACTCTAAATAAATTATTGGGCAATTATATTATTATAGTCCAATACTTTTAACTCTATTTTACCCTAATCATTTAATTAGGATTTTTATTTCTAACTCTTGAAAATAAATTCCTTACTTATGCCTTTTCAATTTCATAACCCAACTAGATTTGATTATAAAATTAATTATTTGAGATATATAAAATAAATCTCTTAATGTTAGTATATATATTTATATACTTATATTCTCCCATATTATAACATCTTAGGTTAATTAATTATCACACCTAATATATATATTAGGTTACATAACTAAATTCTTAATTCACTTTTATATACAAAATAAATGTATTCACATTATATAATGTATATTTATTTAATCATACACATAATTCACATAATCATAACATATTTCACTTCTCACACTAATTTTGACTTTTCTCCATAAAAGTCAACTGTTGACTTTGATCAAAAGTCAACCTTTACACATTTTGTGTTTACTGTCCATTCTGACTAAACTTGACGTTCCGGACGCAACCGAGCAGTCCGTGCTTCAAAATTCTATCTCTAACTCAAATTTTGAGTTTTAAATTACTCCCTTCTTATTGCCAAACGTATTAACTAACGACTTTATACTTATTCAAATTCTTATTTGCCAGTCAAGGCCAACGTTCAAGCTATGTTAATTATTAACATAATTTTATCTTGATCCTTATATCATTAACTTAATTCATTAGTACTCTTGCTAAAATATATATAGCACCTTACTAAGTATATATATATTTCTATATAAATATACTCTTCTTCGTTTAACCTCATAACATCTCTTCATGTGAAATCTTATCTCCTTAATAAAATTTCCATATATACTTATATAACATTTCTTAGACTATTCAGTTCACACCGAATTTACAGGTATCGTAATACCTTATTCTTGATATTCCTTCAAGTACATATTAATTCATTTATAGGGTTTTGAAATTTTGTAACCCATATTTTCTCTATTCTCATTCGAATAGCAAACCATATAAGTTTTACTTAAAATTTTTAAATAAATCCTAAAATTCTCAGCTAGGTTTTATTCTTTAACCTTTATTCTAATCATTCAAGATTTTATAAATTTTCAGGTTGTCACATATTGACATGATCAACCACTACGAAGCACCTCCATGGGGGATCAGAAATGTAAAGAAAGCTATAAAAACGGTCAACCGCCACGAAGTAAACTCCAGGCGGGACGAAATGTAAAGAAAGCAGTAAATATAGTCAACCGCCACGAAGTGAAGTCCAGGTGCGACGAAATGTAAAGAAAGCAGTAAAAACGATCAACCGCCATGAAGTAAACTCCAGGCGGGAGGAAATGTAGATATATATATATATATATATATATATATATATATATATATATATATATATATATACAAAAGCAGTAAACGTACCGAATGTAACATCCAGGCTCATTTTGTCCGAATTTTGTCCGATGAGCCTGGATGTTACATTCGGTACGTTTACTGCTTTTGTATATATATATATATATATATATATATATATATATATATTAAAGCAGTAAACGCACCGAATATAAAATTCAGGTCCATCGAATAGAGTTCGACACACAGTTCATATATATAAGTATATATATTTATATATACGAAAGCAATTAAACGCTCTAGACATAAGTCTAGGCTCATCGAACAGAGTTCGACACACAGTTCATATATATATATATATATATATATATATATATATATATATATATATATATATATATATATATATATATACGAAAGTAATTAAACGCTCCAAGCATAAGTTTAGCCTCAATCGAGTCATAACTCGATAATGTTAGTGTATATATATATATATATATATATATATATATATATATACAAAAGAAATAAAAGCCACGGACCGAAGTTCGGGCAAACACACGTAACACGTCTCTCAACGTGAAAAACGGTGTGTGCAAAGATGAAGAGAAAAGCCATAAAATGTGTAAGAAGTCTTACAGTGGACTACCAAAGAAGACTTCAATGACTTTAAATGGATGAACACTCAGCTCCTGCCGATAAAAATATAACAATATATAAGCTCACAAGTGTTTAAAATGAGAAAGCACTTAGTTTATAGTGTGTACAGAGTAAATTAGACAAGGCTTCTTCGTCTTTTCTCTTGCTAAAATGGCTGCCCCAAGCGGAGCCGCAGCTGTACCTGCAGTAGCAGAAGGTGTACCTGTGGCTGCCCGGGGTGCCCCGGGCAGTGTGGGTCCAGCTGCCTCGATGTACGTGTACTCGGACAACGCGCAGTTCGCCCGAACCTTCATAACTTTCAATCCGGGAGTCCGATGGAAGCGTGTCATACCATTCCAAAAAGCTCTTTCCGAGAGCTACACAATGACATAGGATTTGCCCTTTTTTGATTCCGAGAAGATGGGTCCATGATCGAAATGGCATTTCCGGGTCTACGTCAGGCAATCTGGTGAGCTATTTTGCGTAGTTTGCACTCCGAAGTTAAGATATGGTTCTTGTGGGACTTCTTTCTAAAGCAATTTGAGTTGAAATGAGTTGATTTGATTTGAGTTGAAGTTGAGTTGGTAAAATGACAATTTTGCCCCTCCCGGGATTATCTCCGGTTTTCGCACAGTTGTAGCGAGTTTTTCCCAGGGTTATCTCTGAGATTATCATTTTGTTGGCTCTGAATGTCCTCAGGGTCCTCTCTGAGGTTGGGTTGACTTCTCGGGGTTGACTCTGGGCATTATACTTGATCTCCCGGGGTTATCTTCGGGGTTGGAACTGACTTTCCCGGGGTTATCTCTGGGGTTGGAAACTGATTTCCTAGGGTTATCTCCGGGGTTGGAAACATGATCTCCCGGGGCTATCTCTGGGGTTGAAATTGATGTTGTGGTCCTCCAGGGTTATCTTCGGAGTCTAAAAAAGACACTTTTGTCCTCCTGCATAGTTAGTAACATGAAAAGAAAATTTCGAGTGTCTACAACTGCACTGCATCCTGCAAGGTCATATTGAAAGTCCTCGCAATAGGTCGTCTTGATTGCACTAGTCCAGAGATAGTTAATGTACTACCACCATTGTTTCCTTTTCCTCTACTTGCACTTCCCGCTGTCTTCTTAGGGCAATCACGAGCCATGTGATCCTTCGACCCGCAGATGAGACATGCTCCCTTCTTTGGACTAAAATAGTTTGGTGCAATGTGACCCTGTAATAACCCGATATTTTCTATATAATTAAATAAGAAATTTTGCGTATAAATTATTTTTTTAAAAGGTGGGAATATGTATAAGACAAAGCATATGTATTTATGTGATAAATAAAAATATATTTATTACATGAATAATTACAAATAATTTTATTTTAAAATTATTGATCATTATAAAGTATATTCTTATAATAATTAATTTTATGGTAGAAATAATTGTTTTTTATTTATTTTCCATGAAAATATGATTATTATATTATTTAAATAATATATGAAATGATTATTGGAATTATTATAATTATTATTTTATTATATGAATTTATTTGGATTAGTTAAGTTAATTATTTTAACTTAATTAATAATGGTATATATGAAAGATATATCAGATATGGAATTCAAACCCTAATTCTGGATTTAGAATAAGGAATGAGAATAATATTATTATATTAAATATATTTCAGTGCTATAAATATGTACTGTATGTATAGACTGATAATGGTTGGTCAATTATGTTGTATCCTGACCAAACACTAGCATTAATTTGTTAAACCCTATTTTGAAACTCAATCATGAGTTTGAGACAGTTATCTAACTGTGTTATTATAATTAAGGTTAAGTATTATGGAAATTAATGATAATTAGGGAAATCCTAATTATTATTTAGGAACCCTAATTATTATAAACCCTAATTTACTAATTTTAAGCCCAAATGTTAAATTAGTAAATACTTAAACCTAATTATCATGTTTTATATAATTAGAAAACCTAAGTTAATTAAGGAACCGTAATTTGGAAATTAAGAAACTAAATTTTTATTTTTAGCCTAAATTAAAATCCTAGCAAACTAAAATTTTGAAAACCTTAGGGTCAAACCCTAAGGGTTTGTCAAGATTACAAAATAGCCATTAAATTTGCTAGCAAAATGACCACAATGCCCTTTTGTCACATTTTTTTTTAGATTACTTGCAAATCTTGCCATGATTTGTGTTGTTCACCAACCCTAGATATCCCATGTGCCAAAATCATTTCATATCAGCCAAGTAAATCATCCAAATGCATTGCATCCATGTAATATATAAGATCAAGAGAGAGAAAGCTCCTCATTTAGTTCATTTGTGCACTTATACTCAACCAAGTCCCTCTCTCTCTCTAACCCACGAATTCTCCTAGCATTTCAGTCCCCAAATCAAGCCCCACTAACACCCTTAACAAAATCAGTAGCCAAGAATAAGAATTTGTTCATAAAGGTATAAACCCTAACCAAGAAATCTGAACTTTGATCCTCTGTTAGATGTTAGTTTTTTTGTGTTAAACATGTTATATGTAGTGTATATAGATGATATGGGTTGATAGATGTTAGATCCATAACATCTATAGGCTCAAATTTGAAAATTTTCAAAATCTGGAAAATTCTTTTTTGTCGTCTAACGATGAATGTCAGACCTCATATCTCAGTGATTGTTAATGATTTTTGTGTTTTGAAAGTTTGTAGGTATGTCATGACATCTGTATTCTGGAATTGGAATCAAGGTCAGAACATGAACAGATTGCAAGTTATGGGTGGTCAAACCCCGTTGACCGACCATGGCTGATCATGTTCTTGGTAACCCAGAATTTGCCTAGGTCGGTCTGACAGCATGTTCATGGCCTTGGATCTTGCTAGTTTTTTGTTTATTTGTTCTTGTTGTTGTATCCAAGTTATAGTATAGTAGTTATACTACAGATTCATGCTTTTAAATCATTGATATTACAAACAAATTGGATTTGAAGGATGGTCAAACCAAGCAGAAAGTTCATGGATTGCGTTTTCTGGGTAACCCAGAAAACTCAAGGTCGTGGCTTCTGACATGGTTTGACCGGACAAGATCTGGCGATTCTGTTGTTGTCATAGTGATTTTTTTGTAATGGATCTCTTCATTTACATGTTGGCCACACATTTTAATCTTTATATCAAAAAATCATTACATGAGCAGCAAGTTGTGGAAGCCCAAAAGTGGCTACTCGAACTGTTCTTCATTCCTGGGTAACTCAGAAATGAAGAACAGCTCTGACAACCACTTTGCATGGTTAGATCTCCTTTGTGTTATGCTATTTGGCCATGTTTGTTGTTGAATCATGTAGTGTTACATTAGTTCTACAAGTTGTGATCAATAGATAGCCCAGAAACATCATGATCTAGTCATTACACTTGGTCAAACCTAGCTTCCCGAACACTGGCTTGTCAGTGTTCTTGAGGCTCAAGAACACTTTAGGCGACGGTTTTTGTTGCTAAAGGCTATAGCGACAGATTTAATAATTTTATTTAATTTATTTTCTTAAAATTATTTAAAAATAGAAATTAAATTCTGAAAATTACAAAAATTATTTTAAGTTATAAAAATTAACTTTTAATAATTTGACATATTTTTCATAAATATTAGTATTTATTTAAATATTATTGATATTTAATTTATTTAATAAATGTATTAAATAAATTAATTAAAAATGATTTTATTATATTAAAAATTATTTTTAATGATAATAAGGTATTTAAAAATATTTTAAGTTATAAAACATAACTTTTAATATTTTAAGATAAATTTCATTAATTATTTAATATTAATGATATTAGGTTTATTTAATAATTATATTAAATAAATTAGATTAAAAAAATAATTTTAATATTATAAAAATCATTTTAAATGAAAATAAAGTGTCTAAAAATATTTTAAGTTATAAAATATAACTTTTAATATTTAAAGGTAAATTTTATTAATAATTTAATATTAAATGATATTAGAGTTATTTAATAATAATATTAAATAAATAGGTTAAAAATGATTTTATTAATTTAAAAATCATTTAAAAAGGATATAAATGGTTTAAAAATATTTTTAAGTTATAATAAATGACTTTTAATATTTTGATAAATAGTACATTAATATTTAAATATTAATAGAAATCATTTAAAAATGATTTTAAATATTTTAAAAAATTATTTAAGGGTAATAAAAATATTTTAAAAATATTTTGAGTTATTATAAATAATTTAATATCTTGGCAATGGTTTCATTAATAATTTAATATTAATTAAATATTAATGATAATAGAATTATTTAATATTTAAATTATTTAAAAATGATTTCAGTATTTGAAAAATCATGATAAATTATAATAATTAATTAAAAATTATTATAAGCCATGGAAAAATAAAACGACTATTATTTAAATTATCTAATGGAATATTGAACTATAGAATAGAGTTTTAGACTCGATAATTACCCGATAAAGCCGTCGGTACATCGAAATATTTTAGAAATTAATCTAGACTTAGATAGTTTGACTAGATACGTGTTTATTTGTGATCCAATGATTGTTAAACATATGTGACAATGTGATTAGGTTATGTGCTAACTGCAAATAGCAGTACTATATGTTATTAAAATTTATTCTAATCGAACAAATGATCTTATTAATGATAGGTCTTAATATAAAAGATAAAACTAAGTTGCGTACTTGTAAGCAGCAGCTCAGGCAAATATCTTACCTTTGTATTTACTTTATGCAATGGACATGTGTAAGCTAGTATCTGAACTATTCTTTTTCATTGTTCAAATATCTTAACCTTGTATACACTTATGCAATGATTCTGTATAAGTAAGTTATTAACTTATAATTTGTTGTACAAGTTCTTTAATTCTATTATTATAGATCAAAATATATGTTCTCTTCGTTAATTTCTAAGCATGGTTATACAAGTGACCTCACTTGGATAATCATTATATTTTATCATATGTTGATACATACTAGTTAGTTTCTAGTATGTATACATTGACTTAAAAGCCGTCTAAGCTATTTGATTCAGCTAGACATAGATTTAAAAATATTGTTAAATAAGATAGAACTTTATTGTATCCAACCGAATTATTTTAGTTCGGATTCTAGACTAGTGTGAACATCCCGAATCTAGGAAACTTTTATGCACCTAAGACGGATATGCTGGATGAAAAAATCATTCGAAAATGTAGTATTGATCAATACAAGGCATAACGGGCTGATCACCCCCGTGCTTGTAAGTTATGATGGTTTGCAGATGAAGTTCTGTTTAACCTTTTCAAAAATAGAAAATAATGTTCATAGTCTGTCGACTGATCTCCATTTATAGTCAATACGTAGTTTCAAAATTTTGATATAGAGTTTATATGTTGTTATTATTGGTTCAGCTTACTTCACAACCGTTGATTCGTTGTACAAGTATCTTACAAAGAAAAAATTTAATCTTTTCAGCTAATATTTATTGTTGTTATTACTTGCTGAGCAATCAAATGCTCATTCTTGCTTTAAATTTAAATATTTTCAGCTGATCGTGAATAACCAGAAAGTTCAGGCAAGAACAAAGGGAAAGAAAAGCTGGCATAATAAGTTTGTGTTCTGTTATGTAATAGTTAAATTTTATCAGGATAATGATACTTATTAATTATCATGTAATGAATGTTTAAAGGTCGCGTACCTGGGGATTAGACTCTGATATATGTAAATTAAATTTGGTATTTATATTATTGTTATTATTATTAGTATTATTCCGCTCATAGAAATGGTATCGTGAAGCACCGAGTTTGGGTTTCAAGTACCTGAATTCTCCTGACCACAATTAAAACATACCCTCTGTGACGCCCCTAAATCCGGGTATCTTCCAAGCCGACAGATGGTGCTACACGGTGCTATAGTTCACACATACATTTAATTGAAATGCCTCAAAAGAACGAATATGTCTAAGATATATTCCAAACAATATTCCCTTCCCAAGTTCTTTATAACCATTACATAAGTTCTTTGTCATAATATCAAATACATTACAACATTAAACCTATACTATTACATAAGTAAGCTACAGGTTCGCCTTAGCCTTCCCTTTTTCCTTGTCGGATCCTTCGGTCCGTTCGGTCTTAGCTGCGTTCATATGATTCAAGCAAGAGTGAGCATAACTAGCTCAACAAGTACAATAATTCCATTTAAACGACATGCTTGAAACATAGGAATAGTATATCTTTAATAACTGAACAATAGTTACGAAATACTATTGATAATTCAAAATAGCACTTCTGTTCCTTTAAAACGTTTCACAATGAATAGTATTCATTAAATATATAACTTGGTCCAAGACCTTAAGCATTTCATACTTTCTTTGAAAAGGACAACCCGGCACTAAGTCCGTAAGTTTGGCATTACTTACGAGCACGTCTAGGTGATCAGCCTGTAATACTCTATGTTGATCAACACTACATTCTTTAAACGTATGTGCGTTTAAGTTGTGACAACCTCACGTGCCTGTCGTTTAACGACAAAACATTTTAGCATACTCAGTCTTCATTTGAAAACCACACCAACATAGTTTGGTAAAACATTGACAGTACTTTGATAGATTATAAGAAATCCAACATAACGTAAGTCTAGCCGAAAGAATTGGCTTCGACTTCATCATACATCAATTCATGCGTAAGAATACATGAATCACAAAGCTTGTCCAAATTAAATTGAGACAAGGGTTAGAACACTTGCCTTCTGCGTCTGCTACTGTTATTTCACGTTCACTTTAAGTCTTTAAGGTCTCTATAATATATATCACATAACATCACACATTAGGTCATGAATAAACATACATGGTTCCTAATGAATCTTACCCTTCTTCTCAATCTAATTCTGACTTAGATTTGTTAGTATTTGTGACGCCCCCAAAATAGGTATACAACACCCATTCTGAGTCGCCAAAATACATGGTACAGAAACAACTACATCTTTATTATTACAACACAAGAACTGTGAGTTTAAATACAAATATTGTCATTTAGACAATATCCACACTCAAATAAGTCCTCATTACAATTATTGATACATTATTTCACAAAAATGGTGAGGACTACTAAAGTAACTTCTAGAACCATCATTCCATACCCCGACTAGTACTCGCTACATTCTCGCCTCCTGAGAAAAATGGAACAAAAAGGAAAAGGGTGAGCTCAACTAGCCCAGTAAAGAACATTATGACTAAGATAATACAGAACAAATTATCGTTAGTCTTCAACAGGGAAAAATCTAATAGAATACAATAGACAACAAGTTTTAAATCAATAACTGCAGCGGAAACAGCAAACCATTAGAAGAGTCAAGTAGAGAATGAGTTCTACTATCTTCTAAGATTTAAAAGTCCATCATCAATATTTTATCCCTGTAACAACAATCAATAATCATCTTTAATCAAATATTCATCTTTGCACTACAGGCCAAAGATATTCATTTGTATCACCAGTCGGTCATGTTCATCTCAACACATGTTCATCTTTGCACTACGGGCCAAAGATATTCATCAGTTAATCATTCATCTTTGCACTACGGGCCAAAGATATTCAGTAATATCATCATTTAGGACTGAGGATGATAAAAAATATCTTAAGAAAACGAATCCAGTGAAACAAAATAACAAATATTAAGGATTCGTATTTCGATTTATCCATGTCCAAAAAAATACCTTATAATTATTCATAGTGAAGTAGAATTCAAGAATGATCAAAACATGGATACAATCAAAGCTAGTATCCAGAATAGATATTTTGGACGAAAAGAAGAAAATTTTATTTTTCGGTGAATAGTAACTCGTGAATAGTAACTCGTGAATAGTAACTCATGAATAGTAACCCCGACGTGAAAAGTTCCAAATTTGATAAAAATTTCCAACCAATATTTCGACATAATGATATTGAAGAAATAATATCATTTTTGAATAAAATAACATCCCTTACCTCGTAAAGACAGTACTTCTGGTCGGAATACCGGTATAAGGCTGAAAGACACTTGCTCTGATGAATAGAAACTCTCAAAGTATCTAAATACTCACAAATACACTCAATAATCTAGAGAGAGAAAGAGAGAAAACTTGTTTCTGGTGTGATTTTCAATTCTAACTTAGCCCTCTATTTATAGGAAAATGTTAGCACGCCGAAGCAGACTTAACCTGCAACCTGATGGCTTTACCTGCTACTATTCCCACCCACCACATTTGAATAAAAATCTCAGCACATTTCTTCACCAACCAAGAGTGGGGCCCACCAATTCTAGAATTTTCTACCAAAATGATTAACTCCGAAAATTCAACAATTTCTGAACCAGTCATCTCGTAAAATTCATAATAAATCATACGTTCATTTTTAACGGTTCAAAATTTGTGGACATATACTCAACTTATATATGTATAACATATCCAAAAATTACCACGATCCAACGGTCGGATTAAAAATTATAACCCCCGCAAAATATCTCAAAAACCCTAATTTTTAATACCTCCATTCCGACAAAAATACTGATAAAAACCTCAACATTAACTCCTTCATTTTTAACCACAAAAATATATCCCTCATTTATATCCACAAAAATAAATATTTCCTTATCATATGAATCAATAATTAATTATTCACAAATAATATTACAGAATCACATTTATGACAACCAGGCCGTTCCCAGGAAAGAGGGGGCTTTCCAATAAGGATTTCTCCTTACTGGCGCGTAATTAGATGACCAAACCTCTCCTTAGACAGAACTTTCTAGACATTGTCAATAATGTTATCTAATAATATTATTCAAATAATATGAATTATTGATCTGATAATGGGAAATACTGTGTAGTGACAATTATTGAAACAACAGTAATATAAAATATCAACGCAGCAATTATTGAATCAATAAAATAAAATACTGAACAGTAATTACTGTAACCATTATTGAGTAGTGCCTTCTTACGTAAGAATCAATAATTGGTGCAATACAGTGTGCTACTGTGTAACAACGCGTATTACTGTGTTTTAACCACCGGGTATTCCAACAGTATTAACGGTAACAACTACGCCGTTATTAATAAAAACATATACTTGTCGGTTTCTTCATCCAATCGCTTTCCGTTATGGGGCCCACAAAAGACTGCGCCGTCGTACGAATATTCCCCGACAGGAAGAATATTCCACGACCAAACGAATATTCCCCGACAACAATGAATATTTTATAACCACCTGCTTATTTGAAATATTTGCGCATTTTACCCATAACTAACCTCATTAATCAATTTAACACTTACTATTTCAAAATAATAAATAGAGGAAATTTAAATTTTATTTATTAATAATTTGGGGTCTTACAACCTCCCCTCCTTATGAAATTTCGTCCTCGAAATTGACGTACGCACCTGGTGTTTCGAAAAGATGAGGATACCTCGCTTTCATTTCCGTTTCCAACTCCCAGGTCATTTCCTCAATAGCATGGTTTCTCCACAAAACTTTAACTTGTGGTATGACCTTCGTGCGTAGGACATGCTCCTTTCTATCCAAGATCTTGACAGGTACCTCTTCGTACGTTAAGCCTTCAGCTATCTCGTCCAGTTCTAACTCAATAACGTGGTCTGGGTCTTTCACATATTTACGTAACACAGATATATGAAAAACATTATGAACACGAGACATACTTGGAGGTAACGCGAGTCTATAGGCCACATTTCCTACTCGGTCAAGAATCTGAAATGGACCAATAAATCGTGGATTGAGCTTTCCTCTCTTCCCAAATCTTGTAACTCCTTTCCATGGAGCCACACGCAACAATACATGATCCCCAATGTCAAATTCCACGTCCTTTCGATGAAGATCTGCATAACTCTTTTGTCGATCCTGTGCCATTTGTATACGTTGTCGAATCGTTTAGATCTTCTCTGTAGTCATGCGTACCAACTCTGGTCCCAACAATGTTGCTTCACCCACCTCGTCCCAGCATACTGGAGAGCGACACTTTCGTCTATATAATGCTTCAAATGGGGCCACACCTATACTTGCCTGATAACTGTTATTGTAAGAGAATTCCACCAATGGTAGGTACTTATCCCAACTCCCTTTGAAATCTAGGACACAAAGTCTTAATAGATCTTCAAGAGTTTGAATATTCCTCTCTGATTGTCCGTCCATTTGAGGATGGTATGCCGAACTAAATCGTAAATCTGTGCCCATAGCTTTTTGCAAGCTAACCCAAAATCTTGAAGTGAATCTTGGGTCACGATCCGAAACTATGGATACTGGCATGCCATGCAGTCTCACAATCTCATCTACGTATATACGACCAAGACGTTCAAGGGAATAAGTCTCCCGTATCGGCAAGAAATGAGCAGACTTGGTTAATCTATCAACAATAACCCAAATAGCATTTATGCCTTGAGAAATCGTGGGAAGACCCGTAACGAAATCCATGGTAATGTGTTCCCACTTCCATTTTGGAATCTCAAGTGGTTGCAATGGACCCTTTGGTACTTGATGTTCCGCCTTTACACGTTGACAAGTTAAACACCTCGAGATAAACTTTGCAATCTCTCTCTTCATATTATTCCACCAAAATGTATGTCGAAGATCACGATACATTTTGGTACTTCCAGGATGGATTGCAAATGGTGTATTGTGTGCTTCTATCATGATTTTATACTTCAAATCAGAATTGTTAGGAACACAAAGTCTGGAGTGGACTCGAAGTATTCCTTCTTCATCGATTCTTGCTTCTGGAATAGAACCTTCTTGCACTTTCTTCTTCATACGCATCAGCTCTATGTCCGTAGCTTGAGCAGCTTTAACTTTATCGATTAAAGTCGGTTCTACTCGTATATTTGATATCATCATGTGGGTACTTGGAGCCTTCATCTGTAAGACCCCGAATTTTATGAAATAAAAGTATTCAATTTTTCTTATAATTACTATTCAGTAAATGGTTAAATTGATAAAAGCTTAAAGTATTGGGTGAAATATGAATTTTTTTTTTCAAAATAAGCAAGTGGTTATAAAATAATCATTGTTGTCGGGGAATATTCGTTTGGTCGTAGAATATTCTTTCTGTCGGGGAATATTCGTACGACGGCGCAGCTATTTGTGGGCCCCATAACGAATAATTGTCGGGTGAAGGAAAAACGACAAATTTGAGTTTTTACAAATAACGGCGTAGTTGTTGCCGTTAACACTGTTGGAATACCCGGTGGTTAAAATACAGTAATACGCGTTATTGCACAGTAGCACACGGTATTGCATAGTATTTTTGAAATTATTGATTCTTACGTAAGAAGGCACTACTCAATAATTGTTACAGTAATTACTGTTCAATATTTTATTTTATTGATTCAATAATTGCTGCGTTGATATTTTATATTATTGTTGTTTCAATAATTGTTGCTGCACAGTATTTCCCATTATCAGATCAATAATTCATATTATTTGAATAGTATTATTAGATAGCATTATTGGCAATGTCTAGAAAGTTCTGTCTAAGGAGAGGTTTGGTCATCTAATTGCGCGCCAGTAAGGAGAAATCCTTATTGGAAAGCCCCCTCTTTCCTGGGAACGGCCTGGTTGTCATAAATGTGATTCTGTAATATTATTTGTGAATAATTAATTATTGATTCATATGATAAGAAAATATTTATTTTATGTGGATATAAATGAGGGATATATTTTTGTGGTTAAAAATGAAGGAGTTAATGTTGAGGTTTTTATCTGTATTTTTGTCGGAATGGAGGTATTGAAAATCAAATTAGGGTTTTTGAGATATTTTGCGGGGGTTATAATTTTTAATCCGACCGTTGGATCGTGGTAATTTTTGGATATGTTATACATATATAAGTTGAGTATATGCCCACAAATTTTGAACCGTTAAAAATGAACGTATGATTTATTATGAATTTTACGAGATGACTGGTTCAGAAATTGTTAAATTTTCGGAGTTTATCATTTTGGTGGAAAATTCTAGAATTGGTGGGCCCCACTTGTGGTTGGTGAAGAAATGTGCTGAATTATATTTCAAATGTGGTGGGTGGAAATAGTAGCAGGTAAAGCCATCAGGTTGCAGGTCAAACCTACCAAAATTTTCCTATAAATAGAGGGCTAAGTTAGAATTGAAAATCACACCAGAAACATAAGTTTTCTCTCTTTCTCTCTCTATATTATGAAGCATATTTTGTGAGTATTTAGATACTTTGAGAGTTGCTATTCAGTGCAAGTTTCCTTCAGCATCATATCCGATATCCAGTCAGAAGTACTGCTCTTTTGAGGTAAGGGATAGTAATGGATTTTAAGGGTTGTTATGATTTTCAGTTTCGTAATTTTTTTGAACTTCAAAAATTCTGGAAAAATTTGAAATGATATTTTGATGAGTTTTATTGATTGTGTCCAAAAATGGTGATTTTTGGATGTATAGATTGAGAGTTATGAATTTTATGAGAAAAGACTATTTTAAAAGTAACCGCTTATAATTCCTTGTGGTTAACTCCAAAATTGATGAAATTTTTATTGGGAGTACATGTATATGATAGAAGTATACTCTGTAAATTTCAGAATTTTTAGACAAAAGTACAATTTTTGATAAATGTCTAAATATTCGGCTATTTTGGCCATATGAAAAATAGTAAATGACTTTTAAAAATTCTGAGAAAAATATATGTTCACTATGGGACTATATTATGCTAAATCTCAGAAAAGAAATATTTTTGGAACTGATTTGGTATTTTTCATGAAAATGGTCTAGTTATGAGTAAATGAATTAAATATGTTTTGTGAAGAAAGAAAATTGGAAAATAGGATTTTATGGCTTGAGAATCCTATATGAGGTATATGCAGATTTTTGATGAGGGTTTTGGTTATTGATGATGAAATTATAAGAGTTGGCATTTTATGATGATTAAATGCATTAATTAGTAAAGTGTAAACAATTAAAATAAATTGTTTATAAATTTAAGTAATGTTATTCTTTCAATATCATTATACCGAAATATTGGTATGAATTTTATTATTTCTATCTTTTGTGTCGGGGTTACTATTCATGAGTTACGAATATTACTCTTGAGATTAAAATTATATGTTGATCATATTATTTTTATCATCATATATAACATTTTTATAACCCTGATGTTGAAATTCTCTTTCACTGGAGTGTAAAGATGGGTAGATTATTGGTATGATCATGACTAGGGTTCTCTTTGGCCTGTAGTGCAAAGTTGAATTGTGACTGGTATGATCATGACCATTGAATTTATAATTGAATATCTTAAGCTTAAGTGCAAAGGTGAATTGATCAACATGGTTATAATTATTGTTTATATAAATTCTGAAATGATTATATATTTCTTTGAGATATGAATATATTTGGCCTGTAGTGCAAATATGAATTGTTGATGAATATCTTTGGCATGTAGTGCAAAGATGGCCTGTTGATGAATATCTTTGGCCTGTAGTGCAAAGATGAACTGTTGTTGAATATCTTTGGCCCGTAGTGCAAAGATGGTTTGTTGATGAATATCTTTGGCCTGTAGTGCAAAGATGAACTGTTGTTGAATATCTTTGGCCCGTAGTGCAAAGATGGTTTGTTGATGAATATCTTTGGCCCGTAGTGCAAAGATGGATTTGTTAGTATGATTATAAACAGGAACTGTGATTTGGTATAACCATGATCTTTGATGTTTCAGGTAAAGACAGGTGATGAAAATATTCTTCGTCCTGGGTGCGAAGAAAAATTTATAGTCACAATTATGATTATGAGTTATTCATATGATTGTGGAAAGGAACTGTTGAGTGATGTTACATGGATAAAACATTGTTGGTGGATTTTTAACATGGAGAAGATAATAGACTTTATAGTCTATTTGACTCTTCTAATGGATTGCTCGTTCCGCTGCAACTATGGTTGAAATTTTTATCATTTACCATATGTTCTAAATCTCTGATTTATTGTTGATGAAGGCTATTGATAATTGAATTATCTTTAGTCATGATATTCTTTACTGAGCTAGTTGTGCTCACCCTTTTGCTTCACAATTCCTTTCAGGTAATAAGAGTGTAGCTGGGTCGAGCGAGGGTAACGGGGAAATAGAACGGTGGTCTCTAGCTGTGGATGTTCTCCCGAAGCAGTATAGAAAAGTTCATTTAGTAGTTATATTTGGTGAATCCAATAGGGTAAGGTGTACCCAACGTTGGAAGGGTGGTTTGCCACTATCATACAAGATGTCTAATGACATACAACCTCGTGTCATCATAAGACAGGGATGTGCTCATCCACTTGCTGAGTATATCTATAAGCACTACCTATATAATCTTGGTGTTTGTTTGAAGTATAATTCTCAATTAGAGACAGTGGAGATAATGATAAGTCAAGAGAAGACTCACCATTGGGAAGAATATGATAGTAATCTTCTCGTTTTTCTTTGGGGTCTATTGGGTCAACCAAGGATAATTCTGTGGCCATATGATATCTATCATAACCTAGACGCGTGGCCTCCCATGTACGAAGGTTTCCTTGAGCACTTCCCAAAGATTCTAATTTCTAAAACAGTTTTTGACTATACCTTTATGTAAGGTACCTTTGTGAGGTGCTGATACATGATGGTGAACAATGTCACATTTGGTATATATTTGTATCCAAACTCACAGCATATGTGTTGTTGTATTTTGCACGACAATTGTTGTAATAAAGTTGTAGTTGTTTTCTGTACCATGTATTTGACGACTCAGAATGGGTTGGATGGAATGGACCTATTTTGGGGTCGTTACAGGTGGTATCAGAGCTTGGGGATATGATCTCTGGCGGAGATCGGGAAATACAACTAGGAGGGGAGAGATGAGTAAATCCTTCGCTAGTGTGTCCTACCTAAGCTTATTTGTTGGTCAGTCATAATATCGGGATATTATGTGATATGTTAATTTGTTCAATTAACCCTTGTTTTGAAGCTGTATTCTAGAATGATATCTGAAATACAGGAGATGAGCAATGGAGAAATCATGATGACAGGGAAGATGGAATCTGAAATGAAAGCAAGGTATTCTCAACTCTTTGAAATACCAGGTACGTAAATTTCGGGGACGAAATTTCATAAGGAGGGGAGATTGTAAGACCCCGAATTTTATGAAATAAAAGTATTCAATTTTTCTTATAATTACTATTCAGTAAATGGTTAAATTGATAAAAGTTTAAAGTTATGGGTGAAATATGAATTTTTTTTTCAAAATAAGCAAGTGGTTATAAAATAATCATTGTTGTCGGGGAATATTCGTTTGGTCGTGGAATATTCTTTCTGTCGGGGAATATTCGTACGACGGCGCAGCTATTTGTGGGCCCCATAACGAATAACTGTCGGGTGAAGAAAACGACAAATTTGAGTTTTTACAAATAACGGCGTAGTTGTTACCGTTAACACTGTTGGAATACCCGGTGGTTAAAATACAGTAATACGCGTTATTGCACAGTAGCACACGGTATTGCATAGTATTTTTGAAATTATTGATTCTTACGTAAGAAGGCACTACTCAATAATTGTTACAGTAATTACTGTTCAATATTTTATTTTATTGATTCAATAATTGCTGCGTTGATATTTTATATTATTGTTGTTTCAATAATTGTTGCTGCACAGTATTTCCCATTATCAGATCAATAATTCATATTATTTGAATAGTATTATTAGATAGCATTATTGGCAATGTCTAGAAAGTTCTGTCTAAGGAGAGGTTTGGTCATCTAATTGCGCGCCAGTAAGGAGAAATCCTTATTGGAAAGCCCCCTCTTTCCTGGGAACGGCCTGGTTGTCATAAATGTGATTCTGTAATATTATTTGTGAATAATTAATTATTGATTCATATGATAAGAAAATATTTATTTTATGTGGATATAAATGAGGGATATATTTTTGTGGTTAAAAATGAAGGAGTTAATGTTGAGGTTTTTATCCGTATTTTTGTCGGAATGGAGGTATTAAAAATTAGGGTTTTTGAGATATTTTGCGGGGGTTATAATTTTTAATCCGACCGTTGGATCGTGGTAATTTTTGGATATGTTATACATATATAAGTTGAGTATATGCCCACAAATTTTGAACCGTTAAAAATGAACGTATGATTTATTATGAATTTTACGTGATGACTGGTTCAGAAATTGTTGAATTTTCGGAGTTTATCATTTTGGTGGAAAATTCTAGAATTGGTGGGCCCCACTTGTGGTTGGTGAAGAAATGTGCTGAATTATATTTCAAATGTGGTGGGTGGGAATAGTAGCAGGTAAAGCCATCAGGTTGCAGGTCAAACCTACCAAAATTTTCCTATAAATAGAGGGCTAAGTTAGAATTGAAAATCACACCAGAAACATAAGCTTTCTCTCTTTCTCTCTCTATATTATGAAGCATATTTTGTGAGTATTTAGATACTTTGTGAGTTGCTATTCAGTGCAAGTTTCCTTCAGCATCATATCCGATATCCAGTCAGAAGTACTGCTCTTTTGAGGTAAGGGATAGTAAGGGATTTTAAGGGTTGTTATGATTTTCAGTTTCGTAATTTTTCTGAACTTCAAAAATTCTGGAAAAATTTGAAATGATATTTTGATGAGTTTTATTGATTGTGTCCAAAAATGGTGATTTTTGGATGTATAGATTGAGAGTTATGAATTTTATGAGAAAAGACTATTTTAAAAGTAACCGCTTATAATTCCTTGTGGTTAACTCCAAAATTGATGAAATTTTTATTGGGAGTACATGTATATGATAGAAGTATACTCTGTAAATTTCAGAATTTTTAGACAAAAGTACAATTTTTGATAAATGTCTAAATATTCGGCTATTTTGGCCATATGAAAAATAGTAAATGACTTTTAAAAATTCTGAGAAAAATATATGTTCACTATGGGACTATATTATGCTAAATCCCAGAAAAGAAATATTTTTGGAACTGATTTGGTATTTTTCATGAAAATGGTCTAGTTATGAGTAAATGAATTAAATATGTTTTGTGAAGAAAGAAAATTGGAAAATAGGATTTTATGGCTTGAGAATCCTATATGAGGTATATGCAGATTTTTGATGAGGGTTTTGGTTATTGATGATGAAATTGTAAGAGTTGGCATTTTATGATGATTAAATGCATTAATTAGTAAAGTGTAAACAATTAAAATAAATTGTTTATAAATTTAAGTAATGTTATTCTTTCAATATCATTATACCGAAATATTGGTATGAATTTTATTGTATTTCTATCTTTTGTGTCGGGGTTACTATTCATGAGTTACGAATATTACTCTTGAGATTAAAATTATATGTTGATCATATTATTTTTATCATCATATATAACATTTTTATAACCCTGATGTTGAAATTCTCTTTCACTGGAGTGTAAAGATGGGTAGATTATTGGTATGATCATGACTAGGGTTCTCTTTGGCCTGTAGTGCAAAGTTGAATTGTGACTGGTATGATCATGACCATTGAATTTATAATTGAATATCTTAAGCTTAAGTGCAAAGGTGAATTGATCAACATGGTTATAATTATTGTTTATATAAATTCTGAAATGATTATATATTTCTTTGAGATATGAATATATTTGGCCTGTAGTGCAAATATGAATTGTTGATGAATATCTTTGGCATGTAGTGCAAAGATGGCCTGTTGATGAATATCTTTGGCCTGTAGTGCAAAGATGAACTGTTGTTGAATATCTTTGGCCCGTAGTGCAAAGATGGTTTGTTGATGAATATCTTTGGCCTGTAGTGCAAAGATGAACTGTTGTTGAATATCTTTGGCCCGTAGTGCAAAGATGGTTTGTTGATGAATATCTTTGGCCCGTAGTGCAAAGATGGATTTGTTAGTATGATTATAAACAGGAACTGTGATTTGGTATAACCATGATCTTTGATGTTTCAGGTAAAGACAGGTGATGAAAATATTCTTCGTCCTGGGTGCGAAGAAAAATTTATAGTCACAATTATGATTATGAGTTATTCATATGATTGTGGAAAGGAACTGTTGAGTGATGTTACATGGATAAAACATTGTTGGTGGATTTTTAACATGGAGAAGATAATAGACTTTATAGTCTATTTGACTCTTCTAATGGATTGCTCGTTCCGCTGCAACTATGGTTGAAATTTTTATCATTTACCATATGTTCTAAATCTCTGATTTATTGTTGATGAAGGCTATTGATAATTTAATTATCTTTAGTCATGATATTCTTTACTGAGCTAGTTGTGCTCACCCTTTTGCTTCACAATTCCTTTCAGGTAATAAGAGTGTAGCTGGGTCGAGCGAGGGTAACGGGGAAATAGAACGGTGGTCTCTAGCTGTGGATGTTCTCCCGAAGCAGTATAGAAAAGTTCATTTAGTAGTTATATTTGGTGAATCCAATAGGGTAAGGTGTACCCAACGTTGGAAGGGTGGTTTGCACTATCATACAAGATGTCTAATGACATACAACCTCGTGTCATCATAAGACAGGGATGTGCTCATCCACTTGCTGAGTATATCTATAAGCACTACCTATATAATCTTGGTGTTTGTTTGAAGTATAATTCTCAATTAGAGACAGTGGAGATAATGATAAGTCAAGAGAAGACTCACCATTGGGAAGAATATGATAGTAATCTTCTCGTTTTTCTTTGGGGTCTATTGGGTCAACCAAGGATAATTCTGTGGCCATATGATATCTATCATAACCTAGACGCGTGGCCTCCCATGTACGAAGGTTTCCTTGAGCACTTCCCAAAGATTCTAATTTCTAAAACAGTTTTTGACTATACCTTTATGTAAGGTACCTTTGTGAGGTGATGATACATGATGGTGTCCAATGTCACATTTGGTATATATTTGTATCCAAACTCACAGCATATGTGTTGTTGTATTTTGCACGACAATTGTTGTAATAAAGTTGTAGTTGTTTTCTGTACCATGTATTTGACGACTCAGAATGGGTTGGATGGAATGGACCTATTTTGGGGTCGTTATAGGTGGTATCAGAGCTTGGGGATATGATCTCTGGCGGAGATCGGGAAATACAACTAGGAGGGGAGAGATGAGTAAATCCTTCGCTAGTGTGTCCTGCCTAAGCTTATTTGTTGGTCAGTCATAATATCGGGATATTATGTGATATGTTAATTTGTTCAATTAACCCTTGTTTTGAAGCTGTATTCTAGAATGATATCTGAAATACAGGAGATGAGCAATGGAGAAATCATGATGACAGGGAAGATGGAATCTGAAATGAAAGCAAGGTATTCTCAACTCTTTGAAATACCAGGTACGTAAATTTCGGGGACGAAATTTCATAAGGAGGGGAGATTGTAAGACCCCGAATTTTATGAAATAAAAGTATTCAATTTTTCTTATAATTACTATTCAGTAAATGGTTAAATTGATAAAAGTTTAAAGTTATTGGGTGAAATATGAATTTTTTTTTTCAAAATAAGCAAGTGGTTATAAAATAATCATTGTTGTCGGGGAATATTCGTTTGGTCGTGGAATATTCTTTCTGTCGGGGAATATTCGTAAGACGGTGCAGCCATTTGTGGGCCCCATAACGAATAACTGTCGGGTGAAGAAAAACGACAAATTTGAGTTTTTACAAATAACGGCGTAGTTGTTACCGTTAACACTGTTGGAATACCCGGTGGTTAAAATACAGTAATACGCGTTATTGCACAGTAGCACACGGTATTGCATAGTATTTTTGAAATTATTGATTCTTACGTAAGAAGGCACTACTCAATAATTGTTACAGTAATTACTGTTCAATATTTTATTTTATTGATTCAATAATTGCTGCGTTGATATTTTATATTATTGTTGTTTCAATAATTGTTGCTGCACAGTATTTCCCATTATCAGATCAATAATTCATATTATTTGAATAGTATTATTAGATAGCATTATTGGCAATGTCTAGAAAGTTCTGTCTAAGGAGAGGTTTGGTCATCTAATTGCGCGCCAGTAAGGAGAAATCCTTATTGGAAAGCCCCCTCTTTCCTGGGAACGGCCTGGTTGTCATAAATGTGATTCTGTAATATTATTTGTGAATAATTAATTATTGATTCATATGATAAGAAAATATTTATTTTATGTGGATATAAATGAGGGATATATTTTTGTGGTTAAAAATGAAGGAGTTAATGTTGAGGTTTTTATCTGTATTTTTGTCGGAATGGAGGTATGAAAATCAAATTAGGGTTTTTGAGATATTTTGCGGGGGTTATAATTTTTAATCCGACCGTTGGATCGTGGTAATTTTTGGATATGTTATACATATATAAGTTGAGTATATGCCCACAAATTTTGAACCGTTAAAAATGAACGTATGATTTATTATGAATTTTACGAGATGACTGGTTCAGAAATTGTTAAATTTTCGGAGTTTATCATTTTGGTGGAAAATTCTAGAATTGGTGGGCCCCACTTGTGGTTGGTGAAGAAATGTGCTGAATTATATTTCAAATGTGGTGGGTGGAAATAGTAGCAGGTAAAGCCATCAGGTTGCAGGTCAAACCTACCAAAATTTTCCTATAAATAGAGGGCTAAGTTAGAATTGAAAATCACACCAGAAACATAAGCTTTCTCTCTTTCTCTCTCTATATTATGAAGCATATTTTGTGAGTATTTAGATACTTTGAGAGTTGCTATTCAGTGCAAGTTTCCTTCAGCATCATATCCGATATCCAGTCAGAAGTACTGCTCTTTTGAGGTAAGGGATAGTAATGGATTTTAAGGGTTGTTATGATTTTCAGTTTCGTAATTTTTTTGAACTTCAAAAATTCTGGAAAAATTTGAAATGATATTTTGATGAGTTTTATTGATTGTGTCCAAAAATGGTGATTTTTGGATGTATAGATTGAGAGTTATGAATTTTATGAGAAAAGACTATTTTAAAAGTAACCGCTTATAATTCCTTGTGGTTAACTCCAAAATTGATGAAATTTTTATTGGGAGTACATGTATATGATAGAAGTATACTCTGTAAATTTCAGAATTTTTAGACAAAAGTACAATTTTTGATAAATGTCTAAATATTCGGCTATTTTGGCCATATGAAAAATAGTAAATGACTTTTAAAAATTCTGAGAAAAATATATGTTCACTATGGGACTATATTATGCTAAATCTCAGAAAAGAAATATTTTTGGAACTGATTTGGTATTTTTCATGAAAATGGTCTAGTTATGAGTAAATGAATTAAATATGTTTTGTGAAGAAAGAAAATTGGAAAATAGGATTTTATGGCTTGAGAATCCTATATGAGGTATATGCAGATTTTTGATGAGGGTTTTGGTTATTGATGATGAAATTGTAAGAGTTGGCATTTTATGATGATTAAATGCATTAATTAGTAAAGTGTAAACAATTAAAATAAATTGTTTATAAATTTAAGTAATATTATTCTTTCAATATCATTATACCAAAATATTGGTATGAATTTTATTATTTCTATCTTTTGTGTCGGGGTTACTATTCATGAGTTACGAATATTACTCTTGAGATTAAAATTATATGTTGATCATATTATTTTTATCATCATATATAACATTTTTATAACCCTGATGTTGAAATTCTCTTTCACTGGAGTGTAAAGATGGGTAGATTATTGGTATGATCATGACTAGGGTTCTCTTTGGCCTGTAGTGCAAAGTTGAATTGTGACTGGTATGATCATGACCATTGAATTTATAATTGAATATCTTAAGCTTAAGTGCAAAGGTGAATTGATCAACATGGTTATAATTATTGTTTATATAAATTCTGAAATGATTATATATTTCTTTGAGATATGAATATATTTGGCCTGTAGTGCAAATATGAATTGTTGATGAATATCTTTGGCATGTAGTGCAAAGATGGCCTGTTGATGAATATCTTTGGCCTGTAGTGCAAAGATGAACTGTTGTTGAATATCTTTGGCCCGTAGTGCAAAGATGGTTTGTTGATGAATATCTTTGGCCTGTAATGCAAAGATGAACTGTTGTTGAATATCTTTGGCCCGTAGTGCAAAGATGGTTTGTTGATGAATATCTTTGGCCCGTAGTGCAAAGATGGATTTGTTAGTATGATTATAAACAGGAACTGTGATTTGGTATAACCATGATCTTTGATGTTTCAGGTAAAGACAGGTGATGAAAATATTCTTCGTCCTGGGTGCGAAGAAAAATTTATAGTCACAATTATGATTATGAGTTATTCATATGATTGTGGAAAGGAACTGTTGAGTGATGTTACATGGATAAAACATTGTTGATGGATTTTTAACATGGAGAAGATAATAGACTTTATAGTCTATTTGACTCTTCTAATGGATTGCTCGTTCCGCTGCAACTATGGTTGAAATTTTTATCATTTACCATATGTTCTAAATCTCTGATTTATTGTTGATGAAGGCTATTGATAATTGAATTATCTTTAGTCATGATATTCTTTACTGAGCTAGTTGTGCTCACCCTTTTGCTTCACAATTCCTTTCAGGTAATAAGAGTGTAGCTGGGTCGAGCGAGGGTAACGGGGAAATAGAACGGTGGTCTCTAGCTGTGGATGTTCTCCCGAAGCAGTATAGAAAAGTTCATTTAGTAGTTATATTTGGTGAATCCAATAGGGTAAGGTGTACCCAACGTTGGAAGGGTGGTTTGCTACCATCATACAAGATGTCTAATGACATACAACCTCGTGTCATCATAAGATAGGGATGTGCTCATCCACTTGCCGAGTATATCTATAAGCACTATCTATATAATCTTGGTGTTTGTTTGAAGTATAATTCTCAATTAGAGACAGTGGAGATAATGATAAGTCAAGAGAAAACTCACCATTAGGAAGAATATGATAGTAATCTTCTCGTTTTTCTTTGGGGTCTATTGGGTCAACCAAGGATAATTCTGTGGCCATATGATATCTATCATAACCTAGACGCGTGGCCTCCCATGTACGAAGGTTTCCTTGAGCACTTCCCAAAGATTCTAGTTTCTAAAACAGTTTTTGACTGTACCTTTATGTAAGGTACCTTTGTGAGGTGCTGATACATGATGGTGTCCAATGTCACATTTGGTATATATTTGTATCCAAACTCACAACATATGTGTTGTTGTATTTTGCACGACAATTGTTGTAATAAAGTTGTAGTTGTTTTCTGTACCATGTATTTGACGACTCAGAATGGGTTGGATGGAATGGACCTATTTTGGGGTCGTTATATCATCTCTATCTCCATCCTTTGCAAGTCATACAAAATGGGCCTTTGTGTTAACAACATTGCACTCGTACCCGCATATGATCTTCTACTCAATGCGTCAGCTACTACGTTTGCTTTTCCAGGATGATATTGGATGGTATGATCGTAATCTTTCAACAGCTCGAGCCAACGTCACTGCCGCATGTTGAGTTCCTTTTGGGTGAAGAAATATTTGAGGCTTTTATGATCTGTATAGATCTCCACTTTCTCCCCATACAGGTAGTGTCTCCAGATCTTCAACCCGAAAACTACTGCTGCCAACTCCAAATCATGAGTAGGATAATTCCTCTCATATTCTTTGAGTTGTCGCGAGGCATAGGCTATGACTTTCCCATGTTGCATGAGAACACATCCTAACCCTGTACCTGAAGCATCACTGTAGATAACAAATCCATCCGAACCAGATGGTATTGTCAGAACAGGTGCCGAAATGAGTCTCCTCTTAAGCTCTTGAAAACTCTTCTCGCATTCCTCGCTCCATACGAATTTGATATCTTTCCGACTCAGCTGAGTTAACGGGGTAGCGATTCGAGAAAACCCTTCCACGAATCTTCGATAATAACCAGCTAAGCCTAGAAAGCTACGTACTTCGGTCACCGTCTTTGGTTGCTCCCAACTTTGTATTGCTTCAATCTTCGCCGGGTCAACAGATACTCCATGTTTTGACACCACGTGCCCTAGGAAAGCTACTTCCTCAAGCCAGAACTCGCATTTCTTCAACTTAGCATATAACTTATTTTCACGCAGCCTTTGGAGTACCAGCTTCAAATGATGCTCATGATCTTCACGGCTTTTGGAATATATGAGGATGTCATCAATAAAGACAACAACGAACTGATCCAAATAATCCTTGAATACTCGGTTCATCATATCCATGAAAGCCGCAGGAGCATTAGTCAATCCAAAAGACATGACTAGGAACTCATAATGCCCGTACCGAGTTCTGAAGGCAGTCTTTGGAATATCCTCAGTTTTAACCTTCAGCTGATGATATCCAGAACGAAGATCGATCTTTGAAAAGAATTGTGCTCCTTGTAACTGGTCAAACAGGTCATCAATACGAGGTAGCGGATACCTATTCTTAATAGTGACATGGTTTAATTCCCGGTAATTAATACAAAGTCGCATACTCCCGTCTTTCTTCTTTACAAATAAAACAGGAGCACCCCAAGGAGATGTACTAGGACGAATGAAACCGATGTCCAACAACTCTTGTAGTTGGACCTTTAACTCCTGAAGTTCAATAGGAGCCATTTGATATGGGGTTTTAGAAATGGGCTTTGTACCAGGTTCAAGATCAATAAAGAATTCAATTTCTCGTTCCGGGGGTAGACCGGGAAGTTCTTCAGGAAATACGTCAGGAAAGTCAATAACAACAGGAATATTATTCAAATTTGACGTGTCTTTATTCAAATCCATAACATGGGCTAAGAAAGCTTGACATCCGTTTTTTAATAAACGAATGGCTTTATGGCTTGATATAACAGTGATTGATTTTAATGGCTTAGTTGTTTGAATTCGTACAACAGGTTGGTTAGGAATATGAAAACTAACAACCTTACGAAAACAATCAATTTTGGCATGATGAGTAGTTAGCCAATCAATCCCTAAAATCACATCAAAAGCAAGTATCTTTAAAGAGATAAGGTCAACAGGTAAGGTGATGGTGCCAACTTGGATCACACAAGATTTATAAACAGTGGATGTGATGAAAGTTTCTCCTAACGGAGTCTCCACAGATAAATCAAAGTCTAACTTCTCCGGAGTCAAGTTTAAACGTTGAGCACAAGCAGGAGAGATAAAAGAATGGGTAGAACCGGTATCTAATAAGGTATAAACTTCGCATGAATTTATGATTAGCTTACCCGTGATCACCTCGTTTGGGTTCCTCGCATGTTGACCAGTCACGACAAACGCTATTCCAGGAACCGTTGACTTTATCTTTTCTGGGACAGCTTTTTGAGTCACCATCCCCGCTGGACTTGGTTTTGCTACAGTGCAATCTCGAGCGATATGTCCTTCCTTTCCACAATTATAACATACCTTAAACTGTTGTGGGCAGTTTGGGCTGATATGTCCTTCTTTTCCGCACTTATAGCATATAACCGGTGGTCGTTCTCCTCCCTTGGAACCAGTTGCTGTTGGTGCTGACGTCTTCGTATTGTCATTGTTGAATTTCCTCTTTTTAAAATCTCCTCCCGACTCGCTTCTTCTATTTTCATAGCCACGATTACCACCAGAGTGGTTGCCGTTCTTGTCTGTATTTTTCTTTCTCCGATGGTTATCATTGTTCTGATGACTGCTGTCACCGATATGATCCTGGTTGTGATCCCTCAGTTGACCGTACTCGTTATCTCGCTCTAATAATTGAGCCATGTTGACAACATCTGAATAGAGAGAAAATTTATGAGAAATGAGATATTGACGTATGTCGGGTTTCAAATCTCTCAGAAACATCCTCGTCATACGTTCCTCATTCTCCACCAAATGAGGTGCAAACCTGGACAACTCTGCAAATTTTGCCTCGTACTGAGATACCGTCATATTATTCTGCTCTAGTCTAATAAACTCTACCTCCTTCATATGACGAATACTTTCAGGAAAGTACTTGTCATTGAACAGTTTTTGAAATGTCTCCCAAGACATGCTGAGTGCGGTTGGATGGGTACGCTTCACAGACTCCCACCAGTAATCTGCCTTGCCACGGAACATAAAGGTGGCGAATGGAACCTTCTGTTCCTCCGTGCATCCCAAGACATCGAATATCTTGGTAATTTGCTTGACCCACGTTTCCGCCATGATCGGATCCGGCTTTCTCTTAAATTCTGGTGGTCCCAATTCTTTGAACTGTTTGGCTGTGACAAACCGTGAATTGCTATCATTTCCTCCTGTATTTTGAACACGAGTCTCCCTTGTCTGGTTTTGCATGAATTGCAAAAAACTTCTAAACATTCCATCATTCATCATCTGCTCATTAGTGTTGTTCACAGGAGGAACATTGCCAGCCTGTTGCACGTTCTCCTCGTTGGTAAGCACCGGTGTCTCCACGGTCTCATTTACTTCACTGTTAACATTCTCAGTCGACATTCTCAAATACTGCCATAAAACAAGGGTTAATTAAATAAATTAACAAATCACATAATACCCCTATATTATGACTGACCAATAAATAAGCTTAGGTAGGACACACTAGCGAAGGATTCGTCTCTCCCCTCCTAGTTCTATTCCTCGATCTCCGCCAGAGATCATATCCCTAAGCTCTGATACCAACTATGACTCTCATGGTGCTTCAACCACAGCACCTCACAATGGTACCTATCAGTTTGCCACCGCAGAACGGCGTCCCCTACGGAGAGTCTGGCTTCGGTGCATCCCCCATCAACAGGAAGTCACCAACGAGAGGCTCGGGGCTCTTTACTTATGGCTCTGATACCAACTGTGACGCCCCCAAAATAGGTATACAACACCCATTCTGAGTCGCCAAAATACATGGTACAGAAACAACTACATCTTTATTATTACAACACAAGAACTGTGAGTTTAAATACAAATATTGTCATTTAGACAATATCCACACTCAAATAAGTCCTCATTACAATTATTGATACATTATTTCACAAAAATAGTGAGGACTACTAAAGTAACTTCTAGAACCTTCATTCCATACCCCGACTAGTACTCGCTACATTCTCGCCTCCTGAGAAAATTGGAACAAAAAGGAAAAGGGTGAGCTCAACTAGCCCAGTAAAGAACATTATGACTAAGATAATACAGAACAAATTATCGTTAGTCTTCAACAGGGAAAAATCTAATAGAATACAATAGACAACAAGTTTTAAATCAATAACTGCAGCGGAAACAACAAACCATTAGAAGAGTCAAGTAGAGAATGAGTTCTACTATCTTCTAAGATTTAAAAGTCCATCATCAATATTTTATCCCTGTAACAACAATCAATAACCATCTTTAATCAAATATTCATCTTTGCACTACAGGCCAAAGATATTCATTTGTATCACCAGTCGGTCATGTTCATCTCAACACCTGTTCATCTTTGCACTACGGGCCAAAGATATTCATCAGTTAATCATTCATCTTTGCACTACGGGCCAAAGATATTCAGTAATATCATCATTTAGGACTGAGGATGATGAAAAATATCTTAAGAAAACGAATCCAGTGAAACAAAATAACAAATATTAAGGATTCGTATTTCGATTTATCCATGTCCAAAAAAATACCTTATAATTATTCATAGTGAAGTAGAATTCAAGAATGATCAAAACATGGATACAATCAAAGTTAGTACCCAGAATAGATATTTTGGACGAAAAGAAGAAAATTTTATTTTTCGGTAAATAGTAACTCGTGAATAGTAACTCGTGAATAGTAACTCATGAATAGTAACCCCGACGTGAAAAGTTCCAAATTTGATAAAAATTTCTAACCAATATTTCGACATAATGATATTGAAGAAATAATATCATTTTTGAATAAAATAACATCCCTTACCTCGTAAAGAGAGTACTTCTGGTCGGAATACCGGTATAAGGCTAAAAGACACTTGCTCTGATGAATAGAAACTCTCAAAGTATCTACATACTCACAAAATACACTCAATAATCTAGAGAGAGAAAGAGAGAAAACTTGTTTCTGGTGTGATTTTCAATTCTAACTTAACCCTCTATTTATAGGAAAATGTTAGCACGCCGAAGCAGACTTAACTTGCAACCTGATGGCTTTACCTGCTACTATTCCCACCCACCATATTTGAATAAAAATCTCAGCACATTTCTTCACCAACCAAGAGTGGGGCCCACCAATTCTAGAATTTTCTACCAAAATGATTAACTCCGAAAATTCAACAATTTCTGAACCAGTCATCTCGTAAAATTCATAATAAATCATACTTTCATTTTTAACGGTTCAAAATTTGTGGACATATACTCAACTTATATATGTATAACATATCCAAAAATTACCACGATCCAACGGTCGGATTAAAAATTATAACCCCCGCAAAATATCTCAAAAACCCTGATTTTTAATACCTCCATTCCGACAAAAATACTGATAAAAACCTCAACATTAACTCCTTCATTTTTAACCACAAAAATATATCCCTCATTTATATCCACAAAAATAAATATTTCCTTATCATATGAATCAATAATTAATTATTCACAAATAATATTACAGAATCACATTTATGACAACCAGGCCGTTCCCAGGAAAGAGAGGGCTTTCCAATAAGGATTTCTCCTTACTGGCGCGCAATTAGATGACCAAACCTCTCCTTAGACAGAACTTTCTAGACATTACCAATAATGTTATCTAATAATATTATTCAAATAATATGAATTATTGATCTGATAATGGGAAATACTGCGTGGTGACAATTATTGAAACAACAGTAATATAAAATATCAACGCAGCAATTATTGAATCAACAAAATAAAATACTGAACAGTAATTACTGTAACCATTATTGAGTAGTGCCTTCTTACGTAAGAATCAATAATTGGTGCAATACAGTGTGCTACTGTGTAACAACGCGTATTACTGTGTTTTAACCACCGGGTATTCCAACAGTATTAACGGTAACAACTACGCCGTTATTAATAAAAACATATACTTGTCGGTTTCTTCATCCAATCGCTTTCCGTTATGGGGCCCACAAAAGACTGCGCCGTCGTACGAATATTCCCCGACAGGAAGAATATTCCACGACCAAAAGAATATTCCCCGACAACAATGAATATTTTATAACCACCTGCTTATTTGAAATATTTGCGCATTTTACCCATAACTAACCTCATTAATCAATTTAACACTTACTATTTTAACACTTACTATTTCAAAATAATAAATAGAGGAAATTTAAATTTCATTTATTAATAATTTGGGGTCTTACAGTATTGGTTCTGGCTTTTCGTTACATTTTACATCGTTCTTATATTCACGCTCGAGTGATTAACTTCAACCTTTAGTTATCACACTTAAGTTTTAACAATGTCCTAAATAATGTTACTTTAAGCTTTATTAATGTCTTAGTTCATTATCTCATTAACCAACGTTTCCTTTTCATGTTTAAAAGCCTTCATTACTATGCTTGGTTTAGTGTTGGCGCTGTGGTGCCCGCTTCTCTTCTTGGACTCGCGCTGCAGCACGGGTTTATAGTGCACAAGCCCCGGCCTCGGCGTTGCGGTGCCATTCTTTCTTCACTGTGCCGCGCTGCGACACCAACTAACAGTGAACTATGGTTCCGGCCTCGCGCTGCGGCGCTGACCTTTCTTCTTTGAGTCACGCTGCGGTGTGGACTATGTGCCTCAGGAATATTTGATAGATTTTCTACTTAGTAAACTTCCCGAACTCCAAATTTGATCATTTTAAGTCCGAATTGGCTCGTTCAAAAGCCATTAGCTCATAAATCATATACTCTACATGTTTATGCAAGAATTTTACATTTTCGACTTCGTTAACTCAAAATTTACCTATGAGTTCATTTTTAACGAAAACGATAAACGTTCGTGAACGTTCAACGCTCGTTTCTTCATTCTAAGTCGAAATTCGTTCATTTTCGAGTCTGCGACTCTATAATGCCAAATAAGACTTAACTCCATCGAAAACCAACTTTTCCAAGCTTAATATCAAAATTCGACTTCTATTCCAAGAATTTTACGAATTCTACGATTATTGTCCAATTATGTGAATTCCGGTATAACTTCGTTACTTATGATTCGTTCATAGTTTCAAATGGATTATATCCATCATATTGACATCTTAACCTACTCACTTCATTAACTTATTTTCATGATAAGTTATTACTTGTTCTTCATGAGCTTATAACTTATCAAAGTATAAACTACATATAAATTTCATTTCTCATAACTTATGATAGTTTAAGTCCTTTAACCAACATCCTTACAATCTTCTTCTTCTTATACAACTTCATTCATGTAAACATGTTACAAGTCTTACAAGTTCTTCCTTAGTTCATAACTTATTTATGAACAAAGTGCTTATTCAGGACTTATGAAGACTTAAGTCCTTAGATTATTCATTCTTATACCTCCTTAGCATACATGTTCTACCCAACCACACTTTTCTATCTAAATAGAATTGAAGAGATGGAAGATTAAGGTATAGGATCTTACCCTTGAAGTTCAAACTTTGCTCTTGCTTGTTCTTCCTTGTAAAATGAAAGACTAACTTTTCTAACTTATTCTCTGAACTAAATAAGCACTTAAATGTTTGTTGGTGGAAATTTAACAAGTGCAATAATCTAGCTTGCTTCTTCTATTTATAGAAAACACCAAGTGTGGGTATTTTAGACAATAAACCTCCCCACCTCCTTATTCCACCTCCTTTGCCACCTCCTTACTATTCCAACCTTGGTCACCAAGTAAATCACTTTACTTGGTCACCAAGATGTGCCATGTGATCATGGGGCCCACATGGGTTGCCCCATGGGTTATCTTCACCCATTGGATCGCTCCACAGATCAGGTTCTTAAGTTGGGCTTTAAGTTTGGTTAACTTAACTTGTGCTTTGGGCTTATATTAACAAACCTTTAGGCCTTAACATTTAATAATCATTGGGCTTATATAATTTCTACACAAAATCCTATAAGCCCATTTCCTTTGGCTTAAAGTCTTATAACGTATAATTTACTTAATCTTCTCGTATGCTAACTCGTATACTCATTCATAATATACAACACATCATTATTCATACATACTCGTATAATACCTTATATTATACTCGTATTCTTTACATTGTACAATACTCACGTATCATACGATCAACACTTAAGTTTCTTAACACTTTATTTTCCCTAACGTTCTCAAATTAAGTCCGCAGGCGAAAAATTATGTTTTCCATGCTTGAATTATTATTATATAATTCATCTCACCTCGATATTCTATCATTACGTATTTCTCTAAAATTCAAAAATAATTTTCAAGCAGAAATGCGTGAATAGTATTTTTTAGAAAATTTCTTGGAAAGCTTTATTTTCGTCTTAGAAATTCAAACACTTTAATTCCTTCACATAGTTAAAATACTACGACATTTCGATAGGATTAGGTTATAGAACGTCATCCATCTTCCTAACACATAATAATAACATGTAATATAATTTTATTCATTATTAAATCAAATAAAATTATTTTACAATTTGTTCGATTTTTTGGGGAATTACACCCTTTTACCCTTCAAACACACCCCAGTGTGGATCTTCCCGCAAGTAGCACAAGCTTTAATCTTCTTCTTTTGTTGACTTTCTTGTTGTCCTCCCATATTCGAATTCTCACTCCACTTCCTCTTCTGGCTGTTACCTCCAGTATTGCTTCCACCAACCTTATTTTCATTCTCATTCTTTCTCTTCTTTTGTTCTTGGTTATACTTGGTTAAGGCATCGCTTCCACCTTCCGTGATAATTGTCTTTTCCAGTACTGCCGCAAACGTGTTTAACTGGAACATTGAAACCTTGCTATAAAGCCAGGGCTTCAACCCTTGTTCGAACCTTCTCACCTTACACTCATCGGTATTAACTTGATAAGTAGCAAACCTTGTTAGCTCATTAAACTTCGCAGCATATTCTGGCACGGACATAGTTCCTTGCTTTTGCTCTAAAAATAGAACTTCCAACTGATTTTGAGAACTAGTCAGAAAGTACATTTCGAAAAATATTTCTTTAAACCTATCCCACGCTACTATTCCCTGTCCCCCACGAACCTTATTCGCCTGCCACCACCAATAGCTAGCTTCAGACTTTAACATAAATGTTGCGAATGTGGTCTTCTGATCCTCGTTGACTTTGGCAACTTCGAACACCTTCTCCATTTCCATGATCCAAATTTGGGCTTCAACTGGATTCATGAACCCATGAAACTCCGACGGTCCAACCACTTTAAAGTCCTTGAAAGTCGTAACTTGAGCTTACGATTGATTCGTAAGTGCTCCAGTTAACAGAGTCACCAACTGCTGAACCGGGTTAGCGTTGGCCTCATTATTTTTATTGTTAGTAGATCCCTCATGAGGTGGTTGTTGGCGTGGTTGTCTTCTTCTAGGAGGCATTTTCTATTAAAATATACGCTTATTAGTTCATTACTCAACTTCTTGAATATTTAAAGTTTAGCTTAAACATTCTAAGATTAAAGCTATAACACATATCATTCCAATAAACTTTAATATTTTTATTCATTCATAACTTTTCCAATCATAATAAGGATAGCATCTCTGCCATCAACATCCACTTTCCTGAACTAAACAAGTTTCAGGATTACATACTCATACTACCCCTTTATTTATCTTAAAATAAGGGATTTACAATTTATTTATTCATATACTTAATCACATATTATTATTATTATTCTTTATATATTGGCATATTAAGACGTCGAGAGGCTTCTCTACGCTCTTCCTCCATAATACGATATGCCGTCCTACGATCCATCACGAACTTCGACAAGTCTTTTAACTGAGGTGGGTAATAAAAGACTCGATCCTAGGCCCTATCAATTGCAGAATGAAAGGCATAATCCATTTCATTCATCTTAGCCTTCTTCGTTTGAGCCTTATCTTCAGCACGATCTACACGCTGAGTAGCCTTTATCTAAGCGTCCTCTGCTCTCGAACACTTAGCTGACTCCTCCTTCAAGTCATCTTTTAGCTTTCCAACTTCAGTCTTCATCTGCTCGTTCTCAGCCAATAGCTCCTCTTGATGTCCCTCTATATGAACTAGGTTTCACTCCGTGTTTCCAAGACATAAGTCGAGTTCCTGAATCTCCACATCCTTCTACTCTATAGTAGCCTGACGCATCTCAGTTAACTCCTTCATCTCCTCAACCTTATCCTGTAATTCTATATTACAGTCGTACAGCTCATCATACATCTCAGCTGATATGGAGTTTGGTGGAAACTCCATAGGATGCTCTTCCTTATCCTCTACCTCTATCTCCTCGGAGTTCTCCTCCTCAGAATCAGACACAGGCTCATCCTCCTATTCATCCTCAGCGACCAACAAAGAAGGCTCCCTCTGAATCAACTGTAATAACCCGATATTTTCAATATAAAATAAATAAGAAATTTTGCATATAATTTTTTTTATTTAACTTAATGATGAGAATAAGTGTCAAGTAATGTGCATGTATTTATGTGATAAATAAAATTTATTTATTTCATGAATAATTTCAAATAATTTAATTTTAGAATTTATTGATCATTATAAAGTATATTCTTATAATAATTAATTTTATAGTAGAAATGTCTTTATTAATTATTTTTCATGAAAATATAATTTTTGTATTATTTAAATAATATAAGAAATGATTATTGGAATTATTATAATTATTATTTTATTATATGAATTTGTTCAGAATAATTAAGTTAATGATTTTAACTTAATTATTGATGTTATATATGAAGGATAAACTAGATATGGAATTCAAACCCTAAATTTGGATTTTTATCAAGGGATGAGAATAATAATATAATATTAAGTATATTTTGATTTTTCAGTGTTATAAATATGAACTGTAAATATGTAGACTGTTAATGGTGGGTCAATTATGATAAATTATGTCATAACCCTCATATCGTATTATTAAACCCTAATTGTTAAACTCAGTTATGAGTTCGAGACTGTGTAGTAATTGGGTATATAAATTTTATTGTGTATTGTATAATTTCTGTAATTAGGAGAAACCCTGATTATTATTTGAAAGCCCTAATTTGCTAATATTAGAAACTCTAATTACTGTTTTAGTAAATTATCATGATAATTAGGAAACCCTAATTATTGATTTGGGAACCCTAATAATATTAAGGAACCCTAATTTAAAAACCCTAAAATTTTTATTAAAAATCCTAATTTTAAGTTAGTGTATTTAATTGAAATTTTATTACACTTTAATTTTTAATTGTCCAAATCCTAGTAATTATTTGGGAAACTTTAAGATGTAAAATCTAGTGATTAAACCCTAGATTCAATAACATTGGACAAGAATACCCTTGAAATCAAAAATAATTACCAAAATACCCTTTTGTCCCATTAGTTGAATTATTGCTAGCCAAATCTTGCAAAATCTGGCCAGCCACCCTATTGTCTAGCTAGGAGCTATAACACTCCAATTCTCAGCCATTACTAGCAGCCAAAAGCATTGCATATCAATATACATATAGATTCAAGAGAGAAAATGTTCATTTTTGGCCTAAATTATTCACAAATGCATAGCCATATTCTCTCAAGACCAAACCTCTAAAATTTCCTTGCTAGATCAGTCCCCAAGCAAGCCCCACGAACACCAACATCAAATCAGAAACATAGAAGTCAGAATTTGATCATAAAGAGGTAAAACCTAATTTAGAAATTTAACTTTTGATCTTGTGTTAGATGTTATGATTTATTGTTAAAACATGTTTTTTGTAGTCCATATAGTTGATCTGGGTTGGTATTTGTTAGACCCATAACATCAAAGTGCTCAAAATTAAGTTTTTCAAAAATCTAGAAAATTTGTGTTTTGTGGTCTGACAACGAATGTCAGTGCCTTTAGATTCTTGTCCGATCTTGATTTGTGCTGTTTAAAGCTCTAAATGAGTAGCCTGTTATGTGGTCTGTCATCTAGAAGTGAAATAACAATTATTTAATGTCTAGATTTCATGTTGTGACCGCTCAAAACTCGTTGACCGGGCATGACCGAAGCTTTCTGGGTAACCCAGAAAGTGTAGAATAATGTCTGAGAAGATTTTTGAAGCCTGATATCTGTTAGGTTTTGTGATGTTTGGTGATTTTGTTTCATCTAGATTCTAGCTTGTTGTATGGACTATATATTTATGCTATTAGAACATTAAAACAGTCAGCCGATCAAGTGTGGAGAGTGGTCAAACTTGACCAATTGATCATACTGTGCAGTTTCTGGAATTTCCAGAAATTGCTAGAACAAAGCTTCTGACCGCGTTTGACCAAATAATAAGTTGGGAATCTGTTGTTGTTAGACTTATCTGTTGCTTTAATCATGGACCCTCGAAGGTGTTGGGTTTCTGGGTTACCCAGAAAACCCAGATTTGGTCTGACAGCTACTTTGAAGATTCATTGCTTGCTTGTATGTTGTAATATGACCCAGATCTTGCGTGGTATTTGTAGTACTACATTAGTACTACAAGATAAATATCTTACTCTGTCCAAAAACACTATAATCTGACAGATTGGGTTGGTCAAACGAGACACCTTGCTAACTGTCTATCAGTGCTCAAGAACACGAAGAACACCTATAGCGACGGTTCTATCACTATAGGTGGTCTTTAGCGACAGATTATTTATAAAAATTTTATTTTTAATAAATAATTATAGAAAATTAGTTTTAAATCATTAAAAATACATAAAAAATTATTAAAAATTATTTTAAAGTCCAAAAATTAGTTTTTAATTATTTTAGGTATATTTCATAAATATTTAATATTTTTGGAATATAAAAAGTATTTAATTTATTTAAGTATAATATTAAATAAATTATTTAAAAATAATTTTTAATACATGAAAAATCATTTAAAAATATGTTATGATATAAAAAGATATTTTAAGTTATTTTCTATAAATTTTAATATTTTATGATGATTTTCATTATTAATTAGATATTAATGATGATTAAGTTATTTAATAAAGATATTAAATAAATGGTGGAAAATAGAATTAAGGATTTAAAATTTTTATAAAAATGATTTAGAGATTATAAAAATATTTTAAGTTATAAAATATAACTTTTGATATTTTGTCATGAAAAATATTAATATTTTAATATTAAGGATATTAGATTTATTTAATAATTATATTAAATAAAGTAATGTAAAAATAATTTTAATATTAGAAAAATTATTTTAAATGAAAATAAAATGTTTAAAGGTATTTTAAGTTATAAAATATAACTTTTAATATTTAAAGGATAATATCATTAATAATTTAATATTAATGATATTAATTTAACATTAATGATATTAAATTTATTTAATAATTATATTAAATAAATAGTTTTAAAATGGTTTTAATTATTTAAAAATTATTTAAAAAGGATATAAATGAATTAAAAATATTTTATGTTATAATTAATGACTTTTAGTATTTGGATAAATAGTACATTAATACTTAAATATTAATGGTAATTATTTAAAAATAATTTTAAATATTTAAGGGTAATATTAATACTTTAAAAATATTTTGAGTTATTACAAATAACTTTAATATTTTGGCAATAGTTTCATTAATAGTTTAATATTAATTAAATATTAATGATAATAGAATTAATGAATATTTAAATCATTTAAGGAACGTGCTCAACTAATTAAAATAGGGTGTAATAACTTGCCTGAACGAAGATCGATCAAGCAACGCTACTCGATTCGTTTATAAATACCTAAGATGTTCATTCATATAAATCTAACACATTAGTATTGATAACAATATTCAAATACATAAACTATTTATGTTCGGGTTAAGTTCGATATGGTTTCGGTGTCCAAAGACTTTACCAGATAATTGATAAATTAATAACTCGGTTAAACTTTATTTATAACCTTTATTATATTTTTAGATAATTTATATATCTTTTATAATAATTTCTAGAAGCTTATAAAAATTTTTAGGTATTTATTTATCCATTAAATGATTTTTAAATCATTTATTTCTATTTCTAAATAATTAATATTTACTTAGAATATTATAAAAATCTTGTTTATTATTTTTAAATAATTTATAATCATTTAATATGATTTTAAATCATTAATATTATTTATAAATAATTATTTATTAATTATAAATAATTATTCTAATTACTTTGTTATTAAATTAATTATTAATAATATCCAAATAAATAAAATATTTATTGAATTTATGTAAAAATATTAAAAGTTAATTACTATAACTTAAAATAATTTTTAAAACTATTTTTATATTTATTTATTAATTATTTCTAATTTTTATTAATTTATTTATTAGAAATTATTTTATGTCTGTCGCTAAAGCCCTATAGTGACAGAAAGTGTCGCTATAGGTGTTCTTGAGTTTCTGGGAATCAGTTGGTCATTGCCTAGAGGTCACTTTGACCTTAGCTTAATTCCCTACTGTTAATGATTCTGGGTTTGGAAGTGTATGGGTGTTATAGTACTCATGTAATAGTACAATAACATACCAATTTCATGCTTTAATCTACACATAACAAAAAGTTATAGAGGCTCAAAGTCACTGTCAGAGGTGTTCTTGAGTTTTTGGGTAACCCAGAACAGTGGTCATAGTCGGTTAGCGGTTTTGTGGCTTCTAGATCTTTCAATTTGTGTGATAGATTTGTGTTTTGATTGTTGTAATAGGTAGTCTATATATCAGGGTACATATATATTACACTGATTTGGACAGAGTATGATTCTAAGGTCTAGATATATGTAAGTCAAAGTACAGCCGAAGGCTGTTCTTCATGTTCTTCAATTTTCTGGGTAACCCAGAAAACACAGTCATGCTCGGTCAATGACTTTTGACCATTAATTCTTGTAATCCTATGAATTGATTAAACGTTTTAATGTCATAGATATGTAGTATGTATGGCAAGGTATTAATTCATTACAATTAGACATCATAACATCAAACAGAAAGCGATTAAAAGGTTGGTCAAAGTAGTCGGTTTAACATGTTCTTGAGTTTTCTGGGTAACCCATAAAACTGAACTTCGTGATCGGTCAACCACTTTTGACCACCTATATCTTGTAGTATATGATTCTAATGAACCTGTTTTCTTTTCTAGATTAAAGACCTCATGTAATACTACAACTAGCATACAATTAACAGACTTAACTATTAACATACACGGATCTACAGACTCTGACATTCAACTGTTAGACCTGTTTTTCCAAAATTTTCAGTTTACTTAAAACACCTTTTAATGCATCTAGATGTTATGAAAACATATTCTATCAACTTAGCATACTTTATAACATGTTATTACATATATTTAAACATCTAAACAAACAAATTAAACATAACATCAAAGATCAAGGTTAAAATTAGGGTTTGCACCTTTTCTTGCTTGATTTTGATTTTTGGCTACTGATTTTGTTGTTGCTATCACCAAGGCTTTTTTAAGTATGTTATAAGAGTGTATAGGCTTGGAAAATTCGTGAGTTTGCACTAAACTAAGGCTGCCTTTTATAAAATTTCTAAACTAGGGTTTTTTGGTCATTTTCACCAACTCGCCTCTCTAAATATCTGTTGTTCTGTTACTTGTGCTGCTTAGGAGTTACAAACATGTCATGTGGTGTGTTAGAACTTGGTTTGATGACTCCTAACCTACTTGTGAGCTAGTTTGCACAAATTAGTAGCTTAATTATGCCCTAATCCTCTTTAATCTTGATTAGAGTTTTGGTTTGTATGATTAGGGTTGCTTAATGATGTTTATTAGCACCTAATTGAAGTTTAATAATCATAATTTTATTTTAGGATAACCTAATTAGGGTTTAGTCTAACCAATTAGGGTTAGGGTTTGCAAATTAAGGTTAGGGTTTGTAATCAAGGGGTTATAGTTTCCTGATTTTAATATTAGGGTTCCTAACTTAGAATTTTGAAAAATCCTAGCAAGCACGACAAAGCATTTTGTCAGTGTAAGCACGACAAAGCGTTTTGTCAGTGTAACCACGACAAAGCAGCTTATCAAAATATATATACCAAAAAGTCCGTTTTCGAAAAAAAAATATTAAGCACGACGTGTAAAGCACGTCAACTTTTAGACGAAAATTTATTTGACCTAATGTGTTTAACATAGTATATAATAGCACAAAACACTTTCAGAATGCAGAGAGTTTATTCATATTACTGAATTTACATAACCGAATCTTATTAGGGTTTTGGGGTTTCACATTATACTATGAATTGAGTATCAATTTTGATTCTAAAATAAGTTATATCAAATATACATATATGTATTTCTCTATAAACAAAATTTCTTCACATGTAATATACTTTCATGGATTAAACTACTCTAAATCATATACAAATCACATAAAACAACTTATATATAGAAATTAACATACATATAACCATATCTTCAACAATTTTCTTCAAAATAAATTATAGAGAATGAAAACTTAAGAATATAAAATAGAATAAGAATTTATACATTTAATTGCTTATATAGTTTTGCTAGAAAATACTATAGGCTTGCTAATCTTCCTCCTTCCAAATTCTCAAGCTCACAAAAAAATTCTCTCTAGCACTCTCTCTTTTCTTCTTTTCTCTCTTCTGTTCTTTCTTTTCTCTCTTCTAACTTTTTGTAACTTATAAAAACTGATATAATATAAACGTATAACATATAATACATATTAATGTATAATATAACTGATGTCAGTTATTTTTTTTAAAAAATTCAACAGCCACTAAGGCTTGTTTGGCAAAAACTAAATTAAAATTAAAGACTTAAAACCCTTAAGCCTTGTTTGGCAAAACTAAATTAAAACCCTTTTGATTTATTTTAATAACTCGTTTATTATATAATTTAATTGTCACACTTTATTTAATTAAATTCTCATATTCAAATTTAATTAAATTAAAACTAACAACAACTTATTACATTAACATACCACATTATCAAATTACAACAAAATTATAATTTTCATTATAATTTTATTTAATAAATTAATACATCACTTTTACTTACTAAATTAAATTAAAAATGACCTTTTAATAATTTATTTAATTATAATCAACTCTCTAATTTAATCATTACATGAAACTAGAATATTACCACATAATAACTAATTCATCACTCTTTTACTTAAATTAACTTCAACATACAAAATTACCGAATATTAACTTAATTAGCATATTACACTTAATCAAGTTAATTCCCCACAACTCATGAATTATTTATTTAACTAATAAATAATCAAATTAAATAAATATTTATATAACAATAAACACATTAACTAAAATATTTATTTAATTCAATAAATATTTGAAATTACAATTATAAATTCTGGATTGTTACAGAAAACCTCCACTGCTGGGATTTTGAAAACATCTATGTGACTTGTCAGCAAATCAGGCTAAGATAGCACTGATGGACATTTCAAAACCGATGGCGACAACCCCAGCGTTGCATCGGGAGATTCAGGTGATGAGAGCTTTGTAACTATCGTTCGAGTAAACATCAAAGCGGTTCAACAGAGCCATCATTGACAACTCTATCCCCCAACAAAAGCGGAGGGAGTAGGCAATTATCACATCCCGTTGGAAATCATTCCAACAACAACATTCAACATAACATCGCATCATGTTGCATTGCATTTGCATCATCCTAAGCTTGTCATATTTCAAGTGTCTAGTAGTCTTTATCCTATCCATGCCATTACATTGCATGAAGATGATGAAGAGGGGCATCTGTAGACACTTGAAATTTTGCATTCCTGTTACTAACCCTGTAGGAGGGCAGAATCATCTTCCAAAGACAACCCTGGAAGTCATATTGTAAGACCCCAACTTTTATGAATAAAGAATTAATTTTCTCTAAATGTTATTTTGAATAATAAGGTGCGGATTTGGTATAATGTTATAGTTGTTGTGACGCCCCCAAATTCGGACCGCCACTTAGTCACTTGAATTTGGTTCATCATGTTCTCATGGTAATACCATAATAACTAAAATCACACATTCACAACGGAAGATCCAATTTAGAATAATATACAATGATTTATTATAATTATTCCCCCAAGTCTCGCAACCTACAGTACTTAAAAGATTACAAAATAATATCGAATAAAGACTTATTATGTAAGACCCCAACTTTTATGAATAAAGAATAATTTTCTCGAAATATATTTTTGAATATTATGGTGTGGATTTGATATAATGTTATAGTTGTGGGTAATATTTACAAATTTTACAATGTAAGCAAGTGGTTATATAATATTTGATTGGTCGGAGAATATTCGTTTTAACAGAAAATATTCGTACGACGACACAATCATTGGTGGACCCCACAACGGAAGTATTGTCGTAGTTAGAAAACGACAGAATTATCTTTTTATAAAAATAACGGCGAAAGTGTTAGCGTTAAAACTGTTGAACTACCCGGTAGTAAAAGTACAGTAATACGTGTGGTTGCATAGTAGCACACGAAATTAATTATTGATGCTTACGTGAGAAGTCACTTAGTTATACTCAATTATTATTATAACAGTAATTGCTGCATCATATCTTTCATATTATTGATTCAATTATTGTCACAGTATCATCTGCATAATAAGTTATATTATTAAATCAATAATTGAGACGACAAAGCTATTCATATTATTATTTATAATATTGACAATGTCTAGAAGTTCTGTCAATGAGAGGTTTGGTCACCTAATTGCGCGCCAATAAGGAGAATTCCTTATCGGAAAGCCCCCTCTTTCCTGGTAACGACCTGATTGTTAAATATTATGAGTTATAATATTAATGATGAATAAGTTCGTGTTAATTAAAGATGAAATTGATATTTCCATTGTGTGAAAATTATTAGTGTTAGTGAAAATCGATATTTATTTCGATAATAATTAATGTCTGGAGGTTATATTGACCAATTGGGTAATTCACCGGATAAATGAGCAATTAATTGCTATTAATTCACATGCTTATAACTATGTGTTCACATGTGTGTACTATTGTTTCACATGATTTACTGTTAGAGGAGTTGGTGCAAGATTGATAATACTTGCATGACTAAATTAAAAATAGAGGTATAGATGAAGGTACTATACTGTAATTAGTTTTTTCACATGATTATACTATTAAGTCATATGAATGAACTATTAATTCACATTATTTACTATTAGGGGAGGTGGTGCAAGTTTGATAATACTTTCAGGACTAAATTAAAAATGAAGAAACGGAGGAAGGTATTATACTGTAATATTTTGAGCCCCGAAACGTGCAATTATCGAAACTATATTTTCCTATAAATAGAAGCTCATTCTTCGTTTATTCTCACCAATTCACTAAGTCTCACAAGAGCAATTATTATAGAGAGAAATTATAGAGAGAAAGAAGAAGAGAAGTCTGCTACCTCACTATTCCAGTATCCAGTTTCTTCTAAGGTAAAGGGTATTATTTCTTTCGTATTCATGAAGAGAGTTATTTTCTTTCAATACTCGTAAGGGTTGTTATTCCATTCATTATTATTCTATTGGAATAACATGTCTGTGCGGTCTATCACATGCCTGGTGAATTCTTCTGTTATTCCATTCTTTATTATTTTGTTGGAATAACCTGTCTGTACGGTCTATCACATGCCTGGTGAATTCTTCTGTTATTCCATTCTTTATTATTCTGTTGGAATAACCTGTCTGTGTGGACTTCTGTGTGGACTACCGCATACCTGGTGAATTCTTTTGTTATTCCATTTTATATTATTCTGTTGGAATAACATGTCTACGCGGGCTACCACATGCATGGTGAATTCTTCTGTTATTCCCTTCTTTATTATTCTGTTGGAATAACCTGTCTATGTGGACTACTGCATGCATGTTGAATGATCCTTCGCATTCATTCCTTATTATATTATGGAAATGATTTGTCTACGTGGATTACCGCATGGCGGGCAAAATTCCATTTGCAGTTTCATATATTCTATTATACTCAGTTGGTTAAAGTTTTGACTTCTATACTCCATGAAATTAGTAGAATACCCTAGATATTTGCGCTTCATCCAGTATCTTTTCATGAAAATATTTTTCTAAGTATTCTTGAATTTTACTCCACAAAGCAGTATCATGTTGACAATTTGGACGTTATTGATTTCTAGATAAATTAAATTATAAATCTTTAAAATTTATCTTGAACTTGTTTTATTGAATTATTATGTCATTGTCATCATCCTCATGCTTATATTGTGATGAAAGTCATCTTTGGCTTACATCCATAGATGGACTTGGTATGATTATGACCAGGGATTATTCGGTATAATCATGACCGTAATGTGACGAATGATGGACAGTTGTTGGTATGATTATGACCAGGCATTATTCGGTATAATCATGACCATTGATGATTGCATGAATATCCTTGGCCGTGATGCAGGGATGATTCGATTTTATTCATTAAGCTGAGTCTCAGCGATAAAGTTGATGAAAAACTTTTTAAATCATAGAAGATAGTAGATTTTATGCTCTACTTGACTCTTCTAATGGATTGCTTATTCCGTTGCAGTTGTTGATCTAAAACTTGCTGTCAATTATATTCTATCAGTTGTTATACTGTTGAAGGCTAAGGATAATTTATGCTGCATTATCTTAGTCATAATATTTCTTACTGGGCTAGTTGAACTCACCCTTTTTCTCATTCTTCTCTTCAGAAAATGAGAATATAGCTGAGACGAGTCGGGGGACAGATTGACGGTCCAGATAGTTGTTTTATTAGTCCTCGCTATTCTATAAATTAGTGTGACAATAAATGTAATGAGGACTCCATTGAGTGTGGATATTGTCTAGATGACAATATTCTTATTAAAACTCTTAGATTATGTTTTGTCGTATTTTACACGACTGTTGTATAATTAAGTTGTATTTGAATTTTGTACCATGTATTTGGCGACTCAAGATGGGTGATGTATACCTATTTTGGGGGCGTCACAGTTGGTATCAAACCTTAGGGATATGATCCCTGGCTGAGATGTGAGACAAGAACTAGGAGGGGAGAGACGGAGAATTCCTTCGCTAGTATGACCTACCTAAGTTTATTTGGTATTTAATTGGTCGGTCAGAGTATAGGGATAATATGTGATATATTAATCAACCCTTGTTTTGTGGCAGTATTTGAAAATGGCATCCGAAAATGTTGAGATAAGCAATGAAGCACATGAGACCGTTGAGTCACCAACGATCAATACCCAGGATAATGAGCAACAGGAAGACAATAATCCTCAGGAAAACAATAACACCGATGAAATGGTGAACGATGGGACGTTTAGAGGCTTTATGCAATTCATGCAACATCAGGCGAGAGCGGCTCCTGTTCAAAATGCAGGTGGAAACACTGGTAACTCTCGGACGGTCACCGCTAAACAGTTCAAGGAGCTGGGACAACTAGAGTTTTTTGGAGAGCCAAAACCACTTAAGATGGAGACATGGATAAAGCAGATCACCAAGATATTTGATGTCTTGGGATGCTCCGAGGAGCAAAAGGTTCCCTTTGCCACCTTCATGTTGCGAGTAGAGGCAGATTACTGATGGAAATCTGTAAAGCGTACTCAACCTACCGCACTGAAGATGTCTTGGGAGAAGTTCCAAGAGCTGTTCAACGACAAGTAATTTCTCGAAAGTATTCGTCACATGAAGGAGGTAGAGTTTATCAAGCTGGAGTAAAACAATATGACTGTGTCATAGTACGAAGCTAAGTTTGCCGAGTTGTCTTGGTTTGCGTCCCACTTGGTTGATAATGAGGAGAGAATGACGTGGATGTTTCTAAGAGGTTTGAAACCCGAGATACGTCAATACCTAATTTCTCACAAACTGTGTTTGTATTCAGATGTTGTAAATAGGGGTCAGTTATTGGAGCGCGATAATGAAGAAAGAGCAACCGACAAGTTGATAATGCCAGTGGTAGCAGTCATCGAAGCAGTAACAACAAGCGTGGCGGGAATCAACATGCCAGAAATGGTAATCACTTCGGTGGTAATCATGGCCATGACAATAAGAGTGGACATTTCAAGAGGAGGAGATTCAACAATGATGAAAAGACGTCAGCACCAACACCTGTTGTTAAGGAAGGAGAACGACCGTCGGTCGTATGTTACAAATGTGGAGGGGAGGGACATATCAGTCCAAACTGCGTGATGCAGTCCAAAACATATTAAAATTGTGGAAGAGAAGGTCACCTAGCCCGATTTTGTCCTACACTAAAGTCAAGTCCAGCTGGGACGGAGGCATCAAAGGCTGTCTTAGACAAGACAAAATCGGTAGTTCAAGGGAGAGCGTTTGTCTTAACCTCCCAAAAAGTAAGAAATTCGAACGAGGTGATCACGGGTAAGCTAATCATAAACTCTAGTGAAGTATATACCTTATTTGATACTGGTTCTACCCATTCTTTTATTTCTCCTACTTGCGCTCAACGTTTAAATTTGTCCGGAGAAATTAAACTTTGACTTATCGGTTGAAACTCTGTTGAGAGAAACCTTCATTACATCCACTGTTTATAAGTCTTGTTTGATTGAAATCGGTAACCGCACGTTACCTATCGATCTTATTTCCTTGAAAAAACTTGCATTTGATGTGATTTTAAGGATTGATTGGTTAACTACTCATCATGCTAAAATCGATTATTTTCGTAAGGTTGTTAGCTTTCATATTCCTAACCAACCTATTATGCGAATTCAAGCAACTAAACCACTAAAATCAATCACTATCTTATCAAGCCATAAAGCTATTCGTTTATTGAAAAACAGATGTCAAGCTTTCTTAGCCCATGTCACGGATTTAAATAAAAATACGTCAGATTCGAATAATATCTCTATTATTAATAAATTTCCTGACGTATTCCCTGAAGAACTTTTTAGCCTACCCCCAGAGCGTGAAATTGAATTTTGTATCGATCTTGAATCCGGTACAAAACCCATTTCTAAAGCCCCATATCGAATGGCTTCTATTAAACTTTAGGAGTTAAAAACCCAACTACAGGAATTATTAGACATCGGTTTCATTCATTCTAGTACGTCTCCTTGGGGTGCTCCTATTCTATTCGTGAAGAAGAAAGATGGAAGTATGCAACTTTGTATTGATTATCGGGAGTTGAATCATGTCACCATCAAAAATAGATACCCATTGTCTCTCATTGATGACCTGTTTGACCAGTTGCAAGGAGCCAAATTCTTTTTAAAGATTGATCTTCATTCCGGATATCATCAGTTGAATATTAAAACTGATGACATTCCAAAGACTTCTTTCAGAACTCGATACGGGCATTATGAATTCCTAGTCATGTCTTTTGAGTTGACTAATGCACCTGCTGCCTTCATGGACATGATGAACCGAGTATTCAAGGAATATTTGGATCACTTTGTGGTCGTCTTTATTGATGACATCCTCATATACTCCAAAAGTCGTGAAGACCATGAGCAACACTTGAGGCTGATACTTCAAAAGCTTCGTGAAAACAAGCTTTATGCCAAGTTGAAGAAATATGAGTTCTGGCTTAAGGAAGTTACAATCCTTGGGCACGTGATATCAAATCATGGAATATCTGTTGACCCAGCGAAGATTGAAGCAATTCAAAGATGAGAGCAACCAAAGTCAGTGACCGAAGTACGTAGCTTTCTCGGCTTACCTGGTTATTATCAGAGATTCGTGGAAGGATTTTCTTGAATCGCTACTCCATTAACTCAGCTGACTCAAAAAGATACAAAGTTCAGTTGGAGCGAGGAATGTGAGAAGAGTTTTCAAAAACTCAAGAGAAGACTCATTTCAACACCTGTTCTGACAATACCATCTGGCTCGGAGGGATTTGTCATCTACAGTGATGCTTCGGGCAAAGGGTTAGGATGTGTTCTCATGCAACATGGAAAAGTCATAGCCTATGCCTCACGACAACTCAAACAATATGAGAGAAATTATCCTACTCATGATCTAGAGTTAGCAGCAGTCGTTTTTGCGCTTAAGATTTGGAAGCATTACCTGTATGGAGAGAAGGTGGAGATCTATACGGATCATAAAAGTCTCAAATATGTCTTCACTCAAAAGGAACTCAGCATGCGACAACGACGATGGCTTGAGCTGTTGAAAGATTATGATCATACCATCCAATACCATCCTGGAAAAGCGAACGTAGTAGCTGACGCATTGAGTAGAAGATCATATGCGGGTACGAGTGTAATATTTTCAACGCAAAGACCCATTTTGTATGACTTACGAAGGATAGAGATAGAGTTAAAGACTCCAGGGACCCATGTGATGATGGCGAATATACGAGTAGAACCGACTTTAATCGATAAAGTTAAAGCTGCTTAAGCTACAGACTTGGAGCTGATGCGTATGAGAAAGAAAGTGCAAGAAGATGCTATTCCGGAAGAAAGAATCGATGAAGAAGGAATACTTTGAGTCAACTCTAGACTTTGTGTTCCTAACGATTCTGACTTGAAGTATAAAATCATGATGGAGGCGCACAACACACCGTTTGCAATCCATCTTGGGAGTACCAAAATGTATCGTGATCTTCGACATACATTTTGGTGGAGCAATATGAAGATAGAGATAGCGGGGTTTATCTCAAGGTGTCTAGCTTGTCAATGAGTCAAGGCAGAGTATCAAGTGCTAATAGCTCCATTGCAACCACTTGAAATTCCAGAATGGAAATGGGAGCACATTACCATGGATTTCATTACTGGTCTTCCCAAGGTTTCTCAAGGCATAGATGCGATTTGGGTCATTGTTGATAGATTGACCAAGTCTGCTCATTTCTTACCGATACGAGAAACTTATACACTTGAACGTCTTGCTCGTATGTACATAAACGAGATTGTAAGATTGCATGGTATGTCAGTATCCATAGTTTCTGATCGAGACCCAAGATTCACTTCAAGATTTTGTGTTAGTTTGCAAAAAGCTATTGGCACGGATTTACGATTTAATTCGGCATATCATCCTCAAATAGACGGGCAGTCGGAAAGGACTATTCAAACTCTTGAAGATTTATTAAGACTCCGTGTCCTTGACTTCAAGGGAAGTTGGGACAAGTTCTTACCATTGGTGGAGTTTTCCTATAACAATAGTTATCAAACAAGTATTGGCATGGCTCCATTTGAGGCGTTGTATGGAAGAAAGTGTCGTTCTCCAGTATGCTGGGATGAGGTGGGTGAAGTAACGTTGTTGGGACCGAATTTGGTATGTATGACTATGGAAAAGATTCAAACGATCCGACAACGTATAAAAACCTCACAAGATCGACTAAAGTGTTATGCTAATCTTCATCGAAAGGACGTAGAATTCAATATTGGAGATCATGTGTTGTTACGTGTTGCTCCATGGAAAGGAATTACGAGATTTGGAAAGAGAGGAAAGCTCAATCCTCGATTCATTGGCCCATTTATAATCCTCGATCGAATAGGAATTGTGGCCTATAGACTCGCCTTACCGCCAAGTATATTTCGTGTTCATAATATTTTTCACATATCTATGTTACGTAAATATGTGAAAGACTCGAACCACATTATTGAATTACAACCAGACGAGATAGAGGAAGATTTAACTTATGAAGAGTTACCTATTAAAATCTTGGATAAGAAAGATCATATTCTACGCTCCAAGGTTATACCTCAAGGTAAAGTTTTGTGGAGAAACCACGACGAGAAAAAAATGACCTAGGAGTTAGAATTTCAGATAAAGTCAAGATATCCTCACCTCTTCAATATACCAGGTACGTACCCTAATTTCGAGGACAAAATTTCATAAGAAGGGGAAGTTGTAAGACCCCAACTTTTATGAATAAAGAATAATTTTCTCGAAATATATTTTTGAATATAATGTTGTGGATTTGATATAATGTTATAGTTGTGGATAATATTTACAAATTTTGCAAAGTAAGCAAGTAGTTATATAATATTCGATTGGTCGGGGAATATTCGTTTTAACAGGAAATATTCGTACGACAGCACAATCATTGGTGGACCCCACAACGGAAGTATTGTCGTAGTTAAAAAATGACAGAATTATCTTTTTATAAAAATAACGGTGAAAGTGTTACCGTTAAAACTGTTGAACTACCCGGTAGTAAAAGTATAGTTATACGCGTTGTTGCATAGTAGCACACGGTATTGATTATTGATACTTACGTGAGAAGTCACTTAGTTATACTCAATTATTGCTACAGTAATTGCTGCATCATATCTCTCATATTATTGATTCAATTATTATCACAGTATCATCTGCTTAATATGTTATATTATTAAATCAATAATTGAGACGACAAAGTTATTCATATTATTATTTGCAATATTGACAATGTCTAGAAGTTCTGTTAAGGAGAGGTTTAGTCACCTAATTGCACGCCAATAAGGAGAAATCTTTATCAGAAAGCCTCCTCTTTCTTGGGAACGACCTGTTTGTTAAATATTGTGAGTTATAATATTAATGATGAATAAGTTCGTGTTGATTAAAGATGAAATTGATAGTTCCATTATGTGAAAATTATTAGTGTTAGTGGAAATCGATATTTATTTCGATAATAATTAATGTCTGGAGGTTATATTGACCAATCGAGTAATTCACCGGATAAATGAGCAATTAATTACTATTAATTCATATGCTTATAACTATGTGTTCACATGTGTGTACTATTGATTCACATGATTTACTATTAGGGGAGTTGGTGCAAGATTGATAATATTTGCATGACTAAATTAAAAATAGAAGTATAGATGAAGGTACTATACTGTAATTAGTTTTTTCACATGACTATACTATTAAGTCACATGAATGAACAATTAATTCACATTATTTACTATTAGGGGAAATGGTGAAAGTTTGATAATACATGCATGACTAAATTAAAAATGAAAAAAAGAGAGGAAGGTATTAAGGTATTATACTGTAATATTTTGAGCCCCAAAATGTGCAATTATCGAAACTATATTTTCCTATAAATAGAAGTTCATTCTTCTTTTATTCTCACCAATTCATTAAGTCTCATAAGAGCAATTATTATAGAGAGAAATTATAGAGAGAAAGAAGAAGAGAAGTCTGCAACCTCATTATTCCAGTATCCAGTTTCATCTAAGGTAAGGGGTATTATTTCTTTCGTATTCATGAAGAGAGTTATTTCCTTTCAATACTCGTAAGGGTTGTTATTCCATTCTTTATTATTCTGTTGGAATAACCAGTCTGTGCGGTCTATTGCATGCCTGGTGAATTCTTTTGTTATTCCATTTTTTATTATTCTATTGGAATAACCTGTCTGTGCGGTCTATCGCATGCCTGATGAATTCTTCTGTTATTTCATTCTTTATTATTCTGTTGGAATAACCTGCCTGTGCGGTCTATCGCATGCCTGGTGAATTCTTCTGTTATTCCATTCTTTATTATGCTGTTTGAATAACCTGTCTGTGTGGACTACCACATGCCTGCTGAATTCTTTTGTTATTCCATTCTTTATTATTCTGTTGGAATAACCTATCTACGCGGGCTACCGCATGCATGGTGAATTCTTCTGTTATTCCATTCTTTATTATTCTGTTAGAATAACTTGTCTATGTGGACTATCACATGCATGGTGAATGATCCTTCGTATTCATTTCTTATTAAATTATGGAAATGATCTGTCTACGTGGATTCCTGCATGGTGGGCAAAAATCCATTTGTAGTTTCATATATTCTATTATACTAAGTTGGTTAAAGTTTTGGCTTCTATACTCTATGAAATTAGTAGAATACCCTGGATATTTGGGCTTCATCCAGTATCTTTTCATGGAAATATTCTTCTGAGCATTCTTGAATTTTACTCCACAAAGCAGTATCATGTTGACAATTTGGACGTTATTGATTTTTGGATAAATTAAATTATAAATATTTAAAATTTATCATGAACTTGTTTTATTGAATTATTATGTCATTGTCATCATCCTCATGCTTATATTGTGATGAAAGTCATCTTTGGTTTACATGCATAGATGGACTTGTTATGATTATGACCATGGATTATTCGGTATAATCATGACCGTAATGTGACGAATGATGTGGTGAAAGTCATCATTGGCCTGTAGTTCATTGATGGACAGTTGTTGGTTTGATTATGACCAGAGATTATTCGGTATAATCATGACCATTGATGATTACATGAATATCTTTGGCCGTGATGCAGGGATGATTCAATTTTATTCATTAAGCTGAGTCTCAGAGATAAAGTTGATGAAAAACTTTTTAAATCATAGAAGATAGTAGATTTTATGCTCTACTTGACTCTTCTAATGGATTGCTTATTCCGCTGCAGTTGTTGATCTAAAACTTGATGTCTATTATATTCTATCAGTTGTTATACTGTTGAAGGCTAAGGATAATTTATTCTGCATTATCTTAGTCATAATATTTCTTACTGGGCTAGTTGAACTCACCCTTTCTCTCACTCTTCTCTTCAGGAAATGAGAATATAGCTGAGACGAGTCGGGGGACAGATTGACGGTCCAGATAGTTGTTTTATTTGTCCTCACTATTCTATAAATTAGTGTGACAATAAATGTAATGAGGACTCCATTGAGTGTGGATATTGTCTAGATGACAATATTCTTATTAAAACTCTTAGATTATGTTTTGTCGTATTTTACACGACTGTTGTATAATTAAGTTGTATTTAAATTTTGTACCATGTATTTGGCGACTCAAGATGGGTGATGTATACCTATTTTGGGGGCGTCAAATATTACATAATCCTACTTAAGCTTAAACTTAGTCTGAAAACAGTCTTAATACAACATAATAGTCTTAAACATAAAGGAACAAGCTAGTCGGTAGCCTTTCCCTTGCCCTTGTCTTTTCCAGAGACACTTCCCTGTTCCGCCTTAACTGAAAGGTTTTAAATGAGCAAGAATGAGCACAAATTGCCCAGCAAGTAATATACAACAAGGATAAAGAGTTTTATAACACGAGGTTGAAATATTGAAGTATCATTTCTAAGATAGTTCAAGGTTTCAGAAAAATATCACGAATAATGAATATCAACAATTCTTGAATCAAATACTTGGAATAAGAACAATAATTCAATATAAATCAACAGATATATATATGAATTCAAAGGCTATCAATGTATCCAACTGGATAAATAATTTATACTAAGTAGTCACTAAGGACTATTGAACATCTACTAGAATTACCAATATTAAGCTGATAACCCAAAAGAATCAAGTACTGTAGATGATCAGTCTACAATACTCTAAGTTATGCATAACTGCATAGTAATATTCACGCGTGTGTTGGGGCTTCCAACAATAAACAGTCCCTTTACCGTAAGGGTTGTTCTACTCAGTTTTTAAGATTTCTACACCAGTCAATTGGTTTGGATAGTTTTATAAACATGCATATAGTCTAGCCGAATCAAATGACATAGACACTTTCACAATATTCAAGAACAATATCAAGTTCAACATGAATAATAGTCTTCTCAAGAGTTTAACATACTAGCTCAATTGAACGAGAAAGTAAGATAACTTGCATTCAAAGAGATAAGGTTTGCTTACGATATCCGTTGAATAAAGTAATGCAAGAATTTAGGATACTTGCACAATGTAAAAGATAGTTCAGATACTTGCCTTAAGCGTAGTCTATCCACGTTAATAAATCAACACTTTCGAATCCTATTTATAACGTATTATAAGTACAAGATGTTCATTAGCTAATACATTCATTAATCAAGCTCGACATGATTCAAGTATGCACATATAGTACAAAATTAACTTATATGTTTATCACAAATCAAGTATCTAGCAATTTTTAAAGCTCAAGGTTAAGACCTTTTTACCCATAGACTTTCCTATTACAAGGCAAACACCATCATATTATCTAATCATCACTTATATACATGTATCAGTAGGTTTTAAACTACTTTTAGCAATATAGATATCATTCAAGTTAACTGTCCAAAATCAGAATGCAGAATCTCAGATTCCAGACTGGCGCAGTTGCGCCATGGCTAAGCCTAGGACTGGCGTAGCTGCGCAACCCTCTGGTCAAGCCAAGACTCAGCTGCTGCCTTGTGGTTCCTGTCTGGCTTTAACACAATAATCATACATAATATATTTTGTCATATTAAAGGTCTTTTCATGCTTCTCAAGTCAATCTAGGTTCCCTTTTATAATATAATTCTAAATTAAATATTTCAACAAGTTAAGGTCATTCAAGGTCATGAAACCACAAAGTCTATCATGCTTGCTCTCTAAACATACAAGGTAGTTATAAAACTCATATTAGGCATGCTTGTGAGTATTCATAACACATATGTGAAATTAGCACTGCTTTGGTTGAAAATATGCTTCGTTCATGCTTCACTTGAAATATGATACACAAGCATGATATATATATATATATATATATATATATATATATATATATATATATATATATATATATATATATATATATATATATATGTTTATATTATATGAGTGAGTCTAAAAGTGTCATTAATCATGATCACAATTATCAGATTCTAACCATCAAGGTAGTTTATCAATATTCACGTTCAAAATTCGTATTTTCATTTGTAAAGCTTACTAGTAGGTTCAACATGTCAATACATATGGATCATGTATAGGGATATTGTAGACATAACATGACATCTTAACCCTTTAGAATCTAGATATTCATGTGATACAACTATATTTTGAAAATATGTTCAAGTTTACTTTTGAAACTATTTTAAACTTGAACAATACAATTTAACACATACAAGACAACGTTAAGGCTCTAATCATATGTAGTCAAGTCATGTTATCATGTTCGCAAGATCATAATATAAATCATGTAGTAGTCATGCATGTTAGCTCACTATACTAAGATTTTTCTTGAAAACTTCTTTAACACAAATCCTAATAAGGCGGCCATGAACAAAGGAACTATTAATCATATGTCATACTTATTTATGTGTGAAATCAGTCATGTGAGTAGACTAGTAAGCTCAAATCTACAGAACATGATCTTTAACATAGTTTGTTTTCAAAACTGGAAGTCCTAATTTCCCATCTAAACTATATGCTTTCGTTAATCATGTATGCTAATCTAATCATGCTCACATTAGGTTAATATACTTATATATACATATTACACATGCTTGCATGCTAGTGTAAGTCATAATAGTATTCCCACACTTAGCAGATTATAAAACAGAAAGCTCAACTAAACTCAGAGGCTGGCGCAGCTGTGCTGCGCCTTAGTACAATTATGGCGTAGTTGCGCCACGTCTGGTTCAGGAGCAGAAGCAGACTCTATTTTACAGAGTCTTTGCCAACTTTATTTCCAAAGATTTAAACTGTTCCAAACTATCATTCAGGAGTTCATACATGTTAGAAAACTTCTTAAACACATTATAACATGTTAATTCATCTTGATTAACATAAAAATTCATGAAATTCCAAGAATCAAACAAGACCTATCTCAAGAACAAAATTAGAAATTATACCATCTTAAGCTTAAATTGGACTCTCCACGCACTGAATAAGCTTCTACAATGCTCAGCAACTTAGAACTCTCTAACTTAGACTACTCAATAACTTTTCAGCAACACAAAATTTGAACTCAAGCTTGTATTTATAGAAAAAGCATGGACTAGACATTAACATTACACAATCTTGGAGTCCATGGTGTAATGGAAGGATACATAGGTTAATAAAGAGTGGTTTAACAACTCCATACCATCCACTTAGCTAGCAAATGATCACCTATGATTTAGCCTTTTTGGAAAATATGTGTTTTAGTTTCATGTTACTGTTCATGTACCTTGTGACACTTAATTTGAGACAAGATCAAATATCTCAACATTTGGTCATGCAAGGCTTAATTTGGTTCTTTTAATCCCCATAATGTAATATTAAGGTACAATTGTTACCATATTAAGAATTTAAAAATAAGTTTTATACCCACATCATATAATCCATGTACATCAAATACATGTAATAAAATAACGCATATAGGCATTATTGTCCGGGTAGTTCCATAATTATTTATACTACTCACATAACCACATTATAACCTTATTTAATATTAATGTTTATTTAAACATTTAATTCCTTTCTTAGTTTCTAGCATACAAAGATATTTATTTATTCATTACAATTACATATGATATCATTGAACTACTTGATACCTCATGTCATTAAAACATACTCCTATCATATGATTTTTATTAATGTCACACATATAATATTAATGTTCCATTTCATTTCTACAGAAGAAAAATTAATTTTCTCCAACTGACAACTGGCGCAGCTACGCCAGTTTGTACTGCTGGGAGGGCGCAGCTGCGTCGTACCCTGACAGTGCCAAAATTGGTTTAACTTCAAGCAAGTGTCAACCTCCATCGCCATACTCATTTTACACAACATGAATTAATGTTCACATAAGTGATATTACCAATCTAAGAATGTATTCATTACTTATATGAAATCACATGATCATACACGATTAATCTTCCTAATTCCTTACTTAGTGAATTTTGTCATTTCACAATATGCCACACAAGGTATTTCACAATTCTTGTGAAAGCCCCGAACCCGGGTCCCAAAACTCCGCGGATCCGGTATAATCAATCTATCACTATTACAATTATTCTATAACTATTGCGGAAGATATAAACATAAATTGCTTATACAATATATTTACACACTAATCCCAAGTTCGAGTAACCTTCACATAAACACAATTCCTTATCATATCTGACATACAACATTATTATAATATTATTCTATTACAATTAAGCTGTACATAAAATTCCAAGCTGAACTTGGCTTTATCCTTTCCTATACTGACGTATGCTTCTTAATCTGCAATGTTAATCATGATATAGCAAGGGTGAGCATGAAAGTTGCCCAGCAAGTTTAGATTTATTAAGACATATCATGATTGAAAGAGTCTGAATAATAAACTGGCTATAATTTATCAATATAGTTGTGAATTAGCACGAATAAAATTTTGACTGAATAAGTATTGAACATGAACAAATATATCTGGACCAACTGGTAATGAAGGTGATCAGCCTTTCATACCTGACTCATACATGCAATATGTACAGAGTACAATTCTACAATGGCAACCAGCAATGATTAACCATAAGCATATCTGAATGAAACAACTCTTAGTAGAGTTAAGTAAAACTTACCTGAACCGTTGATTACCGTTACACAATTTAATAAGTTTTGTCTGGACCTAATATATACATAATATCGATATACAAATTAGAATAATATCATCACAATAATTAAAATAACCTAAACACATAACCCTATCAGTCTATTCAACACATAAAACTCGGTATCAAGTCAAACTATTGCAGTCTGAGTTGAACCCGACACAAATTTGACATCCCGACGGTCTAGTCGGACAAATCTCGAGTTTAAGTTCAATTAAACTCTGGCTAAACACTTAACCATTATCTAAGATAATTTATTAACAATCGAAACATTTTTCATAAGCTCGTAATAATTTTTTAAATAATTATTACTATTTATCATGAATTTTCAATCGCTAATATCATATTTAAATGTATTAAATACCATATAATTCTTTTATCATTAATATTTATTTATTATCAAATATTAATGAAATAAATGTCATAGTATTATAATATATTTATAATATCACAAAGTATTTTTAATACTTTAAAATTACCTTTATATGGTTTTTAAATAATTAAATCTATTATCCGATAATTGTTATTAATATTAAAATATTAATATTTTCATGACAAAATATCAAAAGTTATATTTTATAACTTAAAATATTTTTATAACACTTAAATCATTTTTATATGATTTTTAAATCATTAATTCTATTTTTTCATAATTTATTTAATATATTTATTAAATAAACCAATTATCATTAATATTGATTAATTAATGAAACTCATCCTAAAATATTAAAAGTTTTTAAAAATAACGTAAAATATTTTCTTTTACCATAATATTATTTTTCATGATTTTTTATGTATTAAAATTATTTTTAAATAATTTATTTAATATTATAATTAAATAAATTAAATATCATTTATATTCCAAAAATATTAAATATTTATGAAATATACTCAAAATAATTAAAAACTATTTTTCAGACTTTAAAATAATTTTTCAGAATTTATTTTGTATATTTAATAATTAAAAACTATTTATTTCTATTTATTTAATTAAAATAAGTATTTTTCGAAAATAAGTGCCACTAAAGGGCCCTATAGCGACTGACCTGTCGCTATAGGTGTTCTTGGCCTGCTCTTGAGTGTTCTTCAGACCTTCATGTCAGTTACCGGGTGCATACTTTGACCACTTATATTTATTTGATCTTAATAATTTTGGAACATCCAAGACAGTGATCTTGTAGTATAGATGTACCACTACAATATTAAACTATTGTCTTGGTCATATCATTCCACAACATGAAGATCTGTCCATCCAAACTAGCTGTCAGAGCGTCCTGGGTTTTCTGGGTAACCCAGAAACCTAGGCAGTCTCGAGTGCCTACTTTCAAGCTCGATTTTATATAAGTTCTGGGCATTAAATAAGTGTTCTTAGGCTTTAAACATGTTGTCCTCATGTCATAGAACATTTATATTACAACAGATCACCATAATAACATAACACATGACATATCAAGGCTGGTCAAAGTAAGGGTCAGAGGCTGTTCTTGAGAAATCTGGGTTTTGCAGATTTCGTCAAGAGTAGTCGGTCAACGATACTTTGACCAAGGTTATTTATGAATCTATTAATGATATAGGTGATCTAAGGACACGATTGTGTAGTCCTCATATGATACCACAACACCAAAACAACAACATGGCCAAACAATAAAAAAACTGTAAGATCAGAGGCTTGAAAATCTTGTTAGAGATTTCTGGGGATTCTGGGCTGCCCAGATTTCTAGATTTCGTGGCCGGTCAACGACCTTTGACTGCTTATAACTTTTGATCTATACATGATCTGGACTTGATTCAAGTTCCAGATCATAGTCCTCATGGCAAAGAACAGATTTCTAACATAAAACACAACAAACAACTAACAGATCAAGATCTATGGGCCCTGACATATGGCTGTCAGACCATATTTTTAACATTTCCAAATTTTTAAAATCTTTTGATTCAAGCATCTAGATGTTATGGATCCATGATCCAACAACCCAGATCTCTAATTGACACCTTATAACACATATTTAACCAACAACTTACAACAACTAACATCAGATTAAAGATTTAGAAAAATTAGGGTTCATACCTCTTTCTAACTTTGATTCTTGATTCTGACTCTTGGATCTGTTCTTGGTTGCTATGAACTGACTCTAACTTTGTTTATCACCCCCTTCTTGATGAGTGGGATTTATACCCGCGAATCGGATACTTAATAACTTAAATAATTGCCTGAATTCATAGTTTTTATGTCGTTTTATATAAATATAGTGTTATTGTGCTTAACTGATTTATTGCAGAGCTTTACAGTGCTTTTCCAGCTTAAAGGGGCAAAACGGGCATTTTTCTCACACTCGCGTCGCGGCACCAACTCCAGGCTTAATTGCCGCGTCGCAGCGCCACTCCCTGGCCCTTGCTGACATCATCTTCGCATCGTGGCACCACTGAAGCTTATTAAGCTCGCGCTGTAGCACGAGCTCTGTGTCCCTGATTTCTATGTGGCGTTGCAGCGTCATCTAAAGCTTGGTGGCCCGCGCCGCGGCGCCACCTCCGGTGCCCAGGCAGAGCCCAAGTGATTTTGACCTAGCAAAAGGAAGGAGGAGTATATAACATAAAGGAGCACTGCATTTCTCTCTCTCTTTGAATTTTTATCATAGCTTAGCTTAGATTAGTTTTTCTCTTTTCTTTTGTAATTTCTCTCTCTAGTTCCTTTCTTTGTAAATATAGATTAGATATAGATTTGGGAGAAGTTTGGCTTTCTTTGGAGCACAAGAGCAACGAGTGGCATGGATTAGAAAGCTTGATTTGAGCGGAATGCGTGGGGATTGAAGGGGCTTTGACAGAGTTTCTTCTATCCATTTATTTCCTCTAATTTTGTATTCCATAAATGTTGTCTTTGTTGCTACTCGTATTTGGTTTAATAGCTATGAACTGAATATTTGCTCTAAGGTTATAATGGATCCCTTTGTTATTTGAATTGATTATCTTTATCTCTTTGGTTGGCACCATATGATTTGGTTTAATATATTTGTGCTTCATGATTCTCGCTAAGATATTAGTGATGATTTTGGTAATCTGCATGATATCGATAGAAGAATTATAGATTTACACCTAAATATAATGACATGTGATTGTGGGTTTTGACTACATAAGTTGTGCGTAGAATAGACATATCTCTGTGCGCCACGTGCGACCTCAATGAGAACTTATGCTTAAATCCTTGTTATGATTGATTCGCATAGACATATGTAGGATTGCATCTAGCTTGGACGTTCTTTTCTGTTCTATTCCCTTTAGGGTGGATCTGGAGAGGATATGTTTGTGCATACCTCGACAGAGGTGCATTAGCACATGTGCGTTCTCGGTCGACAAATTGTCGTGACCATTAAGACCAAAGAGAGATAGGGTAGCTAGTTTGATGAAACATAACGCGCCAGGTGTTCGACAGAATGCCTGTGTGGGGGTGAAGGTGTGACCTTAGCTCGTAATTCCTTAGATTTCTATTCGTTATCCAATTACTTGCTTTGTTAATTAGTATAATTAGATTAATCACACTTCCATTTACTGCTGTTCGAATAAGACTTGAGCGATTCAAAGTCGGTACTTGGTAAATATTAGTCATAGTTCCTCGTGGGTACGACACTTTACTTACTTATATTACTTGTGGGCCGCGTATGCTTGCGCGCAATTTGGCAATAGCTAAATCGACCAACACTTGTCAACGTGTAAAGGCGGAGCATCAAGTACCAAAGGGTCCGTTGCAACCACTTGAGATTCCGAAATGGAAGTGGGAACACATTACCATGGATTTCGTTACGGGTCTTCCCAAGGTTTCTCAAGGCATAGATGCGATTTGGGTTATTGTTGATAGATTAACCAAGTCTCCCCATTTCTTGCCTATACGTGAGACTTATTCCCTTGAACGTCTTGCTAGTATGTACGTAAATGAGATTGTAAGATTGCATGGCATGCCAGTATCCATAGTTTCGGATCGTGACCCAAGATTCACTTCACGATTTTGGGTTAGCTTGCAGAAAGCTATGAGCACAGATTTACGATACAGTTTGGCATACCATCCTCAAACGGACGAACAATCAGAGAGGACTATTCAAACTCTTGAAGATCTATTAAGACTCTGTGTCCTAGATCTCAAAGGGAGTTGGGATAAGTACCTACCATTGGTGGAATTCTCCTACAACAACAGTTATCAGGCGAGCATAGGTGTGGCTCCATTCGAGGCGTTGTATGGAAGAAAATGTCATTCTCCGGTATGCTGGGACGAGGTGGGTGAAGCAACATTGTTGGGACCAGAGTTGGTACGAATGACTACAGAGAAGATCCAAATAATTCGACAACGTATACAAACGGCACAGGATCGACAAAAGAGTTATGCGGATCTTCATCGGAAGGACGTGGAATTTAATATTGGGGATCATGTATTATTACATGTGGCACCATGGAAGGGAGTTACAAGATTTGAGAAGAGAGGAAAGCTCAATCCACGATTTGTTGGTCCATTTGAAATTCTTGACCGAATAGGAAATGTGGCCTATAGACTCGCATTACCTCCAAGTATGTCTCGTGTTCATAATGTTTTTCATATATCTATGCTTCGTAAATATGTTAAAGACCCGAACCACATTATTGAGTTAGAACCAGACGAGATAGCCGGAGATTTAACGTACGAGGAGGTACCTGTTAAGATCTTGGATAGAAAAGAGCATGTCTTACGCACGAAGGTTATACCACAAGTTAAGATTTTGTGAAGAAACCATGCTATTGAAGAAATGACCTGGGAGTTAGAATCAGAAATGAAAGCGAGGTATCTCCACCTTTTCGAAACACAAGGTACGTACGTCAACTTCGAGGACGAAATTTCATAAGGAGGGGAGGTTGTAAGACCCCAACTTATTAATGAATAAAATCAAATTTTTTCTAATTATTATTGTGAATAATAAGGTGTTAATTTGATATAATATTTTGGTTATGGGTGAAATATGCAAATTTTGCAAAATAAACAAGTGGTTATAAAATATTCATTTTGTCGGGGAATATTCGTTTGGTCGTGGAATATTCTTTCTGTCGGGGAATATTCATACGACGGCGCAGCTATTTGTGGTCCCATGACGAAAAATGGTTGGATGAAGATAACGACAAAAATTGAGTTTTTATAAATAACGGCGTAGTTGTTACCGTTAACACTGTTGGAATACCCGGTGGTTAAAATACAGTAATATGCGTGGTTGCACGGTAGCACACGAATTGCACAGTATTTTTGAATTATTGATTCTTACGAAGGAAGACACTACTCAATAATTGTTACAGTAGTTACTGTTTAATATTTTATTTTATTGATTCAATAATTGTTGCATTGATATTTTATATTATTGTTGTTTCAATAATTGTCACTGCACAGTATTTCCCATTATCAGATCAATAATTCATATTATTTGAATAACATTATTAGATAGCATTATTGGTAATGTCTAGAAAGTTCTGTCTAAGGAGAGGTTTGGTCACCTAATTGCGCGCCAGTAAGGAAAAATCCTTATTGGAAAGTCCCTTCTTTCCTGGGAACGGCCTGGTTGTCATAAATGTGATTCTGTAATATTAATTGTGAATAATTAATTATTGATTCATATGATAAGGAAATATTTATTTTATGTGAATATAAATGTTGGATATATTTTGTGGTTAAAAATAAAGGAGTTAATGTTGAGGTGTTTTATCAATATTTTTGTCGGAATGGAGGTATTAAAAATCAATCAGGGTTTTTAAGATATATTGTGGGGGTTATAATTTTTAATCCGACCGTTGGATCGTTGTGATTTTTGGATATGTTATACATATATAAGTTGAGTATATATCCACAAATTTTGAACCGTTAAAAATGAACGTATGATTTGTTATGAATTTTAAGAGATGACTGGTTCAGAAATTATTGAAATTTCGGAATTTATCATTTTGGTGAAAAATTCTAGAATTAGTGGGCCCCACTTTTAGTTGATGAAAATGTGTTGAGATTTTTATTCAAATGTGGTGGGTGCGAATAGTAGCAGGTAAAGCCATCAGGTTGCAGGTTAAGTCTGCTTCGACGTGCTAATGTTTTCCTATAAATAGAGGGCTAAGTTAGAATTAAAAATCACACCAGAAATAAGTTTTCTCTCTTTCTCTCTCTAGATTATTGAGTGTATTTTGTGAGTATTTAGATACTTTGTGAGTTTCTATTCATCAGTGCAAGTTTCCTTCAGCCTTATACTGATATTCCGATCAGAAGTACTGATATTTTGAGGTAAGGGGTGTTATATTCTTCTTAAAATGATATTTTCTTCAAAATCATTATACCAAAATGTTGGTATGAACTTTTTATCAAATTTAAAACTTTTTGTGTCGGGATTACTATTCACGTATACGTTACTATTCACGTATACGACACTATTCACGAATACGGCACTATTCACCAAAAAATGAAATTTTCTTCTTTTTGTTCAAGTTGTCTATTATGGTTACTATCTTTGATTGTATCCATGTTTTGATCTTTATTTTTTGAATTATGCTTCAAAATTGGTTATTATGGAGTATTATTGAACTTGGATAAACTGTAATACGAATCCCTAATATTTGTTCTTTTATCTCACTGGATTCATTTTCTTTAAAATATTTTTCATCATCCTCAATCCTAAATGATGATACTACTGAATATCGTTGGCCTGTAGTGCAAAGATGTATGATTACCTGATGAATATCTTTGGCCTGTAGTGCAAAGATGAACAGGTGTTGAGATGAACATAACCAACTGGTGATACAAATGAATATCTTTGGCTTGTAGTGCAAAGATGAATATTTGATTCAAGATGTATATTGATTGATGTTACAGGAATAAAATATTGATGATGGACTTTTAAATCTTAGAAGATAGTAGAATTCTTTCTCTACTTGACTCTTCTAATGGATTGTTATTTCTGCTGCAGTTGTTGATCTAAAACTTGTTGCCGATTATATTCTATTAGATTTTTCCCTGTTGAATACTAATGATAATTTGTTGTATATTATCTTAGTCATAATATTCTTTACTGGGCTAGTTGAGCTCACCCTTTTTGTTCCATTTTTCTCAGGAGGCGAGAATATAGCGGGAACTAGTCGGGGTACGGAGTGATGTTTTCAGTCAATGGTGTTAGCAGGCCTCACTATTTTATAAAATAGTGTATCAATAACTGTAATGAAGACTCCTTTTGAGTTTTTATACTCTCTATTTGTATTCAAACTCACAGTATATGTGTTGTCGTATTTTACACGATAATTGTATTGCTGAGGTTGTATTTGTTTTTGTACCATGTATTTGGCGACTCAGAATGGATGATGTATACCTGTTTTGGGGGTGTCACACCTAGACAGTATATGAATCGTCGCTGTGGGTTTAATCGACCTTTACCTGCTGAACGTAATCGTTGATTTTGATTTCTCAGAGGTTAGGGTTTCTTCATTCTTATATTTTCATGTTTTCCCCTTTATTAGCAAATTAATTATATTGTATTGTTTTTCCCCCTTAATAGAAAATTAATTGTTAGTGATGGATATATTGAGGAGGAAACATTAGGAATTTCATTTGTTTACTCTGCTATTGGAACTGCTATCAAGTCCATTGATGGAGGTTTTATCTTCCCCAGTGACGGTGCTTCCACCTATATGGTATTCCATATATGTCTTACAATGCTTTCTCAATGTTGGGTGCCCAAATGTGCCCTTATTTAGTACAGGAGTTTTTAAAGAATGATATTTGTGTGTATTTCCTAACAGGTGAACTTTAGGCTCATAGTGTTTCGACCATTTATGGGAGAGGTTATTGCTGCAAAACTAAAGGAGTCCAATGCTACCGGTTTGCTCTGTATTACTACTTATTTCTTTGCTTATGGTATTATAAATTATTTTCCGAAATTAATTTCATATGGGGATGTGACCATTATGACATATATTATAAGCAGTTGCTCAGTTTTCCTTTTTAGCGGATGGGTATAGTGAAAGTTACATAACATGTGTAAGAATGAAGAAGTCAATGCTAGGAAATTCTGATAAATTTCTGCATATTATGAGCTGTTATCAGGAGTTGTAGTCTTTTTGGGTGAAATAGATTGGGTAATGTCATCGTCTATTCTATAGTTTTTTACAGTTTTTGAAGGTAAATTCCAGGAAAAGGTTGGTTGAAAGATGTTTTAAAAGATTTTATTGCTTTTGCTTTCCAATTGCATTAATTTGACCATCATTTTCATATGTACTTTCATTCTTGGCAATTTTTTGTGTGTACCTACATTTTTCCTCATATATTGTTGTAGGATGTCTTGACCAAGTATTCTACTAAATATTTCAATTTTTACAGCGACAACGTTAACTGGGTGCCACTTTTTGGTAACTGCGTTGGTTGGGGCAGTGTCAAATGCTACGGGGCTCTTTGCTTCAAAGCATGTTCTTCTGTGGGAGCTCCTGTGGTTTTCAATTGTTGCTAACATGTCAATCACAGGCATGAACTTCAGTCTAATACTAAACTCTGTTGGATTTTACCAAGTAAGAATTCTGCTAAATCTCTCTTCATGCATTTTTGACATTAAGTTACATGATTGTATTTTGTGTTTCTTAATTTTGAGTAATCTTGTTTTAGATAAAATACAGTTGTTGTAGCTTGTTCTTTGGTTTTTGTATTCAACTTCATTAATTTGAACTTTCAATATTAGATGGGGGTATTCTTATCCTTTTTAGTATTTTCTAGCACCTCTCTTTTCTATTTTTGTTAATCCCTTTCTCAAGCCTGAATGGGAGAGTTGGAAATAATGTCCAGGGGCAAGTTTAACCCAATCAAGAAGAATTTCTGAGAACAGTTGCTAAAAAGAATTAATCATCTACCCTTTGTGTAATGGCCTGTATATAAAACAAACCTAGTGGCAGTTAGCTCCACATTGTACCGAGTACATTCATATACTAATCGACTAATCTTTGTAATTATGGTCACTGCGTCTTTCAGTTGATCACAAGCAGTTTAAGTGGTATGAACTCAGTAGTTTGACCCATCTAGCTAGTTGTTGATTAGCTCAAAATTGTAGTACATTTTTTGATAAACCTACTCACTTGAAAAAACATCTCATGTGAAATTCGACCAGAAATGGTAGGACAAAGCTACTTTACTGTCTCTAAACCAAAATGGAGTACGCGCAGAAGTGGATATGAACAGTTTAGCAACAATTAAACAGTATAAGTTGGGCCTTAGTCTGGCTACAGATTACTAATTCTCATTCCTATTTAAATTCTCTTGTAGTCATATATACATTATGTGAAGTCAAATTACATTTTGTGTTTTTATGCCGCTGGCTCATTGTAGCAACAAGGGAGAATGCAGTTCCAGTACTGCCAGAGATTGCTGGACTGGGAAACTTTAATGGAAAATTACTACACACAAGTGAATACAAGAATGGAGCTGAGTTTAGAGGAAATAAGGTGTTGGTTTTGGGCTGCGGGAATTCAGGCATGGAGGTTAGTCTGGATCTCTGTAATAGTGATGCTCAAGTTTCTCTAGTAGTGAGACATAATGTACCAAATTTCAGCTCAATCTCTCCTTTTGCTAAGCTTTAGAGTTGTAATATGTAATCAGATGATTATGACAATGCGGACATTATATCAGAAGTGCAAGCTGGTGCATAGAGATCTCAGCGAATATAACATACTTCACTATGAGGTGAGCCTCTATATCATTTACATCACTTATTGCAGTTCATACATTATTTATTACACTTCATATTTGGGACAATATTATGAAAATCTATTTCTATTCTTTGCCAGACTATCACGGGGCTTAAGCATCTTGCCAAGGCTCAACCTTCACCAGCAAAGGAGCAGCTGCAGCAGGAATGAGATCTTATCCCAGTGCCACCCACTGCTCCATCTGGACATTCTAGCTCACGTGAAATTGAATCAAAGGATGAAATGGATGAAGGTGAAGATAGTTTAACCGACTCAGAGGGATATGTTTCTAATGTAAGTTGTCATGGCCCCATCCCTGTACAATTGGAACTATAGTGGAACTTGCACTTCTTTCTCTTTTGGATAGTGAATTTGAGATGCATAAATGGATGGTTTAGTATATATTGTGGATGTAGTAATATGAAACTGTAAACGAATGGTATTTATTGGGATGTATTTTGAATGGTTGATACATTTTGGCTTTAAATTTAATTGAGAATTTAGACATTTTAGCTATATATCATGGCATTAGCATATTGCAGGTGCATTGGTAATGTTGGTGAATCACAACATTTTTTTTTCTTTTTTTTTAATCTACAACATTTTAAAAACGTTGTGTAAATGTGCCTAAACGTTGTCTGATATACTAAACAACAACATTTTTATCCAAAAAAGTTGTGGAATCATACCTTCTATAACGTTTTTAAGTATCTGCTAATTTTTGGAAAACAAATCTACAACGTTTTTTTCCTAAAAAACGTTGTGTATTGTGCTTAACTACAACGTTTTAAAAATATTGTGTAAGAGTGTCAAATAGATGACACCCTTAACCATGACGTTTTTCTGATTGAAACCACAACGTTTTTTCTGCGTTATCTATTTACTGTTTTGTAGTAGTGTCAAGAGAAGACTCACCATTAGAAAGAACATGATAGTAATCTTCTCATTTTTCTTTGGGGTCTATTGGGTCAACCAAGGATAATTCTCCAGTCATATGATATCTATTATAACTTAGATGCATGGCCTCCCATGTACGAAGGTTTTCTTGAGCATTTTCTAAATATTTTAATTTCTAAAACAGTTATTGACTGTACCTTTATGTAAGGTGCCATTGTGACGTGCTATCCAAGGTTAGGATAAGAGTCACAGTTGGTATATATTTGTATTTAAACTCACAGTATATGTGTTGTCGTATTTTGCACGACAATTGTAATAATAAAGTTGTAGTTATTTTTTGTACCATGTATTTGGCGACTCAGAATAGGTTGGGTGGAATGGACCTATTTTGGGGGCGTCACACCTCAGATGAATGGGCAAAGGCTTTAATTCGAGGATAGGAGGTTCTATGATCGATGGCAGAGTTTTGGAAGTGGATGCTTCGTTATCATTCAAAGACTCGAACTGTCTTTGGAATTGATTAGATCTCTGAGGTGCATCCAGCCACTTGGCATATTCAACATGAGTAGGCTCTTCCATAGTATTAGCACCTGTCAGTGTAGCTTTTAAAGGGTCTATCATGCATGTTTATGAGAATACTTCCCTGATTGTATTATCAATCACCTTAATCTGAAAGCAGTCTTCAGGGGTGTTCGGATATTTCATTGACCTGAACACATTGAAGGTTACTTCCTGATCCTGTACTCTCATTGTCAGTTCCCCTTTCTGTACATCTATCAGGGTCCTCCCAGTTGCTAAGAATGGTCGGCCCAGAATTATAGGAACCTCCTTGTCTTCTTCAAAATCTAGGACAATAAAGTCTGCTGGGAAGATGAACTTGTCCACCTTGACAAGCACATCCTCTACTATCCCCTTCGGGTACGTGAGAGATCTATTCGCCAATTGCAAAGTGACACTTGTGGGTTTGGCTTCATTTAGTCCCAGCTTCTTATATATAGACAGAGACATCAAGTTGATGCTAGCCCCTAAATCACACAAAGCCTAGCCAATGAATTGGTCCCCGATAGTGCAAGGAATCGTGAAACTTCCGGGATCTTTTAGCTTCGCCGGAAGCTTGTTTTGCAATATGGCACTACATTGCTCTATCAGAGCCACTGTTTCATAGTCCACCATTTTCCTTTTCTTCGACAATATGTCCTTCATGAACTTGACATAGCTCAGCATTTGCTCCAACGCCTCTGCAAAAGGGATGTTTATGTGAAGCTTCTTAAACACATCTAAGAACTTAGAGAACTGCTTATCAAGCTTTTATTTCTGCAGGCGCTGGGGGAATGGCAACTGAGGCATAGGAGGACTGGCTTTGTTCACTGTCGGGGTTGGTGTAGTAGGATTTTCTTGCACATTTTCCTCACCCCCAAACTTATCATCTTTATGCTCCATAACATTTTCCTCTATAGTTACATCTTCTAGCACTATAGAGCTCTCTCCTCCATTTTCATTTATAGTTCTCCCACTCTGGAGTGTTACTGCTTTGCATTGTTCCTTGCCATCCCGTTTCAAAGCAATGTGCCTTGTGGACGACTGTTCAAAGTAGAGGCCAACTATCCCATTTGGACTTCAAGGTTCCGAATGGAAGCTTCTTGATTATTGCTCCTTGTTTCATTTTGGGCAATATATCGTGACATGAGATTTTCCCAACTCGATTTTCTTTCCTGTTGAGGTGGTGGACGGTGGAACTGATTCTGAGAACTCTGTGGTTGTTGGTTGTACTGATTTTGAGGATTTTGTGGATATTGGTTTTAAGCTTGGAACCCCAGAGGGTTTGAAAAGTTAGGCCTAGTGGTTGAAGGTTGTACTTGATTGCTATTGTTGTTGCCCCAGGAGAAGTTTGGATGACTCCTCAAACCCGAGTGGTAATGAGTGGGGAGATTTGTATTTTGTTGCCGCCCATAATTGGAAACAAATTGAACTGACTTAGGGCTTATGGCACATTGATCAGTTGGTGGCTCCCTTGACACAATTCACACGACACTTCGACACTCTGAACATTTTGCACAGCTTGCACGCCCATAGTGTCTAGTCTTTTAGTTAGCGCTGCAACCTGAGTCGCTGATTGAGTCAACCTCATATACCCCTGTTGGTCTTTTAGGGGCCTGCCTATCATTTGGCCATTGATAATTAATTGCCGCCATTGTTTCCACCAATTCATACCCCGCTGTGCGATGTTTAGACATGAAGGCCCCTCCAGAAGCGGCATCTAAACTCGAACGAGTTGATCCAGATAACCCATTATAAAATGTCTGGATGGGAAGCCATTCTGGCAGTCCATGGTGGGGGCATTTTCTCAGAAGATCCTTGAATCACTCCCATGAGTCATATAAAGATTCTGAATTAAACTGGGTAAATGAGGTAATTTCATGCCTGAGTCTGGCTGTTTTGGCGAGCGAAAAGAACTTCGCCACGAATTTTTGAGCCAAGTCAGACCATGTGGTGATGGAGCCTGGCAGAAGTGAATGTAGCCAGCTCTTGGCTTTGTCCCTCAAGGTGAATGGAAACAATCGGAGTCTGATGGCATTGTCAGTCACTCCGTTGCAGTTAAAAGTATCGCAGATCTCCACGAAGTTTATCAAATGATCATTTGGGTCATCGTTTGGTAATCCCCCTAATTGAATGTTAGTGCACATTTGAATGGTGCCCGACTTGATCTCAAAGTTATTTGCTTGGATTGCGGGCCTGAGAATGCTTGCCTAGAGATCGTCGATATGAGGCATATCATACTCCCTTAGAAATTTCTGAAGTTCCTCAGCCATTCTAACAGGAGTAGGTATGTCTCGAGAATTTTCTCTTCGCAGTCGTCTGTATGTTCTATCAACCTCAGGATCGAGAGGTATTATATTCCGTCCCCTTTGAGGTGGCATAAACAGTGAAGACTACCTGAAAAGAGAGTTAAATAGATAAATCAGTTTAAATTTAGATCGTATTGACCTAGTGTTAATATTGAAAAACAAATAATACTAAATCACCGGCAATGGCGCCAAAAACTTATTGGCTGCTTTCGTTATCGCTAAATCGCGCGCAAGCATACGCGGTCCACAAGTAATATAAGATAAGTTGAGTGTCGTACCCACGAGGACGAAGTCTTAAGTGAAAGTCAAATACTAAGGTAAAGTCTATACTGCCTTATCTAAACAAGTGAAATAAGATGGTGTGTTAAGCTATTTGATTAAAAAGAGAAGAAATAAGAGAAATAGTTGTACTAGGAAGTCAAGATAGGATTACAATTCCCCTAATACGTCACCTAATCTCCTAACTCCCCACATTACAAACGAATCAAGGAATGGTCAACCGAGAACAATAACTACACAAAAGCTTCTGTCGAAGGTCAATTGCACATCCCTAGCTAGGTGAATCACAATATTTCTATTGGTGAAAATAACTAGACTAGAATCATTAAGCTTAGTCACAAGGCTACACAAGGCAAATAGAGATATGTCTATCCTATTAGCAGTTTATGCACACATTCCATAGGCATGGCCATAACAGGTGTTGTTGTATTTAAAAGTGAGATATTAATATCTATTTTCCAATATCTATCAATATCCATACCAATTACCCTGTCAAGCAATCAGTCAATAAGCAAGAAATACAACAACCCATTCCAAAATAATTCATTATATAAATAGGAGAGAAAGTTGATTAAGCTAAACAATAGGTTACATTGCAATCCTAAAAATGGAATTAGTTCATATCCATGGTACTAATACACATTTTTAATACATTCCACATTCTCAGTAATACACAAATAAATGGGAGATTTGGAATAAGAAAACCCCTGTTTGGACATGTTCTGTCTCCAAATCTTCTCTTCTCCGTGTAGCTCCTGAGCTCTTGTTGGATGCAATAACTCTTCCTCCTTGAAGCACAGCTTCTTTCTCTTCTAAGAAATTAATACTGTAAGAGAAATCCTATTCTATGCTCTCTATCTCTCTCTCTCTCTGTAATAACTGATGGCGGTTACTGTCTGAATATCCTCTCTTTATATCCCCTCTCTTTTAGGTCATTAAAAGCTCTTTATTGCCTAAACACCGGAGGTGGCGCTGCGGCGCGGATATATCATTGGCAAGTGGCGTTGTGACGCCACGTAGGCTTTAAAACACCGGAAGTCGCGCTGCAGCGAGACTTCATGAAGAGACTTTGGCGCTGCAGTGCGAGGATGTCGTCAGCCCAAGACAGAAGGTGGCACTACGGCGTGAGCTCTAAGCTCATCTTTGGCGCTGCGGCGCGGGTGTATGAAAAATGCCCGGTTTGCCCCTGAAAGCTGGAAAAGACATGTAAAGCCCTGCATCATAGAAATTAATCATAATAACAACAAAATATATATAAAAGCTAACTAAGTAATAGAAAACAGGCAACATCTTAAGCCACAAAGGATCTGATTCGCAGGTATAAATCCCATTCATCAGTAAGTTACACAATTATTACACACGTTCGCCAAATACCCTACATATATCATTAGAATCGCAATATCGATTAGTTAAACTAACATTAACCCTATAGGTTTAATTCTCATTCAAGTTCATCTCGTTATTCTATATCATATTCCAATCACCGACACCATTTACATGTCTGAAACCATAAATCTGGTAAAGCATCATCACGCTTAAATAACATCTCAAGACTTAATAAACTATGAGTTAAAGTTTACTAAGTCATTACCTTTTCAACCTAAAATCATCAAATACATGTTTACAATCTGTTATAACTCTTTTGTTAGTTCCTAGTAGGCACACAATAGATCTAGAAGGGGGGGTTGAAGAGATCCTTTTTAAATTTCAAATACTTTTCCCGTTTATTTTGTATTGCTAATGAATTAGCATATGACAAACATAAGAATCTTTTCAAGCACAACGGAATAAGTAAAAGATCCCCTTCATTGATATATTCATAATCATACATACATTATTCTTAGAGTTAGTTCAGTTGTAAGCAGTTTATACATACATAACAGTTATAACAGTTAGGTACATAATGTAAATGACATAAGATAAATGACACAAGGGATTTTAAGTGGTTCAGAAACTCAAGCTCCTAATCCACTCTTCTGCAATAACTCGTAGGATTTCCACTAAGGAAGGACAGCACCCTGAATTACTAAGATTTCTTCAAGGCCAGCAGCCTTGGAACTTCAGTTCACTAAGAACTCTTCAAGCCCAGCAGGCTTAGAACTTCATTTAGTCCCTCCGGACAAGGACCCCTCAGACCCTGGCTTCTTATTGGTGTTGTTGTTGTTGTTGGTGGTGCCTTGCTGCTAAGATGTCTTTAGGCTTGAACATCTTCTGTACTTAGTAGTTTGACGTGGTCCTCTTTGCATTCTGCGTAGAGTATGGACCACTTATTCTCTGGTGCAACTGATCTTCATTCTGTTCTGCTCATCTTCATCCGATGTCAGCTTTGCACCATCACCATTTAGGTTTGCTAAGTGTTTGAGCTTTTGGTAGACTTCGTCTGTTACTTAGCATTCCCTGAACCCTTCTTGAATGGTTTGTAGACATGGTTCTGCACTTGTTTTGTTTTAGCTTTTGGTTCATGGTGATTCGTAGAGTGGCTCTCTAGATCTTCATTGTGCTCAGCCACTTTTCTGAATGATATCTTCTTATCCTTCTTGGCTCTTAGCTTAGCTGCCATCTTCAGTGGCATTCTCATCTTTTTTGAGTGAAGATTTAGTCTGTTTGAGTCTTTCTTCAAATTTGCTTCACTTCCAACTTCGTAGTCTCAATGTCACTGAGACTTGTTCTGTTAGGCTCTGGTGAAACTCGTAGAGTTAACAAAATAGCATTCCAACAACTCAACGATTCTATAACTCATCAACTCTTAATCTTTGAAGCTCTGGCTAATATATATTCTTTCCCAATCTTCCCGTTGGAATGTAGCCATTGAAGGTTTTTCAAATTGCTTCGTAGATCTCAAGTTATTTGATGTAGATTATAGGACAAATCTTGAAACAGAATGTTATTATGACATACTAATCTCTCTACACAACTTAGATTATTCAAATCCTAAACCTTATGTTTCATCGAATGAATAATGCATATTTCGTCTTTTTCTCAAAAAAAATTATTTCCACATAAAATTTTTATTTCCCTCTTCAAAATTCTTACGCATTTATTCTAGCACATAGCCAGAATCCTACCGTTTTATAATCATCTTAGGTTATAGAACGACTAATAAACACATAACATAAAATATTATTAGTAAAAATCTATTTTATTAAATAATAATTCTTTAAACTTAACTTATAGGACTTTTCAGTTTTTTGGGTTGTCACATCTGTGGCTAGCCATAGGTGCACCTGTGGCTGGGCCCTATGGGTCCTGCTGTCTCGGAGTTCGTTACTTTAATCGTTAATTCAGGAAATGTTAAGGTATGTACCCAAAAATCCCAGAAAGCTTCTGCTGAAGTTTGCGAATTGAGGTTGAGTTTAACTGAATCAGAGTCTGGAAAGATGAAGCAATTAGCTGAAAGGTATCTTTCGGTTCCCAAGGGTAGTTAACTTGCTCATCTCAGATGGTTCACAGTTTGAGAATTATTGTGGTGGCTTCTTATGGCCTCATCCTCGTCTTTGCGATCCTCGTTCAGACCGTGCTACGTTTAGGTGCCATTGCAATTTGATTTCTTTATGTGGTTGTCTTCGAGGTGAACTTATACCTTTGCCTCTTTTCGGGGTTGTCTTTGAGGTGAAATTACACTTTTACCCTCCTGTAAGTTTAGTCTAATTAAAACGAAATTTTGAGTGTCTATAGATGTCTCTCTTTATCATATTTAAGCGAAATTTTGGGTGTCTACATTTTCACTCAACTTGGTATGTTATATGTCCCAATCTGTTACACCACCTTTATAATACATTTGTAGACACTCGAAATTTTCTGTACACCTGTCACTAACATTACAGGAGAACAGATTCGTCTTTTAAGAGGGAACCCTGAAAGACGATCCATATCCATGCCGGATACTATCGAAAGTTCAGCATCAACCCCGGATCGTAATCTGGGAGTAACAATTCCAATCTTAGAGATAACTCCGAGGCATGCAGATCAATACCGGAACACACACCAGAGAAGACCGATTAATCTCGGAGATAACCCCGAGGTATCCAGTCTCAGTCCCAACCATGGGAATAGCCACCAACCTTGGTGATAACCCCAAGGAATGCAATTTCGGCAATAACCCCAGAAATGCTTGTTACAAATGCAACCAGCTTCAATATCGGTGCTCACAACGAGATACATTGTACCAGCCTAGTGATAACATCGGGAAGACAAACACACCTCAAAGATGACAATGAGGACCTTCAACCAATTGCAGCAGTCCAATCCCAACGAAGCTGAGCAACGTCTACTTTATCAACCCAATCCAGCGATAACACCGGTGAGGGGCAACATCATCATCTGACCAACACGATGCCACGCCACGTCGTCTCAATGCAACAGTGTCCCACAAGACTAATAAATCCTGACTAACCATTGTGCGGGGTAACGGATGAAAGTTGAAGCTTGAAGACCAGAGGGCACCGTCCCATCTTCAATGACTTCGCACAAACTCTAATCCCATGCCATCGTACAACTCTCGACAACGGCGGTCCGAAATAGGTCCTGTATACCTCCAACGAATGCCCGGATTGCACTTCTAAAAGTTCGAGTGGACATTACAGTGCCTGAGTGCACGTACTTCGAGACGACCCGACCCGAAAAACTCGGGCCAACCCGGTTTGCCTCTGGTACACCTGCGGCTCCCCCCTCTATAAATAGAGGGCTTGGGGTGGCCATTTTGTAAGAGAAAATGGCGAGGAAGTCCTGCCCAATTTGCTCTGTACTCACCCCAGACTGAGTGCTTTCCCATTTTAAACACTTGTGAGCTCACATATAGCTTATTTTATACCTAAAAAAGCCAGTGTTTACCCACTTTAAAGATATTGAAATCTTCTTTGGCATCCCACTGTAAGCCTTCTTTCACACTTTAAAGTTTTTCTCTTCATCTTTGCACACACCCTTCTACACGTTGAGAGTCGTGTTGCACACTTTTGCCTGGACTTCGGTCTGTGGTTTATTTTTAGTTTGTATATACATATATATATATATATGGACTAACATTATCGAGTTATGCCTCGATTGAGCCTAGACTTCGGTCTGGAGCGTTTAATTGCTTTTGTATATATATATATACATTTATATATATGAACTGTGTGTCGAACTCTATTCGGTGAGCCTGGATTTCACATCCGGTGCGTTTACTGCTTTAATATATATATATATATATATATATATATATATATATATATATATATATATGCTTATATATATTAACTGTTGTTGGACTTTGTCTGATGAGCCTGAATTTTATATTCGGTGCGTTTATATGCTTTTATATATATATATATATATATATATATATATATATATATATATTTACATTTCGTCCCACTTGGAGTTTACTTCGTGGTGGTTGACCGTTTTTACAGCTTTCTGTACATTTCGTCCCACCTGGAGTTTACTTCGTGGTGGTTGACCGTTTTTACAGCTTTCTGTACATTTCGTCCCGCCTGGAGTTTCCTCCGTGGTGGTTGACCATTTTTACAGCTTTCTGCACATTTCGTCCCGCCTGGAGTTTCCTCCGTGGCGGTTGATATCTTTTACAACTTTATTTATATTTCTGATCCCCCATGGAGATGCTTCGTGGTTGGTGATCATGTCTGTATATATATATTTACAGCTTTTATATATATACCTGCTTACTGTGTTTATATCAATTGCGGCATCATGTGAGCCTAGGAATCATGTGATCACAGATTCAGTCCCCTGAATCTAGATTCGGTTCCCGTGATGGACCTTTTCAGCTGTAAGCAGCTTGTAAATATATCTGTGATGTTTGGATTTTCTCATATGGTTTTCATACCCACGAGGAATTCAGCACCTTTTTGTACAGTATTTTCGTATGGATGCTTCGTATCTGTCAAATAAAATCAATCCAGCCGAATACGGAATAAAATGGGAGTGTAAAAGGTCTCAATTACTATTGAGCATCAGGGTTTGAAATACCTCTTTTATAAAACATCACTGTCATATCTTGCTTAAAATTGAATTTTTACATAAAATTCAAACTCTGTGTATATAGGTGCGAACGAGGCCTCGCACTACTTCCAAATAACAGCACCTTGACCCACACACACACATTCAGATAACAGTTTCTTGAAAAGAGGCGGTCACCTTGGTAACACGGATGTCGGGGGGTGCCTAACACCTTCCCTCCGCATAACTAAGTCCCCGGACCCTAATGAATCTCGGTTTCACCGACCCGTTTAGCAGTGTCACATCACTGGGTCAATGTGCAAACCTTTTCTCAGTTGTGTTAGTACAACCAGTTAAAAAACCAACTGGCGACTCTTAACAGTCCATCGTCGACATTATACATGTCAGACCTTTTTTACTTGTTTTTTCAAACAAATCTCACCTAAAATGAGAACACCAAAGAACAAGTAATGAAAAGGGACAATTAAAAATCCCGACGTCGACAGGTGGCGACTCTGCTGGGGACTCCAGTAAGAGGACTTAAGCCGTTATTACAAATTTTTCAAAATTGTTATCTGCTTGTGTGTGGATATTGCATTTACATTTTATGATGAATGTGTACGAATGCATTTCCTTACTTAGTGCTTCGCACTATAAACTGCTTGTGATATTAGTGCTTCACACTATAAACTGCTTGTGATATTAGTGCTTCGCACTATAAACTGTTTGTGATATTAGTGCTTCGCATATGTCATCATTTTCATGCGGTAAGACGTGATGTATGTGAATGTATGTTGTGTGGTCCCTCCACCAGGAGGCTATCCCGTCGGTGTTTGATTACTAGACTCGTGAGAAGACTAATTCTCCGAGGCTCAGGAAACGCACCACCCAAATTCGCTCCAGTTGAAAGACCGGATTAACTTCCCGTCAAGTATATTGCGATGATTTGGGAACCTTCATGCCAAAAAGCCGTGAGAGTAACCTAAGATAGGTCAGCCTCTGATAAACCCAAAACGAAGGAAAGTCTCTTCATGCTCTCATTTCAATTACTTGTAATTATCTTCCATATCTATCTCCATGTAATGAGAAATATGAAGAAATGTGTACACATACATGCTACAAATCGCTGACATCCGTTTTGCAGGATAAAATTCCTAAACTGGACACATCGCATAGCATGTTATTATCCACCTTAAAAGACTAAACTATGCAAGTCTTTTGCAGGGAATCAATCGGACCTACCACCCGTTCAAAATCCAAAAAAGGCAACAGGCCTACAGTCAATCATGTCGTCATCTGACCAGACTGAACTTAATCCAGTTTCTCGCAAAGAATTCGACGGATTAAGCAAACAGATTACAGATTTGGCTGTTCTACTAAAAGAATTACACCAGTCTACGCAGGGTCAGAAAATACCCATGCATGCTGAATCCTCCACACAAGGAAGAACCCAGGTCATTACAATACCTGAACTGCAGTTGGATCCGACCAACAAAACTCATGATGCTGCCCATCCCACTAGAGACCCAGACAATGGTGACATCAAAAAAAAGTCCTGCAAATGGAAGAGACCCTTCACACTATCAAAAGAATTGGAACACACGGGAGTGTTTCGTATGCTTATTTGTGTATTTTCCCTGGTATTCATTATCCAGAAAAATTTAAGACTCCTGACTTTGAAAAATATGACGGGTTAGGAGATCCTTACACACATCTAAAGGTGTTTATTAGAGAACTGGGATCTCATGCAGAGGATGAAAAACTCAGAATGCAACTGTTCCAAAAAAGTCTAACTGGAGAAGCCCGTTCGTGGTACACAAGATTAGACAATTCAAAGATCCATAGTTGGGAAGAGCTAGCACACGCTTTCCTCACCCAATACAACTTTCAATCTCAAATGGCTCCTGATCGGTATCAAATTACCAAGAACAAGAAACAGTCTAATGAGTCTTTCAGAGAGTATGCTCAGAGGTGGAGACGCCTGGCTGCCCAAGTTAGTCCTTCCATGACAAAATCAGAGATGGTCATGACTTTCATAGACATACAAGAAGCACCTTTCTATGAAAGAGTTTTAGCCGGCATCGGCAAACCATTTTCTGAAATGGTCAAACATGGGGAGATGGCTGAAATGGGATTGAAATCCGAAAAGATTCAAGACCTAGCTGCACTCAAAGTTGTTGTTGATCTCATCCAATCTGGAAATTATGGGAACAACCACCCCCGGAGGGTCCATAAAAAGAAAGAAGAGGATGTTTCCCTGATACTACAGTGTCAAAAAGGCAGTCAAAACATGCCTATCCAGAGGAGAAATTACACTCCCTTTCAATCACAGTCTTCAAACCCTCCAGTACCAAAAGGTGGAGAAGTCAAACGACCTCGAGTATTCACACCCTTAGGGGACACCCTCGAGAACATTCTCAATCTTCTAACAACACAGAAGAAAATTACGCATCTTCTTCCACCAGCCAGCCCTAATGGACGGGGTTTTAATGTTGCTCGGAAGTGTGCTTATCATGCCGGGGCACCTGGACATGATACTCAGGATTGTTGGGCCTTGAAACATAAAATCCAAGACCTGATAGACAACGGTGAAATCGTGGTCACCAAACCCGATCAGCCTCACGTTCAAGACAACCCTCTTCCTCAACACAAGGAAGAAGAGGTCAACATGATCAATTGGAGCAGCGGACAGAGTTCCAATTTCAGCTGTGAATCCTCCCAGACCCCCAAAGATGGTGATGACAGATGGGATTATGCTAAGTTCCAATTCACAATGGAACGAAAGATGAAAGCTCTCTGTAAACAAATTGAGCAATTGGCGGAACTGGTGACTTATCAGCATCAAGTGACTCGTCAGCTAATCAGCCAGGAGCATGCCAGTCTCCTACCTATTGTCATGAATATTTCCTCTTCACTTTTAGAAAATGAAATGCTGGAAGACAAAGTGACGAAGAGAGAAAATGCTAAGGCCCGTCGGGATTTTGCCAACAAAAGGGAATTCATATATTTGGGCACCTATGGAGGAAATCCTTCATATGTTAATCAATGAAGGAAGGATTAGTTCCCTTCTACCTCCAATCAACCCCCGTTCAGGACGATATAACTCTGAGGGAGTATGTCAATATCATTCTCAATCTCGCGATCACAACACAGAAGAATGCTGGGCACTCTGCCACCTTATTCAAAATTTAATCGACAGTGGCGTACTGCGTCTGGCAGATAACGACACTGTGTTACGGGCAAGTGAGGATTCGTGTCCTACTAAGTAGAAGAGTGTAGTAGCAGTCATATCTGGTGGGATTTTCAATTCTAACCTAAGCACCCTATTTATAGGAAAATGCTTAGAACACCAAAGTAGAAAATTAAATATAATAATAATATAATTACAAAATATTCAAGCCCACCTCTAGATACTTGAATTCAGCCATTAACATGTGCAAGTGAGGGCCACCAAAGTAAAAAAACATTTTTCTAACAAAAATCATTTAAACTCCAAAAACCAATTCACACCCGATATACCGAAACTTCAATAATTCACAATAAATAGCTCTTTTATCAGAAAATTCGAATCTCACATTTTTTTATAGAAAATTCAATTCTCTACAACTTTGCAGAAGAAAGTTTTTCTAAATTCCAAATAGAAATTGACCAAAATCCACAAACGGACGATTTTACAGGCTATAATCAAATTTCAGTCAAGAAATGGGGTCCACCGACACACAAAACATGTGTTAATCATTTAATGCAACAAAAATACTCTTTCTCCACATATACTCATATATCACACATTCATTATAAAAATATCATCATTATTATATTATAATAATATAATAAAATATTATTTTATCAGAAAAGATAAAATATCAATTTTTAACAATTGTCACTTTAAAAATTTTCTCCATCTATATCCACATAAAATTAATATTTTTCTCATCATATAAATTAATAATTAATTATTCACAAATAATATTACAGAATCACAGTACTGACAACCAGGCCGTTCCCAGGAAAGATGGGGCTTTCCAATAAGGAATTCTCCTTACTGGGGGGCAATTAGGTGACCAAACCTCTCCTTAGACAGAACTTTCTAGACATTACCAATAATGTTATCTAATAATATTATTCAGATAATATGAATTATTGCTCCGATAATGGAAAATACTGTGTAGTGACAATTATTGAAACAAAATTAATATAAAATATCAACGCAGCAATTATTGAATCAATAAAATAAAATACTGAACAGTAATTGCTGTAATCATTATTGAGTAGTGCCTTCTTACGTAAGAATCAATAATTGGTGCAATACACTGTGCTACTGTGCAACAACGCGTATTACTGTGTTGTAACCACCGGGTATTCCAACAGTATTAACGGTAACAACTACGCCGTTATTTATAAACAACTTATGCTTGTCGTTTTCTTTATCCAATCGCTTTCCGTTATGGGGCCCACAAAAGAATGCGCCGTCGTACGAATATTCCCCGACAGGAAGAATATTCCACGACCAAACGAATATTTCCCGACAACAATGAATATTTTATAACCACCTGCTTATTTTTAAAATATTCACGCATTTTACCCAAAACTAACCACATTAATCAAATCAACCCTTACTATTTCAAAATAATAAATAGAGGAAATTTAAATTTCATTTATTAATAATTTGGGGTCTTACACCCAGCCTATGGGAATTATGTTGGAGAAGTATCGGATGAGCTACCTCCCATCCAACATCCTTGGTATCAGCATATCAAGGAATATCTGCGAGATGGATCTACACCCGCTGAGGCGAGCCCGACTGAGAAAAGGCGGATCCACCGACTTGCTATGAAATTCTACCTGAGTAGAGATGCGCTCTACAAAAGAGATGCAGGATTAGGTCTCCTCAGATGTTTAGACAAAGATCAAGCCCAAAGGCTTATGGATGAAATCCATGGCGGAGTGTGTGGCCCCCATATGAGTGGCCCCCTCCTTGTCAAGAAAGTCCTCAAGACGGGACATTATTGGCTATCTCTCAAAGCTGATTGCAATGACCATGTCAGGAGATGCTATCAGTGCCAGATTTATGGGAATGTTATGCACGCCCCTCCACGGGAACTTCACAATATGAGTTCACCTTGGCTCTTCTCAATGTGGATAATGGACGTTATTGGGCCCATTGAGCCTAAAGCCAGTAATGGTCATCGATTTATCTTCACCATGATCGACTACTTTACCAAGTGGGTAGAAGCAGCCTCCTTCCCCAGGGTTACTAAAGAAGTCATCATTGCTTTCATCAGAAATAATGTCATTTGTGGATATGGACAACCAGAGGTGATTGTGTCCGACAATGCCAAGAACCTCAACAACAAAATGATATAGGAATTATGCAGTAAATTCCACATCAAACATCTCAACTCAGTCATCTATCGTCCGAAGATGAATGGTACTGTTGAAGCGGCTAACAAGAACATCAAGAAGATTATGCAAAAGATGTCCACCAATCACAAAAATTGGCCTGACCAATTGCCTCTGACTCTGTTAGCCTACAGAACCTCAATGCGCACTTCCTCTGGGGTAACCCCCTATGCATTAACCTATGGGATGGAAGAAGTGCTCCCCATAGAAGTTGAGATGGAATCCCTCAGAGTATTGATAGACGCTCAGTTGGATGAAGACCAATGGGTACAAGATAGGTATCACCAACTGTCTTTAATAGACGAAAGGCGAACCGCGACTATCTTCCTTGGTCAGTTATATCAGCAAAGAATCGCCCGATCCTACAATAAAAAAGTCCGGCTATGGCAATTCAGACAACATGACTTGGTTTTGAAGAAAATCTTGGACAACCAAGATCAGGCTAAGGGAAAATTCGCTCCTAACTGGGAAGGCCCATTTATTGTCAAGGAAGTATTGACAGGAGGCGCTCTCAGGTTGCAAGAAATAGACGGCGATGAATTTTCGTAACTCATCAACTCAGACACCGTGAAACGATATTATGTCTGAAGTTACCATCAAGTAAACATCCTGGTGGTAGACCATCAGATCACCAGTCATTTCGGTTCTTTAAACCTTTACCACAAACAACTTTTCTACACTTTGCCCCTCAGGGAAACATACCTTTCAAGCCAACAACCTGGCTTTCTCCTTTGCGTTCCTACAACTTAGGTCATCCCACCGTGGATTGAACCTCTTGCGTATACAGTTTGGCTACCCATACCTGGGATCAAACTTTTCACCTGCAGTTTATCCTCAACCTAGGATTAAACTTTCTCCTCCCTGCACTCTGACCTGCACATGGGATTACACTTTTCATCTCTCCTTGAGGGGCGAACTACGTCGATCTGATCTCCTCTTCAATAGGAGTACGTAGGCAACCATTTCATATGGCCCGGTCGCATTAAAAAAACATTCCTACACCATTCCTGCCATATACAGCTTTGAACCTCTTACACCAGGTTCGAACTATGCAGACCTGATCTCCTCTTCAATAGGAGTACGTAGGCAGCCATTCATGGTGCGGTCTCACCCCCTACCAAAACATAAACCCTTGTCAGTGGGTACTGGGATCATCCTTCAATCCACTATGTTTCATTCAGCTTCAGACCAAAGGGATAGAATTACCTGAACTCCTCCCAAATAGGAGATTTGGCGACCATCTAAGCGGCGGTTGTACCTCGAAGAGTAATACCAATCCATAAGAGATGGAGTTAACTAGGCTTCTCCTGAATAGAAGTGCTGGCGACCATCTGTGGTGCGGTCAATCTTAGAGAGGAAAGTCACACTCCTCTCCTCATGTCCATATAGAAACCAGTCCCAAGACACCGAGAAATGGTAGGGATACATACAGATCGATGATCCATTCTGAACTATCCAGAGACAACTCAATGTCCATCCACCGAGAAGGAATTCAGAATACATCAAGATCACAAGCCCTGAAGCAGCAGGCAAAAATATCAAGCAAGTAGCAAAGCATATCTAAAAGGGAAGTGATCCAAAAAATATATTTCCCTGTCATATATATAATGCTGTTTGATATACACAATGTAAACTGTACATGAAAAAATGGCTAAGCTAGTCTATGCAGGAAAATACAAGATCATCTATAAGTCAGGATATATGCGAGCTAACAAGCCCAACATGGCGTCCCTCTCAGAAGATGGAGGTAAAGCTGTGGTCTCCTGTATGAGAATATCCACACGATCCAACAGATCTGTAGCCATCAGCATGGTGACCATATGATCATCAATATATGAGCTCATCTCTGCGATCATGCCAGTGGTAAGGGACCTCACTGCAGTACTATCTGTGACGGCTACATCCCGGGCAGATATGGCGATATCCCGCTCAACTATCACTGCATCTCTGGCTGATATAGCCTCATCCCGCTCAACGACGGCGGCATCTCTACGAGCCAATGCCTCGTCTCTCTCCAATAGAACGGCCTCCCTCCCATCAAGAGCAGTCGACATCATAGATCGAATCTGATCTCTCTCAAAGGTCATCAGATAAAGACTCTGCTCTAAGTATTGTGCCGAGTGCTAAATCACAACAGTACTAGTACTAGGAGAATCCGAAAGAAATGCTGACAACCCAGCAGTGGGCTCCTCCTCGATGTAGGTATCAATGTCCTCCATGGGCTCTACATAATCTAACTCGCGCTTCGGTACTGCAAATACTTCTGCAGCCGATAAAATCTCTGTCTCCATCCACGCGGAATACTCTGCGGAATAACCAGGATGACTGACTGAAAAAGTCGCTATCTCACGCTGATCCCAGCAGGCGTATACCCGAGATCGGTCCTCTGCTGAAAGGTACCGAGAAGTTAAACGCTGACCTGTTGCCCCCTCAAAAGGATGAAAATCCTGGAACTGGTCGAACTGCGACATCACGGCCAATGGGTGATAAGTGGTCACTCCCCTCAAACCAGCCAGAGGAAGATAGTCCATGCCCGGAGCATGAGTAATGAAGCTGTATGGTGAGCTAAGCCCCAAACACGGCAATATGCTGAATGGATCTCAGATATCTGCCAAGAATGTGGACCAGGACAGAGCATATATACACTCTGATGGCTGAAAAGAGTATGACATAGCTACATCATGGGTGAAGCAATACTCATGCCATCTAAGAGTGCCAATCAGTCTCAAGTGTGATATGAACCACACATATAGCATGACTGAACTCCTAGTGAACACTCCTATCGGATAAGTGCAGCAGTAGGATGCCGACAGCAGGGTCTCTGCTACAATCATAGGTACAATAGTACAACCCTCCCTGAGAGCTCTCACGGCCAAGACAACGCCTATATCTATCTCATCCATATACCGCGGCATATACACATATGACAATACACATAGCACCAGTACGTCAACTGTAATACCCGAGATTTTTATAAATTAGAAATAAAAGTGTTTGAATATTTATTTTGAACACATATATATTTTGGTGGGTCATGAAAGGTGAAAATGAAAATTTAATTGAATCATGTTTGAAAGGATTAAGAAATTTATTGATAATATTGATAAGCTTGGTTACGATTGATTAAGCTTAAGTGTAAAGTCTTTTGTGGTGTAATTAAATTCTTAATGAGATTAATTGATGGATAACTTAATGAAGTGTTGGATCTAGGATAAATCCAAGCCCAACATTATTATTGTAACATACTTGCATAGTTGGGAGTTTAGCCCAAGAATTTGAATTGGTAGACTAATGTTTAACCCAATGTGTATAAGTGTTTGTACCTAGCCCAATTCAAATATTAATTTGGACAAACCTAATGTATATGGATTATATAAATACATATATAAGATAAGTATACTTATATATATAGGAATATATATATATATAGGTGTAGAGATGTATGTGTAAAGGTAGCAATAAGCTAGCACATGGTACAAATGATGGAATGAAAGTGCAACATATGGAATGCTACCCCTCATGGCCAAAATTTTGGCCCTATTAAGCCTAAGTGATGATTTTTGTTGCACAAAAATTCTTACAAGCAATCCCATGTGGGCTCATGATGAAGAAGGACATAGTTGGTGAAGGAGTTGGTAATTCTTTTTACCTAATCACCTTTTAACCATGGTTAATACCTAGTTGGGTGTACATATACAAGTATTATACCAAGTATTAGTACATGTATTGTATACATAGAACTTCCCTATAAATATAACCCATCCTAGTTCATTGCTTCATTTACTTGAAATTTCATAAGTGTTAGTAGTATAATAAGAGCTAGAGAGAAATTGAGGGAAGTAGAAGGATTCTAGAGGAACTCTTGCACTTTGGTGGTTCAAGAGGAGTTCAAGAAGGAGAAGCAAAGGTGGAGAACTACTTAAGGTTCCTAGCCAAGAGGAAGAAAGCCTACAAGAAGTAAGATTCATAATCTAGCTTTATTTTTGGCAAGCTAAGATAGTATGTGTAGATATTAGTAAGAATGCATGCTTGATTGTGGGAAGTTTATGTGTTGTGTGATCATGATGGATATAAAAGTATAATGATGAGTATTGGAAGGAGAATATGTGATTTATATGGCTTGGTATGTGATCTAAGTTAGAATGAATCATGTAAAAGCATGTGAGCATGAAACCTAGCTTAGTATGCTTGAACGTTTGATAATCGTGATTAACATATGTAAGAGATATGTGCAATTCTAAAATGTTATATTAAGCATATATGAAATACGATCATAACACAAGTTGAATCATCAAATTCGGTCATAAAACGAACTCGTAGCAAAATAATTGGTAAGACAAGCTAGCATGAGAACCTTTGCTTGGAAAAGTAAATAATTTGATTAAATAAATATTTTGAAAAATTGTTCAAGATATCGCATATTGAAGATATGTAAGTTTATGAGATAATGGAAGTGGTTTGAACTCATTTGGATATGAAATGAGCAAGTTATGAAAGATTGAATCAAAAAGGGTCAAAACTGAAAATGTTGAAAAAATCGGATTTTTGCTTCTGCAGGGGAGCGCCTAGGCGCTCAACCCAGGCTTATTTCAAGCGCCTAGGCGCTAGGCCATTTTCAGTGTTGAGTCAGTTTGGTTCGGGTCGGGTCAAACGGGCCAAGACTTGTTTTTTTTGGATATAATAAGATAAAATAAGATTAATAACAAGATAAAAATATAATATTAATACTAAGTAAGGTAAGAATACTTTATTTATGTAATGAGACATGGATAAATAAAACCAAGTGAACAATTGATTAAACAAGTAAAATGATAGAAGGTGTCTTCGGGTTCGGAGATGAAGTCTTCGACTTCGTAAGATGTCTTCGGGTTCGAACGTGGCGGGATGTCTTCGGATTTGGAAACAACATTGTGACATTGGGAAAGGCGGGATTAATTGATAAATATTATCAAATTGATATATGTTACCCACGCATGAACTAAACTAAAATTTTAAGTAGAGGGTTATACTAGCTGCGTCCGAATAAACTTAATTTAAAAGTTCCTTGGCACGTATGTGTGAACGACGTAATATAGAATGTGTAACTCAAGTAATGTTTCACGTATACAAACCTGAAATGAGTATATGAGACTTAAATTTGCTAAAATGTTGTTAAGGTTTTTAAAAGTAAGAACAATCTGAATTATACATCTATGAGTTCTAAGGTGTATGGATAGATATATGTGTAATAATTGCATGTTGAGATTTATGTCAGGATGTGTGGCTAATGAGTACCTATACATACATAAATAGGATAATATAGTTCGTTGAGGTGATTTTATGCTATAAGTGGTAATCAACGCTTAAGGCAAGTTCCCTAACTTACTCTCTTTTATATTGAGCAAGTATCCGAACCCTACTTTTATTGTGCAAGTTCCCTAACTTACTCTCTTTTATATTGAGCAAGTATCCGAACCCTACTTTTATTGTGCAAGTTCCCTAACTTACTCTCTTTTATATTGAGCAAGTATCCAAACCCTACTCTTATTGTGCAAGTATAATTGCATTCTTTATTCGACGAATACCGTAAACTTATTTCTTTGAATACAAGTTATATTACTTTCTCGTTCAAATGAGTTAATATGCTTAAACCCTTGTGAGAACTATTATTCATGATAAACTTAGTATTGATCTTGAATATTGTGAAAAAGTCGATGCCATTTGATTCGGCTAGACTATATGCATGTTTATAATAAAACTGTCCAAACCAATTGATTAGTGCGGAAATCTTGAAAACTGAGTTGAACAACCCTTTTGGTAAGGGGAGTGTATGTTGTTGGAAACCCCAACACATGAATAAATATTATTGTGGTGTTATGCATAACGTGAAGTATTGTAGACTGATCATCTATAGTACTTGATATCTTTGGTTATCAATTTAATATTGGTAACTCTAGTGAAAGTTCAATGGTCTTTAGTGACTGCTCAGTATAAAGTGATTATCCAGTTGGATACATTGTTAGCCGTTGAATTCATATACATCTGTTGAATTATATTGAATTGTCATATCCCTTATTCATGATGTTATCCTGACACTTTGAACTATCTTAGAAATAACCCTTCGATATTTCAAATCTTGTGATATTATATCCTACACCCTTGTTGTATATTACTTGCTGGGCAATTTGTGCTCATCCTTGCTTATTTAAAACCTTTCAGCTAAGGCGGAACAGGGAGGTGTCTCTGGGAAAGACAAGGGCAAGGGCAAGGCTACTGACTAGCTTGTCCCTTTTATGTTTAAATCTATCATGTTGTAATAAGACTATTTGCAAACTATGTTTAAACTTAAGTAGGATTATGTAATAAGTCTTTATTCGATATTATTATGTAATCTATTTAGTAATGTAGGTTGCGAGACTTGGGGGAATAATTATAATAAATCATTGTATATTATTCTAAATTAGATCTTTCGCTGTGAATGAGTGATTTTAGTTATTATGGTAATATCTTGAGAACGTGACGAACCGAATTCGGGTGACCAAGTGGTGGTCAGAATTTGGGGGGGGGGGCGTCACATCAACTCTGGCCAAACGCCAATGATCCTCCGATGCGGTGAAATCCCCGGAATGTCGTGAATAGCTATCCTCCGAGCCAAATCTATCGTACAGAAAATGCTGGGATATCACGTGGCCAGATGTCAACTCATCATGTACCACTCTGCGCCTCAATCCTGTGAGAGTCATGAATCGTCTGCTTATGTCTCCCAAAGCCAGATGCACGCAAGGTCTGTTTAAAGGCAACATCGCCAAACGTGCATACTCCTCCAAAGTAGGAGTCAACTCATAGGTGCCGAATCGAAATACCTACCTATCCGGTAGCCAATGCTCTATCATCCCGCCCACAAATCCTGCGGGAACCTAAAAAGTCAAAAAGGTCATGGTATGCTGCAATAAATGATCTACAGTCACCCTGTCTGCTGGTGACATGCTATCATACCACGATCTCATACCCGATGCCACCACTGACGGTGGGGTATGATCTATACGGCTAACTGTCGAAGAAGACATCTGTGCGGGCCGTGTCATAAGACCATCCAGGGGTCAATGTCGAATATCTCTAGACATACATACATATGCATAACATGATACATGCATAACAGATAATAGATGACAATATGATATAGGGAATGGAAATACTGTGCATACATTCCTAAGTATATCATCATCTAATACATCATCTCTGTATAGCTACAAATACAGGGAAATGGGGCACAAACGCCCTACTACTGACAAAGGCCTATCAAAAGATATAGCGAGAATGGGGCACAGCCACCCAATATCTAACAGAGGCCTATCAAAAGATATAACGAGAATACACATCAGAAGAAGACAATGGTGTCGATGTCTACATCATCAATCCTGTCCACCTGATGTAACTCCTCCTAAGTCACTGGATCTCTATCAACAGGGATGTCAGGCCTATAAAGAGGAGGATCTGCGCCGGCAAAACAGAATGGGTCACCTGAGGGGCCAGCGCCTGAGCTTGAAGGATCAAATGAAGCCGCCTCTGTCGGATCTCTGCCCAAATGCCGGATAAATATGTGTGCCTGGTCCAACTGCCGAGTCAAACTATCAATCTGGGTCATATGAGTCGGATCTCGGACATAAGCTATCCAATCCATCATCATCAAGGATCCTGGAACCATATCCCCCATAAACTGTGTGGCGCGGGACTGAGCTCCAATAGTGCGAAGGGACAACCACCGATGGAACGTCTCCTGAGTATATGGACCCTCTGACAATGCAAAACCGTCAACCCCCAACAATGGGATATCAATGACGGGTGACTGCGACACAGGCCAATAACGCCTAGCAGGAGGCAAGATCGGTATACGGATCTCCTCTGTAGTGCTCCTAATAGCACACTCTCCTAAATAGAGCTCCCAGTCTCCATCTGTGAAGAAAGGAACTCTCCTGGTGGAAATCACATACTCGACTCCAGTCGGGTATCCATCCTCAAAACATACGGTTAGGTGTTCCCTGGAATAGGGAAGCCATGTGATGGTGTCGGCCGTCAGCAACTCCAACTGCATACGGCAATGAGTGAATCCCTCAGCTACAGGGACCTCTGGCAGAATTGAATGATGCCATCGTCGTCCTCGTGGATAGATGTCTAAACCTAACACACTAATGGGACGCAAGCATGGAAGCCTCTCATAGGCCCAAAACTGCTAACACAAAGGCAAACATCTACTGTCAGTTAACACTCTTAACCTATACATGGTAAATGACAAGAGAAATAATCACCAGCAGAAATGGGTAAAATCCTAGCCAAGCCTCGGTCAAACCCTGTGAGCGCATACGCATGCCCCGGAGGAAATAGGCAAAGGTGTAGGAACCCCAATCATACTGTCTAATACGGTCCACATCACGTGTAGCGCTGATCAAAGCGAAAGATACCGTGGAAGAGTTATCTGCCATGAAGCAGCCTCGAATGATCATCAGGAACAATCGCCGCAGAACGCGATCCCTGATCCTGACATCATCAGACATGGGCTCACTCAATAGCCCGCTCATAACATCTACGCTCAAAGGACCTGAACGGACAGTCCTACCTTTGAGCGCCGCCGCCGGAACTCCTAATAAGGATCTAACGACAGTAGGGGTAATATTTGCCATGCAAGGCATTGGCTCCCCTCCGAACTCCATACCTATGATAAATCGCCAATTCATAGGCGTCATCATCACCTCGCAATCCAGCAGATGGAGTGACTGAGTCTGATGAAACCATCGCTCAGACAATGCCCTGAGATAACCCCAGGGACAACGACGGGGAAGGATGGAGAAGAATGCCCCAAATCCCCACTCATGCATTACCGCTCTATAGTCAGGATGAAGCGCCTGATATATGAAGTGAATGCTGAACCAATTCCCTCGAGGCTGTGTAAAATCAGGGACCTACATGAAATGCAGATCAACATCAAAACCCTTTAATCCTCATCAATAGGAAAGAAGGAAGATCAAAGTCTAACGCCATACCTAGTTAGCATGCAAATACATCGATGGATGTCTGCCCAAATCACCCAGTAACTCTGGATTCACCACCTGAATGCTCGAAAGCTCCCTGCGAGGGACATGTGCAGCAGGAGCGGGATCCTCTATCGAAATATCCGCCTCCTCGTCCTCAACGTCTGGAACATCTACCTGGACAAGACGTATCACGGCCTCCACCAACCGACGAGGCTGTCTGACAGAACGGGGACGAGGCACTTCAGAAGCCCTCCGTCGTACGCCAGAAGTGGTCCTATAGGAACTGCTCGGCTGATTCGGATCCATAGTATCTGGACAACAAGTCTCCAAATCACCTCAGAAAGGGTGTGGTATTTCCTTACCTAGAGCTTTCTAGAATGCATTTTATGACTATATGCATGCATGCATTTACTTTAACATATAATAGAGTTAAAATGCATGACTACCCAATGCCTACATTTGGAAAAATTTTGCCATAGTCCCCTTTGAAAATAGGACTATCCACATGCATATAGGCATGTCTAGGTGGCCATTCAGTAGCACACCTGCCCAAAAGTCATATACATAATATATGCATTAAAAATTAAAATCATCATGCATAAGGCCAACCTCAATACTAGGAGTACTTTGTCTTGCTACCTTATGCTCGTTGGACCTCAAATAGGACAAAAAAAATAGCAAAAAAAAAGTGCCAATTTGATTGTCTCAAAGGTCAAATTTTTTCACATCATTATGTTCAGCATGGTTTAATACTAACATTTACTATGTTGAATATTTTCTATCTAGTCATTTGTGCATACATAATCACTACTATGTGTTTAGATGCATTTTATGCGATAACTCAAAATCCAACGAACTGAAATGAGAGAAAATACAGGCATATGTTACCAGGATAGTGTAGAACACTCGTACAGTGACAGAATTTGCAGAAAGCAGCCCGAACTCAGCAGATCTGAAGATGGCTCGCGATTTTCTCTATGCGAAGCAAGTTGAAAATGACTTGTGGAGACCAACCTGTTGGATTATATCATCCACGGTTGGCCGCAGGCCCATCTATGGCTGCAGTAGGTGCACCTGCGGCACCCCCATACGGGTTCCATCCCTCCGACTCGGTCCAGTTCGAGTTGCAAAGGAGTTCTTACAAGCTGAAAAGCCCAAAACAGGGATAAAAACGCTACGCGATTGAGCAGAATAGCCTAAAACCCTGGTTTTTCTGGATCCAACTGTGGCTTTCTTTTCATCCATTGGTATTCGCCCGAACACAGGGTTTACTATACCGATGATTTAAGTCTTTGCATACCACATTTGGCAATACCGTACAGATGTCCGATGCCGTCAGCGTAAGGTTGTCACCCCAATCTTTTCACAAAAGAGATCCCCGGCGGGGGTTACAACGCACGCTCATTCGATGACACACAAATCAACGAAGGTCAAGCAGCCTTGACATTATTACGGTCGATAGCGATTTAAACCTATCAGAGCTCTGAAGCCATTCGAGGTTTTCACACCCGACCGCTCGTATTCCCCAGCGGATCCCCGACGGGGGTCACAACGCAATGTTCCGATGATCTACACGACATCGGAGGTCAAGCAACCTTGACAGTATATCCCACAGGATTTTTCAGCCATTGATTCACATGTCGGTGAAACACACAAATCAACGAAGGTCGGGGCATCCCTGACAGCATTTGTTGTTGGCAGTAAATCCAACAGAATTGTGACATGTCCTGACGATACAAACCAAGAGATTGTCATCAATGAGGATTGATGATGAAATATGTTATACACATCCTCAAGCAGATCAAGCTTCATCCCCATAGATCTCTCACACATAAAAGGTACATCTTCGGGATCAAGTCATAATTAAAGACACGGGACTTTTGTGATAACTCCAACATCAACATCCTAACAGATTCGGATTACACATCAAATCTGGTCATCGTTGCCAATCCCCAGTTGAAGCAACAGGGAGTCAGCAATCATCCCTAGTGTGTTGGGCTACAACCCAGTACACATGCATCATACATTTGCATCATGTTGCTATCCATAGTACCATGTTCGTCTTGTTACGTTTCAAGTGTCTAGGATTCTTTATCCTACCCATGCATCGCCATGCATGAGTAAGATAAAGAGGGGCATCTGTAGACACTCGAAATTTTCTGTACACCTGTCACTAACATTGCAGGAGAACAGATTCGTCTTTTAAGAGGGAACCCTGAAAGACGATCCATATCCATGCCGGATACTACCGGAAGTTCAGCATCAACCTCGGATCGCAATCTGGGAGTAGCAATTCTAATCTCGGAGATAACCCCGAGGCATGCAGATCAATACCGGAACACACACCGGAGAAGACCGATTAATCTCAGAGATAACCCCAAGGTATCCAGTCTCAGTCCCAACCATGGGAATAGCCACCAACCTTGGTGATAACCCCAAGGAATGCAATTTCGGCAATAACCCTGGAAATGCTTGTTACAAATGCAACCAGCTTCAATCTCGGTGCTCACAACGAGATACACTATACCAGCCCGACGATAACATCGGGAAGACAGACACACCTCAAAGATGACAATGAGGACCTTCAACCAATTGCAGCAGTCCAATCCTAGCGAAGCTGAGCAACGTCTGCTTTATCAGCCCAATCCGGCGATAACACCGATGAGGGGAAACATCGTCATCTGACCAACACGATACCATGCCATGTCGTCTCAACGCAACAATGTCCCACAAGACTAATCAATCCCAAGTGACCATTGTGCGGGGTAACGGATGAAAGTTGAAGCTTGAAGACCGGAGGGCACCGTCCCATCTTCAATGACTTCGCACAAACTCTAATCCCATGCCATCGTACAACTCTCGACAACGGCGGTCCGAAATAGGTCTTGTATACCTCCAACGGATGCCCGGATTACACTTCTGAAAGTTCGAGTGGACATTACAATGCCTGAGTGCACGTACTTCGAGACAACCTGACCCGAAAAACTCGGGCCAACCTGGGTTGCCTCTGGTACACCTGCTGCTCCCCCCTCTATAAATAGAGGGCTTGGGGTGGCCATTTTGTAAGAGAAAACGGTGAGGAAGCCCTGCCTAATTTGCTCTGTACTCACCCCAAACTGAGTGCTTTCCCATTTTAAACACTTGTGAGCTCGCATATAGCTTATTTTATACCTACAAAAGTCAGTGCTTACCCACTTTAAAGATATTGAAGTCTTCTTTGGCAGCCCACTGTAAGCCTTCTTTCACACTTTAAAGTTTTTCTCTTCATCTTTGCGCACACGCTTCTACACGTTGAGAGTCGTGTTGCACACTTTTGCCCGGACTTCGGTCCGTGGTTTATTTTTAGTTTGTATATACATATATTTATATATATATGGACTAACATTATCGAGTTATGCCTCAATTGAGCCTAGACTTCGGTCTGGAGCATTTAATTACTTTTGTATATATGTATACATTTATATATATGAACTGCGTGTCGAACTCTGTTCGGTGAGCCTGGATTTCACATCTGGTGCTTTTACTGCTTTAATATATATATATATACTTATATATATTAACTGTTGTTAGACTTTGTCCGATGAGCCTGGATTTTATATCCGGTGCATTTATATACTTATATATATATATATATATATATATATATGTTTACATTTCGTCCCACTTGGAGTTTACTTCGTGGTGGTTGACCGGTTTTTACAGCTTTCTGTACATTTCGTCCCACCTGGAGTTTACTTCGTGGCGGTTGACCGTTTTTACAGCTTTCTGTACATTTCGTCCCGCCTGGAGTTTCCTCCGTGGCGGTTGATAGCTTTTACAACTTTATTTATATTTCTGATCCCCCATGGAGATGCTTCGTTGTTGGTGATCATGTCTGTATATATATATTTACAGCTTTTATATATATACCTGCTTACTACGTTTATATCAATTGCGGCATCATGTGAGTCTAGGAATCATGTGATCACAGATTCAGTCCCCTGAATCTAGATTCGGTTCCCGTGATGGACCTTTTCAGTTGTAAGCAGCTTGTAAATATATCCTGTGATGTTTAGATTTTCTCAGATGGTTTTCATACCCACGAGAAATTCAGCACCTTTTTGTACAGTATTTTCGTACGGATGCTTCGCATCTGTTAAATAAAATCAATCCATCCGAATACGGAATAAAATGGGAGTGTAAAAGGTCTCAATTACTATTGAGCATCAGTGTTTGAAAAACCTCTTTTATAAAACATCACTGTCATATCTTGCTTAAAATTGAATTTTTACATAAAATTCAAACCCTGTGTATATAGGTGCGAACGAGGCCTCGCACTACTTCCAAATAACAGCACATTGACCCACACACACACATTCAGATAACAGTTTCTTGAAAAGAGGCGGTCACCGTGGTAACACGGATGTCGGGGGGTGCCTAACACCTTCCCTCCGTATAACCAAGTTCCCGGACCCTAATGAATCTCGATTTCACCAACTCGTTTAGCAGTGTCACATTACTGGGTCAATGTGCAAACCTTTTCTCGGTTGTGTTGGTACAACCAGTTAAAAAACCAACTGGCGACTCTTAACAGTCCATCGTCGACATTATACATGTCGGACCTTTTTCACTTATTTTTTTCAAACAAATCTCACCTAAAATGAGAACACCAAAGAACAAGTAACGGAAAGGGACAATTAAAAATCCCGACGTCGACAACATTGTTATGTTATAGTATTTAATGAGCTCATCATCACTGTTACTCAATTTTTTGTTCAAAAATGAAATATAGTATTTATATAGTATATGTTGATTGATTTCGCAATCAATGAATACGTGCAAGTATACACGGTCAACAAGTAATAAAGTGAAAGTAGAGTATCGTTCCCACGAGGAATTATTTAATAAAAATCACCAAATACTAATTCTTAACCAAATCAATTTTATTTAAACAACCAATAATTTTGATTTCTAGATTTAAGAAAACTAAATTAAACAAAACAAAAAGATTATTCTAAAAGAAATCAAATAAACAACTAAGAATTGATGGAAATCAGATAAATAAGAATTAAGACTCCAATATCCTCAATTATGAATTATAAATCAATTATTCAACTATCCCAATTATTATATCTATTGAATTGTTAATAGGAACTCTCAAATGCCAAAAGCCCTCTCTCGAGTGATCAATTGCCTTCTATTTAACCCAGATTAATTTTGCTATATCTCTATGCAAAACAATTAAATTAAACTCGCTACAAACCCAATTCCTCTTATGTTACATGCGGCAAATAGATATTCTCATTCTATTCACAAACCTAATTATTCACTGTGCAAATAACTAAGTCACATGTCACCAAGCCCAGTTCTAACCCTAGAATTCCTTTCCCAATTCCTTCTAGAGTAACAAGGTAATTATTGATCAGATAATTAATCAATAAGCTCAAAGCAAGATGAACAATTCACTTCAACACAAATAATTGGAATAAATCAAATAACTAATTTATAGCCATAAAAAGTTCAATTGAAATCTTAATAAAAGAGTTAGTTTATAATTAATGAATTAAAATCAAGAATCCACAATTGAATAAACATTAAAAGATAAAAGTATGATAAGAGAAGATAATAGAATCTGTTGTCAGCAAATCTGATGCTCCCCTCTTGCTCCTGCTCTTGATCTTCAATGATCTCCAAGTTGCTTCAATCTCCAAAACTAATAAGAACTAAGGTTAATGTCTAATCTAATGGAGTGTTTAATCTAGTCTACTCTATGTAATCTCCCTTATTTTATGCCTCCCATCATGTATTTATAGGTTACAAGTCACATTTTTAGGTTAGGAACAAACTCAATCCAATTTGGAGTCAAAAAGGTGTCAAAATTCGCCTAAAACGCGTCCAGGCCGCACCAAACCCTTCCCCCAGTGCCCCAGCGCTGGGCTCGACGCTCAAACTCTACCTTATAGCGCCCCGGCGCTGGAAATTGCCTTGAAATTAGCGCCCCAGCGCTAATGTTTTTTTTGGAAATTTTCTGCTCCGACGTCCTTTGGGAAAATGGTCATAACTTCTTCGTCCGAACTCCGATTTCGACGATTCAAGATGTTCTGGAAAGAGGAGAAGTAGATCTACAACTTTCAGTCTTTAAGTTTTTCGAAATAAGGTCCGTAGAAATACTAAAATTGGCTCTGAAGTGACTATTGTGTAAATAGCAAGCCGAAAACGCGAATCTAGCCACCCCGAACGTCGATCCATGTAACTTTTGTCCCAAATCCTACAAAACAATGTAAAACATGCATGAATGGACACAAACACTTAAAAATTATTCTAAAAGACTTGAGAACAATAATAAATTAAGCCCGAATGTATCCAATTCATGTGTATAAAACTCACTCATCAGTATATAATTGAGTTTAATTGCTAAATACAATATTTTATTATACTAAATTCCATTACTTGAAGGCTACTCACACAAAAAGGATATAAAAATACTTTGAATATTAGGTATAAAAAAATTCATATTTAATGCCTAATTATTAGTACAAAATTTTGTTTATTTCAAAAGAAGAAATTCAAAAATAGATATCTCAAAAAATATCAACAAATCTAAATCATAAGAAGAGTAAAAACTTTTTTAAAAAGAAAATTAATCATTAAAATAAATAATTAATAATATTATTTTGAAAAAAATATAAAATCTAAATATTTAAAATAAAAAATAGTTTATTAAGTCAAAAGTAATATTACTTATTCTATTCAAAATATTATACAAAAACATAGAGTATAAAATTAAAGAATCAAGACTTTGCACGGGGTAGAAGAAAACGGTACGCATATGACGGTACCGTATTTATAACTATTTCTAGTTTAGCCCGGTTCGATTCTCCAAATCCAACCCGACCCAACCTGAAAATAACTGAACTGGCGGTGCAACAGGCATTCCTCACCCGATCCAGCCCGGCAGTTGCACCTCTTAATTTAGCCGAAGTTAGAAAGAACGGAAGAAGGGGAAAAAAAACAGTACTGAACTCTCCCCCACTGCTCGGAAAGGGTAGAAAACTTCCGGTGGAGCGGGTTCAACAACTCAGAATCAAAATGGAAGACATAGAAGATTTGTTGGTGGGGGCCGGCGGAGCACCACCAGGATTCCGGTTACCCTTGTCGGCGGCCGTCGGCGTAAATCCCAAGAAGAAACGCTCTCCAATCCAACACTTTCTCACTTCACATCAATCTCCCAAAATCCCTGGCACCCAGGTCTTTTTTATATTTTTTTATCATTTTTTTGTTTAGAGATTCTATTTTATGTTTTTCCTGTGTTCTACACCTATATATATATATATATATATATATATGTATTAATTATCTAGCTGATATACATCTCTTTGTTATTGTGGTTTGCAGACAATTTATATGAAAACTTTTGGATGTTCACATAATCAGGTAATTTTTGATGCATACACCTCACACCACTATGAGTTAGTATAATTAGGGAGTTCCCAAAAGATAAAGAAATATTTTTTTTTGTGCTAAATGATAAAGAAATACTTTTGACTATGAAAAATCTCAAATTATGAATTTTTGTTTAGTACAATGATTCCCAAATTGTGAATGTTTGTTTAGTTCAATGATTCAAATATAACTGTTCTGAATTTTTATTTATTTTTTTGATAATTATTTAACTGATCTGATTTTGTTGGTGAACTAATTTTCTTTGGTTTTCAGAGTGATAGCGAGTATATGGCAGGCCAGCTTTCATCTTTTGGTTATGCTCTTAGTGAAAATCCGGAGGAGGCAGACCTGTGGCTGATTAATACGTGAGAGCCTTCACTTTTATATGTTAATTTCTTCTTTTTACATTTATCAGAAAGGAAAAGGAGTAGACACCCAAATAAGTAAAGAGGAAAATAATACGTAAGTTTTAAGTTCTTCTCTATGCACGACCAATCTGCGTCTTTTATGTTATAAGTCATGAGTTGCGAGCATAAGGTTTGGTACTTCTCAGTAACAAAGTGATGTAGAACTAGAGTATAAACATAAGTCAAGATCTTTGGAGAGGACCTAGGATACAATATTTGGAAGATAAGCAAAGTGAGCAAAAACTATTTTTTTTTGCTTAATCATAACTTACCACATTATTCATTGCACTCTAAATGGAGAAATTTACGACATTTTGGTACTAAGAGAAGCAGAAGTTAAAATCTGCTGCTTAATTTGAAATATCTCCCTCTGAATGCGAAGACTTCTAGTAGTTTCCCAAATCCCAAATCGGATCAGCTGAGAAGAATCCTGGTGTTTTTTTAAAGGTCAATTATTAAGTTGGTATTTAATTTGTATGGTGATTAGTGTTTTTAAATAACACAGTAAGTGTCTTAGTGCAACTGGAATCTTATAAATTGAAAGTTCAATAATAATCTAGATGGGGGTTGAATAGATTATTACTGATTAAAAATTTATATTAGGTCTTTTTGAATTAATTAATTTGTAGTGTCAAAAATTAATATGCAAGACAATAAAAATTCAATCACACAATGCACAAAGATTTGTCTGGTTCACAACATACATCCAGGGTATGTTGCTACGTCTAGTCTCAAGTTCCTCTCCAGGACTTGAGATCCTATTACTATCTGTAAAAAACACTCCTTCTACAGGTAGAGAAGCATTTACAAAGTTTTCTAGATCAACTTTCAACTATTCATACAACTACTTATCTTGGACAGCAGCTCCTCGTTCCTTCCTCAAACGTAGTTGTACCTACTTTTTGAGTCTAGTTCTGTTTTACAATCTGGTCTTGAAACAAGAAGTTTGTCTCTCGCCTCACAAGTTCACTAGATACCCAACTACCTGTTGATCTCTCTATGACTCTGGTCTTTGTCAAAGGATCACTCTCTTTCTCACTGATATATAAAAACAACTAACTCACTTATAAACCTTTTCAAAAAAGGTTTGTTTTGAAAAATGCTTCTTACATAAGCATATATATAATTTAGTGCAGATTTATAAAGGTTTACTTTTCCTTTATAAATAAAGAATGTGTTTCTATGTCAAACTGATTTAAATTTAATTTCAGATATAAAAGTTTAACTTTTATAGTGAATGATATGTTTCTTTGTAAGCAGATATATTCAATAATGTTTGTGATATAAAAGTTTTAATAACTTTTATATTATGCAACAAGTATTTATGAATAAATGAGATTAAGTTCAAATACTTGTGATGTCAGATATCTAGTATAATAAATGAATAACTTAAATAATACTTGATATAACAAATAAATTTGTTTAACTCAAAAATATATATAATAATACATTTGATCTATGATGTGAACACTTTAAATAAGATCACTTAGACTTTGAGTTCTCGTTCGGTTAATTGCTTCACTTAAGAGTAATATCTCCGCTATAGTTTCGGTGTGTAAGTACGAACCAAATTTATAGTTATCACTATCTAATATTTATATAAATATTTTCGATAGATCACTTAGGCTTTGAGTCCTCGTTCGGCTGATTCCCTCACTTAAGAAGAATATCTTCGCTATAGTCTCGGTGTCCAAGTACGAATCTACTTTACAATATTTATATAAATGAATTACATCAATTAAAGATCACTTAGGCTTTGAGTCCTGTTCGGCTAATTACCTCACTTAAGAGGAATATCTCCGCTATAGTCTCGGCATTTAAGTACGAACCTTTTATGAGATATAAATAGATGAAATATAGAGATATATATAAATGTGTATAACAATTTATATTTGTATATCTATAATTGTGAGATAATTCAAATTATTCAATTTAAGAACTTATCTTTGACTAATTTTCGCTTTGACAAAAGATAGGAACTTTGAGTAGAAGAGAGAGAAAACTTCTTGAACTTAGAGAGATAATGTAGGCAATGAGTATTTACTTTTTTTTTCTTTGGAATTGGCAAGTTAAAATGAATGAAAAGCCTACTATTTATAGATTTTTCAAGCTTAGGGCATATAGGTCATTTGGAGGTTCATTTGAAAAATTAAAGGATAGGATTTCTTGATTTCAAAATCTAAGGCTAGGATGGAGTATAAAATGATCACACGAATTGGCCTGCCAAGAAAGCACACCTACATTTTTGAATTTAAAAAATATGCATTCTAAGTTTTCATCTTCCAAGACTTATTCCAAGCACATGCTTAATTTAGATTTCACAAGTTTCTAAGCTCCAGCACATGCAAATTCGGATCATGTAAAAGGCTTTTAGCCTTTTGCTTTTTGTAACTTCTATTTGTTCTTTTGTCAAAAATAGCTTTAATATATAATATAGTATTTTGAAAACTTTAGAGTATAAAAAATCATTTAGGAAGAATAGGAGTTTTCGTGCATGAGGAAATGTTACTCTATGAACTAATCTCTTTAACACTTAATATTAAATTATCAAGGTCAAGAAAATATTAATTCAATAAGATTTGAAAATATTTTTGGTCAAAATAAATAAGATAATTAAAAACAATTATAATATAAATCCTATGGTGAGGGTTCTAATATTTACTTAACCTATTTACTAAATATTTGTTATCAACAAAATAATTCTAAAAGTTGGAGACCCAATAATCTCCCCCTTTTTGATGATGACAATTAACTAAAAATATTTTCTTCAATAGTTCCCCCTAAGTTTATTATCTCCCCCTAATTTTATGAATACAGTTAGGAAATTACATGAAAAAATATATATGGCAGAATATAATATTTTCGTTGCCCATCAATATTTTTCTTCTCCGCCTTTGCCATCATAAAAACTAATGGGGAGAAGGACCACTGTAATGTACTTTTCAGAGTCTGCAGAAGAGTGGTTAGTATCTGAAAAGTAGTTTCCCGAAGAAAAGTTAGTAACAAAAATATAAGATACTTGCAACTAGAGTGAAGTGAAGTCCAAGAGTGGGGAGGATAGCATCAGGAGGGGACTGTTCCATTGGTTCAATTTTGGCTGAGCTAGTGCCGACACTGAAGTGTTGAGGAGGCATGGGAAGTTTCTGGTTATCCATCAAACTTTACATCATGTCCTTGAGATGATGAATGATATGTTGCATATCTTCCATTTGAACCATCATGTTACTCTGATTATGTAACATGCATGTTGCTCAAAGTACCCATTTGAGAAAGCATATTTAAATGAGACTCAATAGAGTCATGGTCAGATTTTTTGAAAACAAACAGAGGTCTTGGAGAAGATTAAGGTGAGAGACTGTTGCTAATGTGGACAACTTGAGAATGATGATTAAGGACATCAATCCCAAGATGTTTGAATACATGAGTAAGAAGAAGACCATATCCGAGACTGTTGTTATGAAAACAATGCTCAAATGAAGTCAAGAGAAAATAGGGCAGATTATATGGCATGCATTCATTTAAGATGCACTTAATCATCTCCAAATCAAAAGGAAACAAAGTCCTATCTTTTCTAATAGGCATAAAGTTTTGTCTAATATTTTTTCCCAAAAACCAACTCTGGGTAGGTAATTATTCCAACCCAACTTTGATAGGAAAATCAAACAACACAGCAGGAACTAATTGATCAGTCACAACAACAAGATTTTGTTTAAAAATCATACAATCACTCACAGAAGTACCCATAGGATACACATTCATTTATCTTAGGTAGATCTAGCATGGACTCTCTCAGATGCAGTGCATTGGCAAGTAGAAATATTGATTAAGAAACCAGTTTCATATCTATTAAAAACCATGTGCGAATAAAACTCAGCTATAAGACCTGGATAAATGTGTCTATCAGAGAAAACAACTAAACAATTCCACCCTATACTTCTAATTTGTTCAAGTAGGTTGGGAAAACTGTTTAAAGTTATTCCCAGACCAGGCATGAGACGGTGTCTCATGAGCCTATATTTGGAATGAGCACTAGGAGTGACTAACTGAGGCACAATCATTTCAGGATGTAGTTCAGAATGTAGTGCTAACCTCTTTCTTTTGGAAGAGTAAGGTTGTTCCATGTTTAAAACAAAAACAATATGCATAATGAACATAAGATGAGTCTCACATCCAATATGTTTCAGCTAATGCAATTTATACATAATCAAAGATGACAGTCCAAGAATTAATGCAAAGATGTGGTAGGTTACTTACTGTCTAAGATACACAAGCAAGGGCAGAAAGATTATCATTAAATGTTTAGTTAGACTTGCTAGTAAACACACCATACTTTTAACTGTAGATGATTCTACCCAAGGAATGTAGGAGTATTTAATATAAACAGTGATGTAGCCGTAGGACACTATTTAAGAAACTAAAGAAAATCAATGTCAGTTAAGTTCGGAACCAAAGTAGTGAAAATATGTCAGTTTTATCCCAACCATTGACTAAACAATTTAGTTTATTTTCACAGCTGATCACAATTTTCAAAGAGAAGAATTTTGTTATAATTAGACCAACTAGAAGTCAAATCATATCAAATATATATCAATAGCTGACAACAGATTTCAGCCCACACATAAGAAGAAACACGGTATGTAGTAGCTAGACATCTGTATCAATACCCAAAGTCATACGGCAAAGTTTTAATCCCAATAAAACAGTCCAAACAAAACATTTCTAGAAGATTAGTCTAGATAAGATGAAGAGTTAAACACAGAAGTTTGACAGTAATAAACCACAAACAGATAGCCACATAAGTGTTACCTTAGCATAATTAGAGTATTCTTCTGTAAGAGTGATAGATAATTCATGCGCAGCTTCTTTATTTCAGTACCATATGAACTGTATGACTTAGTTTTTGAGCAGACAAGAAGAAAATATATACTCACTCTTAGTTAATCCACACAAGATTAACCTTGTTAAAAAGAACTTGTATTTCAGAGTGGAATATATATATATATATATATATATATATATATATATATATATATATATATATTCACACAAAAAAAATGATAATTTGAAATATTGAAAACTTAGATTAATGATATAGTAGATCTGAGATTTAGCATTTAGCAAAATGAAAAACATGAAACAATAGTGATTTAAGAGCATCTCCGACAGCTAGACTAACTTATGGATTATATTTAGTCCATATGACATCAGCAAATGTCCTTTAGTCTTCCATCTTTCCAGCAGATGGACTATCCCGTAGACTATAATATAAAAAGATTAAAATAATCTATGAATTCAAAAAAGCTCCAATCTCCTTCCACTCTCCCATTTAAATATAATTAAAATTATAGTCCATGGATTATCATGGACTATCAAGTTCCTAGATTTAGTCTTGTTGGTGCTTCAAATATAGTCATAGACTATATTTAGTCTACTTGCTGGAGCTGGAAGATAAATCTTAGACTAAATATAGTCTAGGATTGTGCTGCTGGAGTTGCTCTAACAGATCTGGAAAAAAAATTGAAAGATCCTTTTCGTGACAACGCTGAGATCTAGGCAAAAAAATTTAAGGTTTGAAAGATCCGTGACCTAGATCGATGAATCTAGGAACTGTAACTAGATTAATTTTTTTTTCCAGTTTAAATCAAGAGATGAAAATTTGTAATATCATTTTTGAAGAAATTGATTGGTAGAAATATGATTTAGATGATAAGGAATCGATTGATCGGATTAGATTTCTCATAAATGACCTAGAACTCACGATTTTTGTTGTAGAAATTTTAGGGTTAGAGAGAATTTGGGGAGATAGAAAGAGGAAGCGGTGGAAGAGAGAGAAGAGAAAGAAATAAATTAAAAATCTAATATTTAGTATTTACAGTTAGAACCACCTGAGTGATCCAATGGCTTGAAACAAATCTTGAAAATAATCAACCACCGAGATGGATTCTGAATTTTTTTAAAACTTCAGTTGACTAGTTGACTTTGGTTCGAAGGTTGAGATTTGTTTTTGGCTCACGATTGAATTGTAGAAGGCTTTCAGAAAGACTAATCATTGTGGTTGCTCAGGATTAATCCAAATCAGTATACAAGGATGGAGGCTATCTACCGTTAAATTTATACACATTCAAATAAATAGTCCAGATTAAATATTATATATAAATAATAAAAACTTATAAATATTAAAATATTTTTATAATATTTATATATATATATATATATATATAATTTTTTTTAAATGTATTTATATAATAAAATTCTACACAATTAAGGATTAAATATTACTACTATGTTCTTATGCTTTATAAAGCAAATTAATCAATAATCCTTGAAACACATTTAAATGTATAAATATTTATGAGGAAATATTTAACATTCCTAAATCCATACGCAATTTACAAAATCTATCAGAGCTTAAAGGCTTAGTAAATATATCAGCAATATATTTACGTAAGAAATGATGCCTAACATCTATATGTTTTGATCTAGCATGCAATACTATATTTTTACTTAAATTAATAGCACTTGTATTATCACATAATATTGACACAATCAAATTTTATGTTATAATCTGCAAGACTCTGTTTCATCCACATCTGTGCACATCAACGTGCAACAAATATATACTCTACTTCGGTGGAAATAGTTATAGAGTTTTGTTTCTTAGAGAACTAAGAAACTAAACATCCACTTAGAAATTGACTAGTGCCACTTGCACTTTTACGATCAACATGATGATCGGCGTAGTCAGAATCTGAAAAGCAAACAAGATCAAATGATTGACCTTTAGGATACCATAGTCCTAAGTCTGTGGTTCCTTTAAGATATCGGAATATTCTTTTTACCACAACCAAATGTGTTTCCTTAGGATCTGATTGAAATCTAACACATTTACAAACACTGAACATAATGTAAGGTCTACTAGTTGTGATATACAACATACTTCCAATCATTCCTCTAATACTTCTTTGTGTCGACACTTTTTCCATTTTCCATTTTCCATTTTCCATTTTCATCAGCAGTTAATTTATTAGTAGCTGATATAGGAGTGTTAAGAGGTTTCACAAACTGTAAACCAAATTTCTTAATCATTTCTTTGTAGCATTTGGATTGAGAAATATGAAAACCTTTTTCATCTTGTTTGATTTGCAAGCCTAGGATGAAGTTTAATTCTCCCATCATGCTAATTTCAAATTCCTTGCTCATGTTTTCAGAAAAATCATTGCACATAGTAATATTAGTAGGACCAAAAATGATGTCATCAACATAAATTTGTATAATAAGAATATCATCATTTTTATATTTAGTAAACGAAGTAGTATCGACATCACCCTTTCTAACAGAAATTTACTTAAACGTTCATACCATGCTCTGGGAGTCTGTTTTGAACCATATAGAGCTTTATGCAATTTATAAATATATTCAGGATGATCAAAATCTTCAAAGCCAGGAGATTGTTAACATAAACTTCCTTTTCAACAACACCATTTAAAAATGCAGATTTGACATCCATTTGAAACGATTTAAAATTTTTCTGGCATGCAAAAGCTAATAACATATGTAGAGACTCAATTCTAGCAACATGAACTTACGTTTCATCATAATCAATACCTTCTAGTTGATTATACCATTGTGCAATTAATCTTGCCTTATTATGTATTATCATTCCACTTTCATCTAACTTGTTACGAAAAACCCATCGAGTTCCAATAATGGAAGTATCCTCGGGTTTTGGAACTACTCCCAGACTTTGTTTCTGGTGAACTGTTCAAGTTCATCTTGCATAACTATTATCCAATCCTCGTCCAATAAAGTATCTTTTATATTTTTAGGGTCAATTTGAGACAAAAGATAAATGACCTGCCAAGTTATGCGCTTGTGATATAGTAAGGACTCCTTTATCAAAATCACCAATCACAATTTCTATAGGATGATTTTTGATAATATGTGTTTGGCAAAAAGGGGTAATACCCCACTATGGCTGTCCACTTGTAAGGATTACTCACTAAACTTTAAAAAAAATGGAATTGACACACTGTACTTTTTAAAAGTTATTAATTGGCCCATTCTATCAGATTTATTGGACGGACGCCAATTTCCTTCCATTATTTTCAGATGTGGCTTTTAAAAGAAAAAGAAAAAGACCGGTAAATGCCGACTTGGAAGAATCTTACTTTTTTCAATTGATATAGGAAATAAACTCTTTTTTTTTTATCTTTTCTTTCTTTCTCTCTCTTCTGTTCATCTTCAACCTTTCTAAACTTTAGATCCAGAAGGAACATCCCAAGCCACTTTCAAAACTCCATAATCACCATTATTTATCTCCTTTTGAAAACGAAATCATATGAATCAACACCAATCTTTTACAAATATCTGCAAGTATGCATATCAAACTTAAGAATCATATTTTTTTTCATTATATATATGTATACACACATCCCCCTCTCTTCATCCATTTGTATTCCAAAGACCCAAATATTTTTCGAATCACCATCCGCCTCCATATTTTCTCATCACAGCAGCCATGAAGACATTGAAAATAATTTGAAATCTTCATCCACTATTCCTCCATTATATGAGATTATTAGAATGAATCATCCCAAATTGAAATGTTGCATATTCTCTAAATTAATTAGTGATTACAGGAAACGTGATTAAAAAGATGAGAGGAAAAACAGAGGACAATTAGGTTGGATTTGCATTAAATTTAGCTGGTACTGCCATTATCTCTTTAGCTTCAGATTTGCACTTTCACACTCTTCCTCTCCGTACATGCTCATAGATATCTTTAAAATGGTTGTTATTTGAATCCTCAATTTCTGACACAAGTTAATTAACATAATCCCATATGTTTTAAAGACCCATATATGCTAAAAAATCAACAAATTAATTTCTCCTACCATTTTTTATCAAATTAATGTCTCCCCTATTCCGTCGGAGTTGTGTATTTTGAGTTTTGCGATGCCAATGTTTGAAGGAGACGAAGGTCATGAGGTCTAGAGAGAGAAATAGCAATGCCTGTGTTTGGATGTGAAGCTTCGATGCTCCCCTGTTTTGTCGGCGCGACCAAGATCTAGAGAGAATAAAATAGTGTGTTTAATGCTCTTTGGGTTTGATGCAGAGGAAGAATGGTTTTGATGAAAAAGAAAAAGAAAGAATTGTTTCAATCTGGAGCTTTATTTCTTCCCGCACAATCCACGTTGGAACCAACTTGGACATCTCAACATTTACCTGTTTTTTCCTTTTCATTTGAAGAGCCACATATGAAAATAGCATAACATATTTAACGTCTGTCATACAAATTGGATGGAATGGGCCAATTAATAACTTTTAAAAAGTACAGTGTGTCAATTTCATTTTTTTAAAGTTTAGTGGGGTAATCCTTACAAGTGGACAACCTCAGTGGGGTATTACTCCTTTTTGCCATATGTGATTCTTTGGGGAGGTCATTTAACTGAGGATTGAGATTTTCAAAAGGATTTATATTGACTGACGGAGATGCATTATTTAGTTCTGGTTCCTCCATATTTTTGAGAATGTCTTCAATGACAAGGTCATTGTCAACTAACTCTTTGTATTTGGGAGGTGGCTGAGACTTATCAAAGGTTACGTTCATTGATTCCTCAACAACTAGACTTCTTTTGTTAAAAATTGTATGATTTACTATTAAGTGAATATCCCAGAAATGTTCCCTCATCAGATTTGGGATCAAATTTTGATAAGTGTCCTTTAGTATTTAGAATAAAGCATTTACTCCCCAAGACACAAAAATAATTTATTTTTGGAGTTCTTTTATAGTAAAGCTCATAAGGAATTTTAAGCAAAATCGGTCTTAATAAAACTCGGTTTAATATATTACAGGACGTTGCCACTGCTTCAGTCCAAAAATATTTAGGAAGACAATATTCATTTAACATAGTATTAGCCATTTCCTTTAGGATTTGATTTTTCAACTACACCATTTGATTGTGGTGTGTAAGGAGCAGAGAAGTTATGACTTATACCATACTCATTACAGAACATAATAAAATCAGATTTGTCAAATTTTCTTTCGTGATCAGAACGAATATAAGCAATAGAGCTTCCCTGTTGATTCTGAATTTTCTTGCACAACGCAGAGAGAATTTATAGATTCACTTTTAAATTTTAGAAAATCAACTCATGTAAATCGAGAGTAGTCATCAACCAAAACTAGAATATATACAGAACTATCCATGCTATGTTTAGGGATAGGTCCTACTAGGTCCATATGCAAGAGTTCTAAAGGTCGAGAGGTTAACACTGTGAGTTTAGGTTTGTGAGATGCATGTAATTGTTGACATGCTTCACAAATATGATCTTTTAAAAATTGTAGTTTTGGAAGACCACAAACATGTTCTTTAGATGAAATGTTGATTAGTTCATGTTAATATCTCTTAATCTGCAATGCGAAAGCCATGGATCATCATTAGTCGAACAATATCTAGGTGAGAATATGCATCTAGATCACATGCACATTCTGATTTCTAGGACATAATAAAACCAATTTACCAGATTAATCAAATATTGAACAATTATAAGGACTAAAAGATATTTTAAAACCGCTGCCACATAGTTGGCTAACCGAGAGAAAATTGTACTAGTCTCTTGACTAATTGAACGTTAGAAATTGTTATATGCTTATTATCAACACTTCCAATTCCAATTACTTTACCTTTATTGCTATCTCCAAAGGTTACCTCACCATAGTCTGTGGTTTGTAAATTGTTTAATTTTTATTTGTCTCTAGTCATGTCTTGAATGACCGCTATCAAGATATCATTTACTTTTACTAAAGTCAGTTGCAAGACAGACTTGCAACATATACTAATTTCACGACCTGGTAGCCTTTAATAAGGTCATTTGAGTAAGTTTCCCATTTTGTATAAGGAGCATTTGTTTTATCATTTACAAAACTGGGTACAGGATAATCAGTTTTAGTAGACACAAGCATTTTATGAGTAGCAGGTCTATAAAATGTATGATTTACTCTATTTTTATATCCTAAAGAACTTTGATAATAATTTCTATAAGACTTTTGACTTTCATTTTTCTGATAATTATAGAATTCTTTCCTTATATTCTTTTTAATAATTGGTGCAGTGCAAGTTCCTTTTGGTACCTAAATCATTTTTCCTTTATAATTTCCATTTCGAATATTGTACATGTGAATAGAATGATCATTTCTGTTACAGTAAGAGTAAATGGAGATGTATGATTTTCTTTTTCTTTATTTTTAACATGATAGTCCTTTATCTTTTGTTTTACTAGATTCTCCAATATATCTTAATCATTCTTTGTTAAATCTACATCTTTGTTGATTAAGCATGGCATCAAGGTTTTCTTTCTCTTTTGTGAATATAAGAACTATAGTGTTTATGTGATATCTCGAATGATTGGAAGAATAGTTAAGCATGATGTTTAGCTAATGACGATTATGTCAGAAGATAATCATTGGAAAAAGGAAGTGAATGAGTTAAGGAAAGAAATAATTAGGTAATACCTAATTGAAATAGTAAGTTGAGGTTATTCAACAAGAAAGAGAAGAAGATTAAACCTTTGATAAAGGTGGTAAGAATAATGCATCTATATATAGATGTAATTATGTACTGGTGATTCTGAGGACGAAATCCTTATAAGGGTCCGAATGTGACAACCCGAAAAATCGGATTGTCCTGAAAGTTAGGTTTAAAGAATTATTAATTAATAAAATAAATTTTTATTAATAATATTTTGTGTTATATGTTTATTAGCCGTTCTATAACCTAGGATGATTATAAAACGGGAGGATTCTGGCTATAAGATAGAATAAATGCGTAAGAATTTTGAAGCCGGAAATAAAAATTTTCCGAGGAAATAATTTTTTCGAGAAAAAGACGAAATAGCCACTATATATTCGATGAATAACTCGAGTCTTTTTGAGAGATCAGTATGTCGAAATGACATTCTCTTTGAAGATTTGATGGTAATGTCGTGAAGAGTCGCATCATATTAGGCGATAAAAGTTTTTCTCGAAAAATGTTCAGAATTTCGAAATACGAAACAACGAAGCTTCCAGGAGAAGCTTGGTTGATCTTTTGAAAGGAAGGTGGGAATAGTGAAAGCAAGGGCAAAATGGTAAAAAGCCGCCAAATGACCAAAATGCTCCTAAGCCTTGAAATTCTATATAAGGCAAGTCGTGTTAGTTTTTTACTAACACATGAAAAGAGGAGAGAACAATATTGGAAGAGAGAGGGAGCTTGATGGCTTGGATCGAAGAAGATTAAGAAATAGAAAAGCTAGCAAATTGCAAGTTTTGTCAAGAGAAAGAAGAATAAAGAAGAAAAGTTATTCAAAACCTAACCTTAATCCATTTTTCCTTTAAGTTTCATATGTAAAATTATTTAAGTTATGGATTATGGAAGTAAAAGAGGTTAAGAAATGATTTTCTTATGGTTTAATCATAAGAAAATGAAGTAATAAGAATTTGTTTAGTTTATAAATTTCTTATAAAAGTATTCATAAGAAGTAGGAATTGCTTGATGTTAATGGACGATCCGGATGAATCATATGAACGATCCGGGATAATACGGAAGGATTGGTGTTTTATAACACTAAAATCCATGAAAAAGTGAAATCGTAATCAAAATATCGATTAAAAACAAAGAACGAAGGAAGAACACAAAGAACGTTGTTGGTGAACAAATTTAAAACCATCTAATTAGAGCTTGTTAATGGACAAGTTTAAAACCATCATATATATATATATATTTGTGGATATATGTTTGGTTAGAAGTTAGGGAATTGAAAGAAATGTTCCTTTGGAACGGATTGAAATTAGCCTATAACGAAGTTATGACAAAATTTCGTAAAAGACGAACGAATGTTAGAAAGTAAGTTAATGAACTCTAATTAATGAGTTTTCATGAGAATGTTAGAGAACATTGAGAATGTTAGTCGTGGACTCAAGAACGAACGAATTCCGAGTTCGAATGATCGAATTACGGACGAACTAACAAAGAACATTAATAACGGAAAACAAACGAACAATGAAATTTGAACCGAGTGAAAGCCTCGTTAACGGTTTCAGAAAATTATTCTGTCCGGTGAAGTTGTAGTATGTAATGGAAGTAAGAAAATGGCTTTGGAACGAATCCGTTTCGAGTCATAACGAAAAAGTTACGAGATTGCATAGTAGGTGATTCGTACGTAGGAGAATTCTGCCAAATTTTTCAATGTAACAGTACCGGCGCTGTAGCGCCAGTTTGTACTGGGAATGGGGCGCCGCAGCGCCTGATCCGGGCAACAGTTGCTGGAGAGTCGTGCTGCAGCGCGGCTATAACAAAGAGAATCGGCGCCGCAGCGCCGGTGTAGGGTGATGCCCAGAAATGAGATTTTAATTGCTCAATTCTTGGGAGATGTATACGGAGAGATAATGAACGTGAAGTTCACGTAATGTAACACTTAAATAAGTGATTTAAATCTTAAGTAAAGGTTTATGGAAGTATAAAAGACGAAGAATGTAAGCGTTAAAACACCTAAACCGACGAAAGCGGTTCGTGTACGCGTAAAGATAAACGTGCCGAGCATACACAACTGTGTATGTTTTGAATGTGAAGTAATGAAGAGCTATGAACGATGTGTAGACGTAGTGAAGCCGAGTTAATGATAATAACTTGAAGAATGTTTCGAGTAAACTGAACCGAACATTTTAAGATATGAAATGAGGTAATGTAAAATGCTTGGACGCTATGAACTCATAGTATTGACATTGAATGATCGCTCTTAGTATGCTAAAGATTGTATGACTTAGACGATAAAGAATAATCCTGAGATATGACATTTATTTGTCAGAAAGCCATAAGGAATGATAATTGACGTAACGAACATTACAGTTGTAATGCTTCAGACAAGTTGAGCTAGAAAGAAGGAAAGGTAATGTAAATCTATTATAGATAATAATTGTAAGAATTAAGACATCTCCATATGTCGTAACGCCGAAAGACGGTCAAGAAAGTTGGTTGCTTGGACTTAAGTTGTAGAACGCGCACCATAAAAAGTAAAACTAATTTAAACCAAAGTCAAATATATAACTAATTGGTATGTATTATCCTTCTGTGATATATAGGGATTTTGAAGAGCTGTACAACGTAAACTGTAATTGTATGCAGCGCTTAAAACAAGTTTTCTAACTTCATTCATATTTTAAATGAATGCTAGTTTTTTAAGCTTACTCAGATGTTGAACTTGAGAAAGTTTTACCTATGTGCAAATGTGTTATATTTGTACAAGGTGTTAGCATGCATGAGGCCATGTGCCAAATTTTCAACACTTATGTGTTTTTGTAAGATGAACTGTTCTGTGATTGAACTATTCAATGTGAAGTTCTATTTATTCATGAACTGTTTAAGATTAAGTTTATGCTAATGGTTTTTAGTTAGGTTGAATGTAAAGAAGTTAATTGGGTTAAGGTGTATGTACAGTCGTGCTTTTTAACTGTTAGCTTGTAGTGACCGAGTTAAATGACTCCTCGATTATGGTAAGAAGTTTAAGATGAACTAGTAACCGATCTAACTCGTTGTGAAAGACAGTGCAGATGAGACGGGAAATTAATTCATTAGTTTTTGGTGGGGAGCCACTCAGCTTACTATACTGTTTACTGTTGAGAACTCGATGTGTGCTATGCAATGTGTTTTGAGAATATATGAAGAAAAGGTGATTCTTTTCTCATATATTGTCATGTATGATGCGTTAAGTTCTAGAAGAATTGATGCAGATGTTAGTGAAGTTTTAAAATGATAGGAATCAGATTTATTCCTGTTATTCGAACTGCTTCATAACCTTTGTTCAGTTATTGAAGTTTTAAGAGAATTTGTGATTCTTGAGATTGTTGTTATTCAACTGCTAGAACTTGCTTAGCAATTGAGTGCTCACACTTACTTAAAATAAAAACATTTTCAGCGAACGACGATAGAATGAACTAAAGGATCCTGGAAAGATCAAACTGACCGGTATCCTGATGAAGTGTCATTCATTATATGAATGAGCGTGAAGATCAAACCAAGACTTGTAATGTAGAGTAGTTAATTAAACTGTAAAGTAGTTTAATAAACTGTTATATATCTGTTGTGGCGGATGAAAGTCACACGTGTAAAGAAGTAAATAATAATGTAATTATCATTATTTGTAATGTATGAAGATTTTAAGGTAATATAATCTGGGAATTGATGAATTATATTGTTAAATTGAATGATATAATGATGTATGTAAAGAATGAGAAGCACTAGTGATGCACCGAATTTAGGTTTGAAGATCGACCGAATTTGGGGGCGTTACAGTTTAAATCGTCACGTTCTTTAGTCAAAATTTTAATTTGATCGATTAAAGAAGAATCTTCACTCTGTTTTTTCTAATTCTAGCTTTAAAGATGAGTTTTCAAACTTAAGATTTTTAATATCTTCACTTAACACTTGATTTTGTATTTGAGTATCTTCATTAATTACAGCAAGTGTTGAATTTTCAACTTCAAGATTTTCAATAGAAATGATAAGTGTTGAATTTTCTATCTCGAGCTTAATTTTTCTAATTCTTCGTTTAGTAATAAACTTTCTGAAAACTCATTTTCTTGTATTTCTTTTTCTTTTAAACTTTCATTAACTATAATTAAATTTGAATTTACTATTTAAAGATTTTTGTTACTTTTGATTAATTTTTCTACTGAGATTTTTAATAAAATATTCTTTAATAATTTCATTATCTTCATATAAACAATTATAAGCTTCTTGTAGTTCATGATGTTCTTCACTTATACTATCGAAAGTATGTGTAATAAATGAAGTACTAGATAATTGATGTTCAAAATTTACCTTAGATCTTGGCGATGAATCATTGTCTGCCATTAAACATAGATTTGCAATTTTCTCAGTTTGTTCAACAGTTTCTTCATCATCACTCAGATCCCAACCTTACTCAGCTACTAACACTTTGGCTAGTTTTGGATAGTCCTTTTTAAAATGTCCAGGCTGTTTGCATTCAAAACGTAAGTTTGAATTTTCATTGGAGCTGTCATTTCTGAAATTACTACTATTATTTGCTTTAAAATTTCCTCCTTGTGCTTTTGACTTGAAGACCTATTTGCCTTTGAAGTTGTTTGTCTTCAAAAAACCTTTGTCATATTTTCTGGCTTTGCGATCACTCTCCTGAGTTGTCCTGATAAGAGAGCAACCTTAGTGGACCACTGAACTTTAGTGGATTTTGAGTATTGAGCCCCTTTCTTTCGGTCAACGCAAACTGAGATCCTTTCTATTAAAAAATTTGGACTTTGAACCCCCAGGCGCCACATGTGCGTTGACCTGATGACGTGTCATACGTGGCGCCTACGTGGCAGATCTGACGCGACATTTTATATTTTAATTTGACACGTGGCAGATGCTGACGTGGCATATTTTTGATTTTTTTCCCAAAAAATTGCCTCTCCATAGATTCAAACTCGCAACCTCTCATTTGGAACTTTGATCATATGACTACCCGAGCACCATGAGCCTAGCTGTTAATAACTTGCAAGGATTAATCTTTTTATCAAAACATGAGATTTTCTCCCAAAAAATAATAAAAATAAAATAAAATAATAATAATAATAATAATAATAATAAAAATAATAGTACTAATAACAAATATAATAATAATAACAATAACAATAACAATACAAATAATAATAATAATAATAAAATAATAATAACAGTCATAATAATAATAGTGCTAATAATAATAATAACGATAACAGTAATAATAATAATAATAGTAATAATAATAATAATAATAATAATTTTGTGATTATTATTATTATTATTATTATTTTTATTATTGTTATTTATTTATTGTTGTTGTTTAGTACTATTATTATTATTTTTATTTTTTTTATTATTATTAGTACTATTATTATTATTATTACTATTATTGTTATTATTATTATTAGTACTATTATTATTATGACTGTTATTATTTTATTATTATTATTATTATTATTATTATTAGTATTGTTATTGTTATTGTTATTATTATTATTTTTATTATATTTGTTATTAGTACTATTATTATTTTTATTGTTATTATTATTATTATTATTGTTATTAGTACTATTATTATTTTTATTATTATTATTAGTACTATTATTATTATTACTGTTATTATTATTATTAGTACTATTATTATTATGACTGTTATTATTATTATTATTTTATTATTATTATTATTATTTGTATTGTTATTGTTATTATTTTTATTATATTTGTTATTAGTACTATTATTATTTTTATTATTATTATTTTTATTTTTTTGGTGGAAATCTCATGTTTTGATTTAAATATTAATCCTTGCAAGTTAATAGCAGCTAGGCCCGTGGTGCTCGGGTGGTCATATGACCAAAGTTCTAAATGAGAGGTAGCGAGTTTGAATCTATGGAGACAATTTTTTGGGAAAAATTCAAAATATGCCACGTCAGCATCTGCCATGTGTCAAATTAAAATATAAAATGCCGCGTCAGATCTGCCACGTAGGCGCCACGTGTGACACGCCATCAGGTCAACACACATGTGGCACCTGGGGGTTCAAAGTCCAAATTTTTGAATAGATAGGAGCTCAGTTTGCGTTGACCAGAAGAAATGGGCTCAATACCCCAAATTCATTAAAGTTCAGTGGTCGACTTTGCATTTAACCCGTAGTTCTTCATTTAGCTCCTCATCATCGCTTTCTTGATCTACAAGTAGAGCTTTGAAATCAATTCCTTTCTTCTTGAGATCTGTATCCGATCATGCTTTTTTAACTAACATGTCGACTTCGTGGGCACGAATATTTTCAATAAGGCTATCAGGAAGATAAGTAGTTAGTTCTTGCATTTCCTTAATGGCTGTAACTTTCATGTTCTAAAAGGATGGAAGGGCTTTGAGAATTCTTCTGTTATTCTCATTAGTTGTATATGTATTCTTTAATTGTTCCAATTCATCAATGATTTTGGAAAAACGTGTTTCCATATCAATGATTTTTTCACCTTCTTCCAGCTTGAAACTTTCATACTCTTGGATTAGAGCATCTTTTTTTATTTTTTTAATATGATTGGTTCCTTCATAGGTTACAATCAATTTTTCCCATATTTCTTATGCATTTTTGCAATTGCCAACTTTTTTGTACTCTTTCAATAAGAGCACTAGTTAACACCATTTCAGCTCTGGATGCTATGCCATAGCCTCTTCATCATAAGTAGTAGTGAACTCATCAACATCTTTCTCAACGATCTTTTCTTCTTCAATTTTTGTAAGAACTTTTACACCTTGTTATATTGTAGGCCAAACATTGTTTCTTTGTGCTTTGGCATATATTTTAAATCTATTTTTCTAGGTGGCAAAATTTGTGCGATCGAATAATGGAGGTCTGGACATCGATAGTCCTTCGCAATCAGTAGCTTTTGTGTAGGCCATTCGACTCTTAGATATGCCTGTATTTACTCAAAGAAAGAAGTTAAAGAGCACTGCTTTGATACCAATTGAAAGTTCAATAATAATCTTGAAGGGGGGTTAAATTGATTATTACTAATTAAAATTTTATTTTAGGCCTTTTTGAAATTTTGAATTAATTAATTTACAGTGTTAGAAATTAATATGCAAGACAATAAAATTTAATAATCACACAATGTACATAGATTTGTCTGGCTCATAACATACATCCAGGGTATGTTGCTACGTCCAGTCTCAATCTCCTCTCCAGAACTTGAGATCGTATTAATATCTGTAATAAAGACTCCTACAGGCGGAGAAGCCTTTACAAAATTTTCTAGATCAACTTTCAAGTATTCGTATAACTACTAATCTTGGATAGCAGCTTCCCGCTCCTTCCTCAAACGTAGCTTTACTTGTTTTCTGAGTTTAGTTATGTTTTACAATCTGATCTTGAAACAAGAAGTTTGTCCCTCACCTCACAAGTTTGCTAGAGACCTAACTACCCGTTGACCTCTCTATGACTCTGGTCTTGGTCAAAGGATCAATCTCTTTTTCACAGATATATAAAAACAACTAATTCACTTAAAAACCTTTTCAATAAAAGTTTGTTTTGAAAGATGCTTCTTACATAAGCAAATATATAATTTAGTGCAGATTTATAAAGGTTTACTTTCCCTTTATAAATAAAGAATGTTTTTTTTATGTCAAACTGATATAAATTTAATTTCATATAAAAAAGTTTAAGTAACTTTTATAGTGAATGATATACTTCTTTGTAAGCAAATATATTCAATGATGTTTGTGATGTAAAAGTTTAAATAACTTTTATATTATGCAACAAGTATTTATGAATAAATGATATTAAGTTCAAATACTTGTGATATCAGATATCAAGTATAATAAATGAATCAATTAAATAATACTTGATATAACAAATAAATTTGTTTAACTCAAAAATATATATAATAATACATTGGATCTATGATGTGAACACTTTAAATAAGATCACTTAGACTTTGAGTCCTCGTTCGGTTAATTGCCTCACTTAAGAGGAATATCTCCGCTATAGCCTCGGTGTCTAAGTACGAACCAAATTTATAGTTATCACTATCTAATATTTATATAAATATTTTCAATAGATCACTTAGGCTTTGAGTCCTCGTTCGGCTGATTCCCTCACTTAAGAGGAATATCTCCGCTATATTTTTGGTGTCCAAGTACGAGCCTACTTTACAATATTTATATAAATGAATTACATCAATAAAAGATCACTTAGACTTTGAGTACTCGTTCGGCTAATTCCCTCATTTACGAGGAATATCTCCGCTATAGTCTCAGTGTCTAAGTACGAATCTTTTATGAGATATAAATAGATGAAATATATGTGTGTGTGTGTGTGTGTGTGTGTATATATATATATATATATATATATATATAAATGTGTATAACAATTTATATTTGTATATCTTCAAGTATGAGATAATTCAAATATCTACAAGTATAACAATTTATATTTTTTAATTATTTGTTATCATCAAAATAAATCTAAAAGTTGAAGACCCAACATAAATCTACCAATATGCATGTCTGTTATTAATTTGATTGGACAGTGGTGGTGTGGTTTTTTCACAGTGCTTTGATAGTCCCTGGATAGGTTAAACATATTGAACTCAAACTTCCTACTTAACAGGCATTAGTACTCTTAGATGTTACAAGCACCTTCTTCTGTTTCTAGTTCTCTCTTTCTCTCTCTCCCCCTTGCATATATCACATTCATGTGCAGCTTAGAACAGATCAAAACAAGAATTCAATAAATCAATCATACTATTCATAATACCAATAATGGATGGAGTCAGAATAAGGAGCCACGCATCACATTTGCTCCGAGTCTAACTGCATAGAAGAGGAGTTAGAGAGAGCAAAACAACTGTTTGACACAAAATAGGTGCTTTGGAGTTTGAAATTGCTAAGAAGTAACTTTTATGCTCGATGTTCTTGTGGCATTCCTCTTTGTACTCGCTCCTCAATCCACAAAGATCGCAAACAAATTATTTGGGTGAAGATAGATGATATCAGTTACCAGTTCTTAGTATCCTTTTCGAAATTAAGTTTGATCCAAACCTGATTTCATGAAGTTGGAAAATTTAAATAAGTAATGAAGTTAATAATGAGAACTTAGCAATTCTCAGTAGAATAAAGGAGAAGGCAGAAAATTGTAGCAATCTAGGAGAAATATGGAGAAGAAGATAGACAGAGATAGAGAGAATGGCCAAGCCAATTCTATCCAGATCATATTAATTCATAATAAAATCACATCACCTGCTCACTGTTGGTCTAGTTTACTAGGAAGCAAGGATACGGGTGCCCGACTCATGAAAATGGAAGTTGATCAAATGGTTCAAGTATGAAAAATTGAGGATTCGGATGTGGCAGGGATACACACATATTTAATATATATATATATATATATATATATATATATATATAAAATAATTAAATATGTAACACAGAAACTATGACCTCGTTACAAAACATCACCCAACATTTATAACCAGCACTAAAGTTCATTTCTTTTTAATGCCAACAACATTGTTTTAAATGCCACTAACATTTTTTTAAGTTCATGTATAACCCAGCATTAGAATTCATTTTTTACAACCAGACATTAAAGTCCATTACGAAACAGCTACTACGACTTCATGACTCGCTGCCTCAGCTAGTCAGCAAGTATAAAGGCATGCAAAAGAGCTCAGGGATTATTGTAAATTTATTTTTTTTGGTGGGTTCATAATTACAAAAAATTGCCACTGCCGCACCACATAAACGCACCTCTGGCGCACCCCAACCATTAAACACACTACATACCGCTAACCCTTCACCCTGTACGCTCCCATCCCCCACCCCCCGCATTCGCACCCCGTGCGTAGTGCGTGTACAATCTCCTGCAACCCTGCTTCATAACTAGTTTATGCTATAGAATAGGACATAGCTAATACTTGCTATATCTTGGGGAAGTCAACATTGGGGCAAAACTTGACTAAGGAAATAGGACTAGCCATGTGACTACTATTTTGTATACCCCTTTGCTGCAACTTCTTTTAAATATATCTTTTAGCTTTTTGATAACTTCTTTTTAAAGCAGCATTTCAAGAAGCTGGATATCCCATTTGAAACAACTTTTTTAAACCAGCTTTATATCAGAATAAGCTACTAGTGGCAGAAAAATACCCCTTATCTAGCTTTATTATTTGTTCTTGTAGGTGTTGTACTCAACTTTTAGAGTATTTGTAATAAGTTTTGTGTTTGGCACCCCATAAGCTGAAAAATCAGCTTTTTACTTAAAACAAGCTAAGTGCTGTTAAAAATAAATGGAAATAAACAAGGCCTCTAACAAACTAAACAGTCCCTAACCTAAACTTTAATTAATTCTATAAATGTTCCTTAGCCTTATGCTTCCTTCTTCTCTAATGATCCGTATCTCACGAATCTTGAGCTTTTGTTGGCTTAGCATTTTCCCTCAATCAAATGAAATTTCTCCTCTAATTTTGATTGAGGTTGGTAACACAGTTCTCCTCTTATTGTCTTCTTGAACATGAATACACATTTTTGAACTTTACGTACTTTGAACTTTCAAACTTGTGTAATCCATCGAATTGCGATGTGTTTCATGATTAATTTTTTGATTAAAAGACGAGAAACAATTATCATCAAACGGATCTTCAAAATGAAGATGGAGTTAATCCTCCTGTCTTAGTCCTTGTCGATTGAGTCTTCCCTTCGAGCTAGCCATATTAATTCCGTTTCTTTTTCTGTAAAGAGCCCCTATTACTTTAAAAAAATACGAGTTTCCCTGCATGTGGCTCGCCCGTGCTTTCCGGGGTGCTGCCAGTTACTCAGCATTTGAAATACATTGCGACTCATAAATTTTGCAATCTCCAAAGCAATCGTCACAACTTGGTGGTGAAACGTACACCAAATTCTTGTAGCAAACAATTTCACTTGGATCTTTATCAAAAATTTGAGGACATGACAATCCACAATAGATTGTAGGGAAGGGAATGTTTTAAAAGGCCATGAGTATTCAAACGTGGCGACTATTTTTGGTACTTTGTTTTTTCATGCAGAAGAAGTAAGAAGTAGACGGAATTTTTAAAGAGAATATGATAAGAGGAGATCGGAATTGTCACTATCACGTTACACCAAACAATTGGTGTCCAGGAATAAAAATAGGATTGAAATGATAATTTAGAGGGGATTTTAAAAGAGAAGCAGATGAAGAAAATGAGAATGAGACTAGATTAAAGATGGAAAGAGAATTTGAAGAAGTGAGAGAGAGAAGAATCTTACTAGAATTTGAGGTTTAAGAACATAACTAGATGAAGAAGATGAAGTTTCTTGCTATCAAGCGGTTGCGATACCAATTTGTCAGTATACACTTGGTCCAAATGTGATTTTAATTCAAAAATTGGAAGCTTGACTTATTAATGAAGCTAGTTAATGAGAAATAAACAATAATCAATAGAAGTAAATGAGAAATAAGGCAGAGAATTTAGGAGTAATGGGTAGAAATTGAGATAGTTTGGAGAATAAGGTAGATGGTGGGAGAGAGAGAATGACCTAGCTAATTCTATTCAATTCATATCTATGTTACACGAACTCGGATGGAGTATTCAGTTGGACATGGTATTTTGAAGAGCCTGGTATGGTACTCCTCAATTTTTTCAATTTTTTATACTAACATGAAGTGTTTAATACCCATACTCTTGTCCGAGTGTCGAGTGTCGAGTGTCGAGTGTCAAGACACATATACTTTAGGGCAAAGTGAAGAGTTATGTTACATTCATATTCGTTCATGATAAAATCACAAATTACATGCTCATTGTTTTACTAGAATAGGACTTAACTAATATGTGATAACTTGGGGATAGAGAAAACTTGGCGATAAAGGAAATAGTACTAGCCATTGTCGGTAGATTTCTCAATCAATATATGTGTGCAAGTATACACGGTCAACAAGTAATAAAGAGTAAGTAAAGTATTGTTCCCACAGAGAATTACTTAACAAAATCTACCGAGCACTAACCCGTAACCAACTTATTCTTATTTAAACGATTGATTTAATATTTAAAAATATGAAATTAAGCTAATACTAATTACCCCTAGAATGAGAATAGATAATGAAGACTTGAGATCACAATTTCACCTATTGATTCATTTAAATCGACACACTTCCTATTAAGCTAAATTAATTATATCGGATTGTTAATCGAGAACACGAGGGAAGATATGATCATCTCTCGATGTACACCCAAATTAACTAACCCACTATATTTCTATGTGAATTACTATTAAATAAGGTTGAAGCTCAAGTTCTCAATAGATTATATGCGGTGCATAGGTATATCTCTATCCTACACACGAATCATGGATTCCATCGCCATGTAGAAGTCACAAACACATGCTACTATGATCAGATCCAAACCCATAATACGTCTCTCAATTTCATATGGATTATCATGGTAAATGTTAGCTAGACAATTAAGCAATTAATCACAAACCATAATAGACAATTCAAGAATAGCTAATAAGACTAACAAGGAAGCATATCAAAATAAACTACTCAACAAGATTCATTGCAATCTCAAAATAGAGTTTAATTCATGATAGAAACAAAATCCACAATCCACAATCCACAATCCACAATCCACCTTTGATTATACATTGAAAGATACAAAGAGATGAGAAGAGAATTTATGGTTTGAGGTAAGCAAATTTGAATTCTCTTACTTCCAATTTGAATTTCCAATGATCTTCAATTGCTTCAATCTTCAGATCTAATCTAATCTAGGGTTCTAATCTAATCTAGTCTAAGAGAGAAATCAAAGAAGGAATATACAAGATGGATCTATCCCCAAAGGGATTTATTAGGGCTTAGATACTTAATACAATCTGAAATACGCTTAAATATAAGCTAAAGTTCGACCCCTTACCCAAGACACAATCCAATTGGACAATTAAGTAAAAATCAAATTTGGTCAGACTGGGACTGGCGCAGCCGCACTGCTTTGTAGGCCAAAATGGGCGCGGCCGCAGAGCAGGGAATTCTTGACTGGGGTAGGGCGCGGCCACGCTGCACCCAAGGCTATTTTGGGCGCGGTCGCGCAGTGCTTCAGTATGTGATTCTGGTTTCTTCTGCTGCTGTTTCCCATTGCATCAGTACTTGATCACTCTTAAGCTCCATCACACCCCTTTTAGCTTCATTTACCACCAAGAGAGTTCCCGAGTATGAATCCTACAAAATGGAAAGAATTGCATGAAAAGCTACTTATAAACACGGGATTAAGCAACAAATGAAGTTTGTTCGATAGCTGATAAGTAGGTATAAAACCTACTTATCAGCCACGTGACTACTATCTTCTAGAATATTTTGTAACTAACTAAATATTGCCTAATGTACTAATGGCCCTTGGCCTTACAGTCCCCATAATTCTTTTCCTGAAGTTTTCAAATTAAATACTATAGATTGGGAAGGGATGCAAACAAAGATTATCTCAACTTAAAGAGAAAGTGATAAACTTGTAGCTGATACTCAAAGCTCGTAGTTTGATAAGTCCTGTTTTTAGGGGTACTACTATGCTTGTATTCCTTCTTTTCATGTCATAAAAGATTTTTGTCTATAAATAAATAAGGGCAGAACTAGCCGCATGGACTGTAAGCTAAAATTATATTCTGAATAACATCTAACCAATCTGGTATCATGGGTTCATCTTTCATAGTTCATAATTTTATTATAACCACTTATAAAAAAGAAATAAATGAAATAAAAATATCTCAAATAATAGCTTTCTCATAACCACTTATAAAAGTACATAAATAAATGAAATACAAATATCCAAAAAACAACAAACGTACTGCCAATACACGTACTAGAGCATTGTTCTATTACAATAACCAACTATACACTTATCAAAGCTCCTAATGTGCTGCCTTAGCTCAAAATTCTTCCACAATGGTACACTATGCTAGGAATTTAGAATTCCCAAAAGTTTCCATTTTTGATACAATGCTGGTAAATTCATAACATCCAGATAAATTTTCCTTCGTGAAGATTTATGGAATGTGCCTTGCAACTGAGCCATATGATACAACTTCAGTCTCATCCAGTTAAATTTAAGGATTTGCACATTTACTTGAGTAAATAAAATGGCCTCATTACAGAAGCTACCGAAAGTCTAACTGGACTCCCTCTCCACCCCACTCCAAAAAAACAAACAAACTTAATTTATACAATGTTATTTTATGTGTTTTGAATGTTTGATTCTTGAAAAGTGGGAGTTTGTTCCTTTTTGTTTTCTTTTTTTTCTTCCGTCTTATGTTTATATTCCCTGCTTAGTGATACTTTATAATATCAGAATGAAGTAGTTACCGACCTACGTATTTGATTTCTTCATAAATTTATGAGCATTGTCAAAGTCTGCACTTAGATTTTCTGTACCTTTTACTATGATGATTTCCATGTATGGATTAATTTTTGATACCGAGCTCTGATTTTCAGTTTACTTATGTTATGTCACTTGTAACATATATATAAATATATGTACATATATATAGTACTGCCACTATGTCATTTTTAAGTTATGATTCATTTTACATTTGCAGCTGCACTGTCAAATCTCCAAGCCAGTCTGCCATGAATACTCTGATATCAAGATGTAAAAATGCAAAAAAGCCCCTTGTAGTGGCAGGATGTGTGCCTCAAGGAAGTAGAGATTTAAAAGAGTTAGAAGGAGTCAGCATAGTTGGAGTCCAACAAATTGATCGTGTGGTAGAAGTTGTAGAGGAGACTTTGAAAGGTCATGAGGTGCGGCTTCTGAACCGTAAGACATTACCAGCGCTTGATCTTCCGAAGGTACAACTTTATTTCCATTAACTATATCACTTTCCTTAGAAAGGTAAGATGCATTCTAAACATGTTTTGGATATTTGTGATATTTTTGTTTATGTTTAGGATAGACAACACTTTACCTTGATTATTTAACAGGTTAGAAAGAACAGGTTTGTTGAGATCCTTCCAATTAATGTTGGTTGTCTAGGTGCTTGCACGTATTGCAAGACGAAGCATGCTCGTGGTCATCTAGGAAGCTATACTGTAGACAGCCTTGTACGTGCCATCACATTTATTCTTCATGTTTAATTTGAATCATTTTCCGTCCTGATTAATTCTCAAAAGTTCAGGTTGGGCGTGTTAGAAGTGTCGTAGCTGATGGGGTGAAGGAGATTTGGTTGAGTAGTGAAGACACTGGAGCATATGGTATGTGGTAGTGCTCTTTCTGTTGTAATACATCTGCAGCAGGATACCAAAGTTTTTGTAAATTTTTTTGAAAAAATAAGCAAAATATTAACTGCATCTTGTTTGGTTTGCACATCTTATTGGTCAAGGTTTGGCTATTCTGCTTGGTGAACAACAATAATAGTAATTTGAAAGCTTTAATTAGTTAATACCTATGTACTTACCCCTTGAAAGCGAATAACTAGTAAAAATAGAGTGAAGTACATAAATAGGTAGATTGTTATAGTCTTAGGAGACCCTTAACCCACAAGCTAGCATTTGGTGGGAGAACCCAGGATCATATGAACTCACACCAAGTTACCAGTAAAAGCAATGTGGAGTAACGCCCACAATCCACTATAGAGTCATGATAGTCCATCATGCTTCCTTACGGTCCACAACATAATTGGCGACGCGTAGGCATCCTGACACTAAAGAAGGTCAAGGCGACGTCTTAGATGCCAAGCTGTCAAGACTCATGCCTTGGGTAGGGCCCAAGTGATTAAGTTATCTTTTACCCTCATCATTGTTGGAGCTTGCTGCTGATTCTGATTGTTGCTCCATGAAAAGTTGGGATGGTTTTTTGCCCCCGGATTGTAGGTGTTTTGATACGGGTTTGGTGGCCGATTGTAACTACTCAAAAACTATACTGCTGCCGGATTTATTGCACATTGATCCGTCGGATGTTCCCCTGCACATAACTTACATACATATGCTACCTGCTGAACTTACATATACTCCTGTGTGGGCATCCATTTTCTTCGACAATGCAAATATCTGAGCTGCTAAAGCTGTAACTCCATCCACTTCTAACACTCCAGCTGTCTTAGGTTGCGTCATCCTTGCTGTTGGGCACTGGTAGTTATTAGCTGTCATGGTCTCTATCAAATCGTATGCCTCCTCAATCCTCTTAATCATGAATGCTCCTCCCGACACTGCATCTATGTTAGTCCGAAGATTACTGTTTAACCCGTTATAAAAGGAGTTCATCTGCAACCACTTGGGTAATCCGTGATGTGGACATTTCCTCAATAACTCTTTATACCTCTCTCAAGTTTCATACAGTGACTCCTCATGCTGTTGTTCAAAAGTAGTAATCTCATTCCTCATTTTTGCTGTTTTCGCCAGTGGGAAGAATTTCGCTAAGAACTTCTGAGCCAGGTCATCCCAAGTAGTAATTGAACCTGCTGATAATGAATGTAGCCAACTTTTCGCCTTATCTCTCAGTGTGAATGGAAATAACAGAATCATCACTGCATCATCCGATACCCTATTATACTTGAAGGTATAGCATATTTCTAGAAAGCTCACAAGATACTCATTCGGGTCGTCATTAGCCAAACCACTAAACTGCACCGAGTTCTGAATCATCTGTAGTATACCAGGTTTTATCTCAAAATTATTAGCAGTAATAGCATGTCTGGTAATACTCTACTGAATCTCGGAAACCTTCGGTGTGGCATAATCCCGCAATGCTTTCTGATCATCCGCAGCCATTGTCTCTTGTTTTTCTAAGTTCTCTCGAGTCTCTTTTATCCACTTGCTCAACCGCTGAAACTTTATCTTGATATCGTCCTCGTAAGGTACTTATGAGGACTCCAAATCCGGGTACTAATCACCACGAATCTGGTACACTCATTCTATAACTATTGCGGAAGATATAAACATAAATTGTTTATACATTAAACTTTACACATAATCCTCAAGGTCGAGAACCTTCACTTAATACCTGAATTCAATATCCTAATCGATATACAATGTCATTAGCATACAATACTATTACAAGTTTTATCCGTATAATAAACAAATGATGGAACTGTCTTTGCCTTTGCCTTTGCCTTTGCCTTTGCCTGTATCCGATGTATTCGTCCTAATCTGTAATGTTTATCATGATATAGCAAGGGTGAGCAACAAGTTTGCCCAACAAGTTTAAGTTCAATATAAAGGATATATCATGATTGAAAAGAATGAACAATAAGCTGGCTGACTTTCAACAATATAACAATTGTGAAATAGCATGAATCAAATTTATATAGCTGAACGACCGAGACAATAGGAATGAATGGTCAATAAGGAACATGAATAATTCAACTGGACCAAATGGTAATGAAGGTGATCAGCCTTTCATAACTGAATAACATATGCAATATGCACAACGTGCGAATCAATAATCAAAGATGTGATGTAATCATCAATGATTAATCACGAACATATTATACAATAATCAACTCGAGTTCGAGTTAGGAAACTTGTACAATAAAAGTATAGGAACTTGCCTGCACCGTCGATTACTATTACGCAACCTATTTTAGCTTCATCTGAAGGACCTATTATTGATAATATCGATCTCTCCATTAGAATAATATCATCAGATACACTACTGTTAATTACAGTCATTATACAACTTAAACAATTATCACATAATCAAATATTAAATTACTCCTTAAAACATCATTATTATTATTGTCATTTGATAATTCTTTAATCACTATATCATAGACATTATGATTTAACACTTTAATCGTATATATTATAAGTTCTTCTTTAAAATCTAACAAGTCAAATACTAATCCAGTAACCTGGATCATCTAAACATACCAATCCAACAACCCAGATTGCAATCCAGCAAACCAGACTACAATCCAGTGAAATGAATTCCAAATCCAGCAAACAAAACTGCAATCCAGCAAACTGGATTCCAAATCCAGCAACCAGATTGCAATTCAGCAAACTAGATTCTAAATCCAGTAACCAGATGGCCAATCCAGCAAACCAAAGTGCAATCCAGCAAACTGGATTCCAAATCCAGCAACCAGATTGCAATCCAGCAAGCTGGAGTCAACATATTTTTAATGCAGTAAACTACTTTTCAATCTAGCAAACTGGATTCAACAGATTTTCAATCTAGCAAGCTGGATTCATTATCATTTTCATGAAAATACCAAATCAACTTATTATTTTTCTATCCTTTGTCCAAACATATATACATATATTTTATATACAAAGTATTTTTCCATAATTTTTCAACATCCTTTAGTATTTTTCAAAAATCATTTTTAGTTCATAGCTTAAGAAATTAACCCTATCATGCTCAACTCCAGAAATTCCCATCTCTTGACATAATTTTATACGTGTTAACGTGAACCTCCAGTTTAAATTTCGTGGCCATCGGAGCTATAGAACTCCGGATATAGCCCTTTTTGTCGGAAAGTCCCAAAAATTGAAATGGTCATAACTTGGTAATTTTAAGTCGGAATGAGCTTATTTTTGGACATGAGCTACTTTATATCATATATTTTCATGTCCCAAAAGGCCGGAATTTATTTCATTAATTAAGTTACCGAAAATGCCCCTAATAATTTCTGGGCAGTACGTTTTTTGGTATTTTGCAGTTTTGCCTACTTTGCTAAAAAGAGTCCATACGAAAATCTACAACTCTTTTTTCAGTGATTCCACTTGGAGATGTTAGAAAACTAATAGATCTAACTCTGGGACTTAACCACACTCAAAAATTCGAAATATAATAGGAGATATGATCATTTGAATTTCATGTTTCGTTTTCACAAAAATCTGATTTTCAACCCTTTGTGATTTCTAAGAAAACTTCTATGTTTTCACATAACAACCAACATATCTCATCATAACACTTACTAATACTTCATATACCCATGAATCTACCATAATACATGATCTATTACAATCATCAAACACAAGATTAAACACAATCAAGGCTAAGAAAAATTAGGTTCTCTACATTTTGAAAAACCTAGTTTCCATTTCATACTTTAGATCTAGCTTTTAACACACAAGATGGATAGATCCACACATAACACACTCTAGATCATGTAAATCTAGAGTTTTGAAGTTCAAGAACATATATCCGAGTTTTCATTTAAACAACTAAGAATAACTTAGAAAAAATGTGGTTTATACCTTGAACTTTTGCTAGCTTTTCTTAATCTTTTAAAGTAGATGATGATATTGGGTAGCTTGAAGATCAAAACCCCATCTCCTTTACCTCTTGTGGCTGTCGAAATTGCTCATCTCTCTCTCTCTCTCTCTCGGTTTTATTTTGTTAGCTAAAAGGAAGTAATAGGATGAGAGAAAAAGAAATGGTTTTTGTGGTTTAGTAAAAAATGTATAGATATAATTGTATATCTAATATTCATTCCCCCCATTCACTCTCTCTTTTTTCATTATTATAAGGTCGCTTGAAAATTTAAGCTTGCTTGTAATCTAAATAAAATTATGTGGCCAAATAAAAGAGAGACACCTAGTTGTAGTTGGTGAACCACTTTGTAAACTAAAATAAGTTATCATCATTACATCACATGCTTCCTTTTTCTCCCATCCTAGCCGCCAATCTCTCCTCATTTTCTATCCATTTTTGATTTATTTTAAATGCCTTATTTAGCTTTACTAAATGTCTAAAAAGTCCCTCTTCAATTGGCTAAAAGATTGGGCTTTAATTAAATTCTTTTGGACTTCTAAATTAATTTCTTGGGCCATGAAATTTACATAGTCCAATATTTTTAAATTCTTATCCAACCTTAATCATTTATTTAGGGTTTTTATTTCCTCAATTGTAAATTAATCGTTATTCACGTACACTTAATTTCTTAGCCCAATTAGACTTGCTATAATTAGGTTATAAAATTAATTAATTGAGATATATTAAATAAATCTCTTGACATTAGTATATATTTTAAATACCAATATTCTCTTATACCACAACCATTAAGTTATTCAATTTTTTCATTCCTAATATATAATTAGGTTACCTTAGTTTCTTTTATTTGCTTATAATAAACAAATAAACAAACACATAATATTCATATTCATTTACTCACATATTCACAAAGTATTTATCATTATCATTCCCCTTTCTAACATACTTTCAAATATAATTTCATTTAAGGTTTTGAATTTTATAATCCTTATTTTTTCAATTCTATTCAAATAGTAAACCATATAGGTTTTTCTTTAAAAAAATTAAATCGTTCCTCTATTTTCACTTTAGGTTTTATTCTTTTAAACTTTAATTTAATCATTTAATATCTTATGAATTTTCGGGATGTCACATTCTTCCCCCCTTATAAGGATTCTGTCCCTAGAATCACTATTGCACTAAAAGTACATATATTTAAACTCTTCTTCTGAGAATTTCATCCTTGAAATTTTAGCCTCCTACACCCTACTTCTTTCATTCGCCAAAATTAGGTTTTCAATACACCATTTATTCAATCATATCATATTCTACCCATAAGTAACGAGTTCATACTATTTCATACCCATCATCATAAACTACCCAAAGCATCACTCTAAAGAGTAAAAATTTTCAAATCATGCTGAGGAGTCATATAGACTACAAACTTTCATTTTCGAAAAGGTTTATACAGAAATTTATCTGCAAACCGTCATGTCTTACGGACACAGGGTAATTAGCTCGGTATGCCCTGTACTGAACAAGTACTGCTAGTCGGAACAATTTTTCCTGTTCCTCTTATTTGCCTTGGGCGCACAAAAATTTTTCAAATTTTGGGATGCTTACCTCAGTCTTATCGGATTCCGTACCAAAACAATTTGGTTCGGAAATTTTTTCAAAGAACGCTTAGAATTTTCATCAATGTTGGTCTAGCTGAATCAAATAGCTTATACTCTTACTAATAATCAATTTCAATCGAAATATTTATGTATAGCCAAACCCCGTTGGCAGTTAATTAAAAAAAATAATATTTTAAAAATGACGTCATGATACCGTACTATGTTAACAGTCCGTTTGAGGATTCCGTCATTGAGTGACTGTCATAGACTCATAACACATCATACAATAGTGGGACAACGATTTTTAGATCGAATTCAACACTAAGTATTCTTGTATTTACAACTCCATCAACTTTTATCATCTTTGCACCAGGTTACATGATACAATAATGATAAATAAAATTTATTTTGATATTTTCAAATCATTGTCGTCTAGCCGAAACAATTAGCATAGACTATTCTTTAAACAGTTAAAAAATCATTGCAAACCAGTTTTATAATCTCAACAGATAACGATGTGTCAGTGTCCCGAAGTCCACACATACACAATTGTCACCATGAATTGAGAACAAAAGTTCATTTTTAAAGGCACATAGTGCGTATTTAGCTTGATGTCAAAAATTTCGAAGTCTAGCATAATTAGAAGATTTGAAATTCCTAGGCTTTCCACTAATGATCCATTGCTTAATAAGCCTATCTATTCTTATTATCCTCAATATTCAATTCACACTTATCTATTCCCAGTTCGTCAAACTTACCACACGTTATGGGTTCAGGAACTTGCCACAATAATATAAGTTTAAGAACTTATCCTAGTCAGACCATTGACGTCCATTCACTGAGAGGTTCAAAAACATTTCACATAATTATGAGTCACGAACTTACCATAAGTATGAGTTTTAAGAACTCGCAACTAAACTTATATTCTCTACCTATACTCTATCTATCTGTTATACACATGAGAAAAGAATCACTTTCTCATCATATATATAACAAATAGCGCTACACCAACATTTCAATGATTATCAATACCAAAAGCTAAGTGGTTGTCGAGCCAAACACAATCCCTTGCCCATACAAAGAATTGGTCAACCCAGCAACTAATCAATATAGGAAGCTAAGCGGACAACTTCCCGCCCATACAAAGAATTTTTTAACTTAACCACTATACAAACCAGGAAGCTAAGCGGTTTTAAAACCAAATACAAATTCCCCACCCATACAAGGAATCATACAACTCAGCTGCTGACATGAGTTCTCAATTAAAATTTCACCTAATATCCTAGCCCCATTCTCAATACGAATTTTGTTTAATCTGTATCCATAATCCTTTTCTAAATTTGCCTCGTACCAATTCATAGTACAACTGACACACGACATTCTTTCCATAAACTTTTCAATCATTCAATTGATCCTCCTTCCTACTATGACCTTATCAGATCACGGTGTGATCTCATCGTATATATTACGATTCATTTCTATGCTATGATCGTTTTATTTTACGATCTCCTTTCCCTATATACTTTTAGTCTTTTAGACTCTATCTATTCATTACTACTGTTCATCTTTATTATCAGAGTTAGGTAACTCCGTATCTTTATAACTTGCCGATATTCGTCTTTGAATCTTATCGACGTACAAACTTTATTTGAGTTAGTTTTGATCCTTATCCCTGCGGTTATTAGCCTAAAGTAACCCTACCTAAGGTTTATAACCTATAGTTCTGATATCAAGTGTAATAACCTGAAACCACAACTTTGATACCTACTGTGAGGACCCCAAATCCGGGTACTAATCATCACGAATCTGGTACACTCATTCTATAACTATTGCGGAATATATAAACATAAATTGTTTATACATTAAACTTTACACATAATCCTCAAGGTCGAGAACCTTTACTTAATACCTGAATTCAATATCCTAATCGATATACAATGTCATTAGCATGCAATACTATTACAAGTTTTATCCGTATAATAAACAAATACTGGAACTGTCTTTGTCTTTGCCTGTATCCGATGTATTCGTCCTAATCTGCAATGTTTATCATGATATAGCAAGGGTGAGCAACAAGTTTGTCCAGCAAGTTTAAGTTCAATATGAAGGATATATCATGATTGAAAAGAATGAACAATAAGCTAGCTGACTTTTAACAATATAACAATTGTGAAATAGCATGAATCAAATTTATATAGCTGAACGACCGACACAATAGGAATGAATGGTCAATAAGGAACATGAATAATTCAACTGGACCAAATGGTAATGAAGGTGATCAGCCTTTCATACCTGAATAACATATGCAATATGCACAACGTGCGAATCAATAATCAAAGATGTGATGTAATCATCAATGATTAATCACGACCATATTATACAATAATGAACTTGAGTTCGAGTTAGGAAACTTGTACAATAAAAGTATAGGAACCTGTCTGCACCGTCGATTACTGTTACACAACCTATTTTAGCTTCATCTGAAGGACCTATTATTGATAATATCGATCTCTCCATTAGAATAATATTATCAGATACACTACTGTTAATTACAGTCATTATACAACTTAAACACTTATCACATAATCAAATATTAAATTACTCCTTAAAACATCATTATTATTATTGTCATTTGATAATTCTTTAATCACTATATCATAGACATTATGATTTAACACTTTAATCGTATATATTATAAGTTCTTCTTTAAAATCTAACAAGTCAAATACTAATCCAGTAACCTGGATCATCTAAACATACCAATCCAACAACCCAGATTGCAATCCAGCAAACCAGACTACAATCCAGTGAAATGAATTCCAAATCCAGCAAACAAAACTGCAATCCAGCAAACTGGATTCCAAATCCAGTAACCAAATTGCAATCCAGCAAACTGGATTCCAAATCCAGTAACCAGATGGCCAATCCAGTAAACCAAACTGCAATCCAATAAACTGGATTCCAAATCCAGCAACCAGATTGCAATCCAGCAAGCTGGATTCAACATATTTTTAATTCAATAAACTAATTTTCAATCTAGCAAACTGGATTCAACAGATTTTCAATCCAGCAAGCTGGATTCATTATCCTTTTCACAAAAACACCAAATCAACTTATTATTTTTCTATCCTTTGTCCAAACATATATACATATATTTCATACACAAAGTATTTTTCCATAATTTTTTAACTTTCTTTAATATTTTTCAAAAATCATTTTTAGTTCGTAGCTTAAGAAATTAGCCCTATCATGCTCAACTCCAGAAATTCCCATCTCTTTGACATAATTTTATACGTGTTAACGTGAACCTCCAGTTTCAATTTCGTGACCATCGGAGCTATAGAACTCCGGATATAGCCGTTTTTGTCGGAAAGTCCCAAAAATTGAAATGGTCATAACTTGGTAATTTATTTCATTAATTAAGTTACCGAAAATGCCCCTAATAATTTCTGGGCAGTATGTTTTTTGGTACTTTGCAGTTTTGCCTACTTTGCTAAAAAGAGTCCATACGGAAATCTACAACTCTTTTTTCAGTGATTCCACTTGGAGATGTTAGAAAACTAATAGATCTAACACTGGGACGTAACCACACTCAAAAATTCGAAATATAATAGGAGATATGATCATTTGAATTTCATGTTTCGTTTTCACAAAAATCTGATTTTCAACCCTTTGTGATTTCTAAGAAAACTTCTATGTTTTCACATAACAACCAACATATCTCATCATAACACTAATTAATACTTCATATACTCATGAATCTACCATAATACATGATCTATTTCATCAAACAATCATCAAACACAAGATTAAACACAATCAAGGCTAAGAAAAATTAGGTTCTCTACATTTTGAAAAACCTAGTTTCCATTTCATACTTTAGATCTAACTTTTAACACACAAGATGGATAGATCCACACATAACACACTCTAGATCATGTAAATCTAGAGTTTTGAAGTTCAAGAACATATATCCAAGTTTTCATTTAAACAACTAAGAATAACTTAGAAAAAATGTGGTTTATACCTTGAACTTTTGCTAGCTTTTCTTAATCTTTTAAAGTAGATGATGATATTGGGTAGCTTGAAGATCAAAACCCCATCTCCTTTACCTCTTGTGGCTGTCGAAATTGCTCATCTCTCTCTCTCTCTCTCTCTCGGTTTTATTTTGTTAGCTAAAAGGAAGTAATAGGATGAGAGAAAAAGAAATGGTTTTTGTGGTTTAGTAAAAAATGTATAGATATAATTGTATATCTAATATTCATTCCCCCCATTCACTCTCTCTTTTTTCATCATTATAAGGTTGCTTGAAAATTTAAGCTTGCTTGTAATCTAAATAAAATTATGTGGCCAAATAAAAGAGAGACACCTAGTTGTAGTTGGTGAACCACTTTGTAAACTAAAATAAGTTATCGTTATTACATCACATGCTTCCTTTTTCTCCCATCCTAGCCGCCAATCTTTCCTCATTTTCTATCCATTTTTGATTTATTTTTAATGCCTTTTTTAGCTTTACTAAATGTCTAAAAAGTCCCTCTTCAATTGGCTAAAAGATTGGGCTTTAATTAAATTCTTTTGGGCTTCTAAATTAATTTATTGGGCCATGAAATTTACATAGTCCAATACTTTTAAATTCTTATCCAACCTTTATCATTTATTTAGGGTTTTCATTTCCTCAATTGTAAATTAATCGTTATTCACGCACACTTAATTTCTTAGCCCAATTAGACTTGCTATAATTAGGTTATAAAATTAATTAATTGAGATGTATTAAATAAATCTCTTAACATTTGTATATATTTTAAATACCAATATTCTCTTATACCACAACCGTTAAGTTATTCAATTTTTCATTCCTAATATATAATTAGGTTACCTTAGTTTCTTTTATTTGCTTATAATAAACAAATAAACAAACACATAATATTCATATTCATTTACGCACATATTCACAAAGTATTTATCATTATCATTCCCCTTGTTAACATACTTCCAAATATAATTTCATTCTACGTTTTTAATTTTATAACCTTTATTTTCTCAATTCTATTCAAATAGTAAACTATATAGGTTTTTCTTTAAAAAAATTAAATCGTTCCTATATTTTCACTTTAGGTTTTATTCTTTTAACCTTTAATTTAATCATTTAATATCTTATGAATTTTCGGGATGTCACAGTACTAGTTCTGGCTTCTTTGATCGAGTTTGCATGCACTATTCAAGAAAACCTGAAACAAGAAATAAAAACAAAAACAAAAATGTTTAACTAAAATTGATATAATTAAACTAATATTGAAAGTAACAACACAATTATTCTCCCCGACAGTGGCGCCAAAAACTTCTTGGCTTAATTTATAAAATCCAATCGAATTACGCACAACACGCAAGTATACGTGGTCAACAAGTAATAAAGTGATAAGTAGAATATCGTTCCCACAAATAAAATAACTGAATTTTATCTGAACAATTACCAATCTTATATTATCTCAATTTTATTAAACTAATGATTAAGTGATGATATTTATGAAAAACTACTAATTAAGGAAAAATTAACTAATTACCACAAACTATAATCAGATATTGGAGAATTAAGCCTACAATTTCACTTGATGCTTCACTTAGAATGACACACTTCTTTTTAATTCACATTAACTATTCTAGATCGTTAATCAAGAACACAACATATAACCATCTCTCAATGCATTATACCCATATCAATTTAAATCCACAGATGATAAAATTAAGAAGAACACCTAATCAACTAACTCACTATATCTCTATGTGAATTACAATTAAAGAAGGTTAAATCACAAGTTCTTACAAGATTACGCGTGATGTATAGGTATATCTCTATCCTAGACATAAATTATGAATCCCAACAATGCGCAGAAATCACAATCACACGTTACTATGATTAGTTCTAAACTCATACTTCATCTCTCGAGTTCATATAAGTTCACAAAGAATTGGTGATATAGCAATTCATAAATTAAGTATAAACCATAATAGACAAAACTGAAAATAGCATCAATGAATTAAAATAGAAGCGTATCAACCTTCGCTACACAAAAAGATCCATTGTAGGCTTAAAAAGTAAATTAGTTAATGACGAATGAATTAAAAACTGAAATCCACAGAGAAAACTAGCATCCTGATTACAAAGATGAATATGAAAAATAAAAACAGTAAATAGAACCGCTGCTCTTCTTCAATCCCTTCGTATCCTTCGTGCTCCAAATCCTCGCTTCAATCCTCCAAATCACGATCCAAAGTTAGGGTTCTGTTATTCTGATCATAGATACCTTCTCTGCATCTGAATATGCCTTTTATCCTCTCCTAATCACGTCCTGAATCCACCAGCTACACATCTCCAAAGTTAGAATTGCATCATGAAACTTCAATTGACTGCCGCGTACCCCGCCCCGGCGGGTGTTTTGTGCTTGGTAAAGCCCGCCCCAACGGGTGTTTAAGATCCTTGCTGACGTGTACCCCCGCCCCGGCAGGTGACTTGGCTTAGTGAATGCCCTCCCCGACAGGTATCTACTCTGGAATTTCCAATTTTTGTTCTTCTTTTGCTGCTTTAGCCATCTCAATCTAACCCTGCAATGCAAACACAACACATAAAACAATACTAAAACGTATGGAATAGCAACTGTTTAGGTCCGAAAAATATTCAATTCGTAGGTATGAAACTCACTCATGAATCATAACCCATGGACTTGCTACGTGTTGTAATTTTATTACTTATTAGATTTATAATGTGTGATGGATGATGAATTGGTTGATTTTTTATTTTCTACATGGTGTTTGTTGACTTGTTCTACTAGTTTTTAATGTCAAGTGTTTTATTTTTGAATGTTGATTGTGAAGTATTCATATAATTGTGTTTTTAATTGTATTTCATAGTATTAGTTATTATGTTTTGGGTTTTAATGATTTTTTTTATTGTTCAATATATTTTTGAAGTAAAATAAATAATATATAAATTGCACATTGTTAACGACTTGTTGCCATATGAACGTCATGGCGGGCGCCTTATCGCCTAGACATTTTGGCGGTCATCTACCGCCGTCTCGCCAAGGCGCCATGACAACTATGGTCCACAGAGTCTCACTCTAGCGACAGTGTCCTGTCATACTCTATTGACCTATGTCTCAAGTATACCTATCAACATATAAATTTGGCCTCTAGGTAGTGCTCTCTACGCACTGCTCTAGTCTCCATCTCTGAAAGTTAGCTTAGGGAGAGCCCGAAACCTTATCAAGTCACACCAAATTACCCATACCAATATAGAATCATGACAAAGACTTATATGTTATCTGTGGAAATTTTGCAGGTCGTGACATTGGAGTTAATCTTCCAATTTTATTAAACGCTATAGTAGCAGTGCTTCCCACGGATGGAAGCACGATGCTCCGCATTGGGATGACTAATCCTCCATATATTCTCGAACACTTGAAGGAAATAGCAGATGTGTTGCGTCACCCTTGTGTGTACTCTTTTCTTCATGTACCAGTCCAATCTGGGAGTGATGCCATCTTAAGTGTAAGTACATGACGATACTATTCTTGTCTGTGCACAATTCGAAGTATAATTTAATCTATTGGATCTTCTTTTATTTTATTTTGTTTTTGTTTTTGTTTGTGCCTGCGCATTTTCCTCAATAAAGAAAGACAGAAAATGGGAACTATAGGCTATAGATTGAAATGTGGTATGTTCACTGATAGGGTACATATTTCATGTTGTACATATTTCATGTTGTAATAATTTCTTTGGCTTGATAATGTTTTTCAGGCAATGAATCGGGAGTACACAGTAAGTGATTTCATGACGGTAGTAGATACATTGACTGAACTTGTACCTGGGATGCAGATTGCTACTGATATAATTTGTGGATTTCCAGGTTAGTCTGCAAGTACATGTCCTCTTAGTTTTTAGATCCCCCTCAAATATATTAACCTTTCCCCTTTCCCCTTTCCCCTTTCCCCTTTGAAGTGTGTAAGAATTGTGGCAAATAAAAATTTGTAATTGATACTTGTAGCTTCCTGATTAGTGGTTTACTTGACTGACCTCTATGTTAAGTCATCCTTATCAGATATAACATTCTAGAATGAGGACTTGAGTCTTTTTGTATTACTCAATAAATTTATTGTTTAAATCGGAATATATATATATATATATATATGGAATCTTCATATAATTTGGTAATTCAGAAATACCTTTAACATTTATTTATACGAATCTTTACCAGTAAAATTTACAAAAGTCTGAGCTGAAAGATGCAAATTTCTCAGGTGAAACTGATGATGATTTTGTTCAAACTGTCAACCTCGTGAAGCAGTACAAGTTTCCTCAAGTTCATATATCACAGTTTTATCCTCGGCCTGGTATGCTGAAGTTGTCCATCTTCTATTAACTAATTCTTATCCCAGCAAATACCTCAAAAAATAATATAAATTCTTGTTTTATGTTATATTTTTCCTGATTAGAGCTGGTTTCTGGGAAATTAATCACAATGTTGTTCCAACTGAATATGTTCATTTTTATTTTGACTAGCATGGTATGCATTATGCTTGTTCCTATATCTTTTTACTTTCTTTTGGATGGGCTTAACTCTACTACCTATAGTACCAACAGTATGACCTTTGGATGGGCTTGTGGTAGGCCAAAATGACTCAAGTTTATGCTCAGGATACACCGTTTAACAAAAAATGCGTTGTTTGGTTAAAAAAGAATAGCCAAATGCTTTACACTTCCCTCTCCCCCTCATGTATCAGACCGATTGAAACCTTACACTTCGACTTCCTCTTCCTCATCTACTGAACATAGTCGACTCACTCTCCGACAAAAGAAGAAATCGCCGACGCCCCTCTCAGTTTCTTTCTAATCTCAATCTTTTTTATCCCCAAATTTTTTACAGCGTTCTTCCAAATTTCAAATCCACTCGCAGCTAAGATAAAGGAAGTTTAAAGATGGTGATGGTGGTGGTTGTGGTAATGAGGATGGTGGATTTGAGTGGATCTGACTTCCTAAGTTATTTCTGGCGATTGAGGGGTAGATCAAGTTCTCTTTGTTACCTCTCCCTTTGGATTGCTGAAGGCGAAGGGAAGACCAGATCGTTGCAAGACCACGGCGGAGGGAGGGCCACTACGGATGGGTTATGCTTTAATTTTTTGGGTTTAGTTTTTGGGTTTATGGCTTAATTTTAGGATTATTATAGGATTTAGGTTCAATTTAGGGGTTTTGGGGTTTAGCGGTTTTAAGGGTTTAAGCTTTAATTTTAAGTGTTAAACTTTAATTTTAAGAGCTAGGGTATAAATGGTGTGTGTGAGCATGGTGTAAATCACACGGTCTCTTTATGTTTTTATTTATTTATGTATTAAGGTATATAAAAAGCATATCCACAAGCATTATTTCAATTCACTTTTAATTTAAAAACTATTTCCAGTGATTACGACTTATATCTTAGTCTAAGGTAACATGTTATACAGAAATGTTGCTCAACATTAGTATATTACTTATTTACCATCTGCTTTAACTAACGAGATATTAAATTCGAAACAATCCATTGCATGTTATTTTTTCTTGAAGGGAGAGAACAACTCATATATTTGACATGAAATAAGGTTTAGGTTCTCTGTTATCATTACGTAGCAAGAAACTCAACCAGTCTTTGTTTCTAATACACATCTGTATTGGGTTTGACTTCCTAATTAAAGACAACAACAGTAATATCTGATACATGTACTGTAATTTGTTCCCAGTCTCTCTCTCTCTCTCTCTTTCTCTGTCTCTCTTTCTCTGTCTCTCTTTCTCTCTTAGAGTTGTGGTAATGGGTATACCGCAACCTTAATTAAGATTTCTTAACAACCTATATACTAGTGTTTCTTTCAATGATCTGTTTCTGATCTTTACACCCAGGAACCCCTGCTGCAAGGATGAAAAAGGTATCAAGTACTATAGTGAAGAAGCGGAGTCGTGAACTGACTTCTGTTTTTGAATCATTCACACCGCATGATGGTTTGGAAGGCAGAATAGAGAGAATATGGATTACTGAAATTGCCACAGATGGAAATCACTTGGTAAGGCTTTTAATATACAGAAATTTGGTAATGGGATATTAAGAGTTGTCACCTTGTTTCAAAACTTTCTGATTGAAGAGCTGTTCTCAGCCTATTTTATACTCTCTCCGTTCTCAAAAGGATGACTAAAGGTACAGTTATTTTTGTCCCTAAAAGAACGAGATAAAGCACATAAAGTGAAGGGTAATTATGTCATTTAGTGGGTCCATTAGTATAAAAAAAATTACTATTCACTTTATGAATCTTGTGGGACCACTGAGGAGAAATATGAAACTTTATTATCTCTTTTTTCTACTTTTACTTTTCTTAATAGGTGTAAAAATTTGTACTTTACTCGTACTTTTGAGGACGGAGGGAGTATTTAGTTTAGATAGCTTTGGCCGACCTTTTAATTTATAATTTAAATTTACGTTGATTACCTATAACGTGTGTTCTATAGCTGTTTATTGTTATCATTTGTTTAACACATCAGGCATTAATGGCATTACAAATATCCAAATTCAGTGCTATAATTGCACATGATTTGGGGAGTATGGTTCTTTCTTCTGGTTAAGTAAGAGACTGATATATTCATTTTTCCTTCTACAACTCCAAGTTGTATTGATTTATGAATTAATTCATACTCTCTCCTTTCCAAATTATAAGATCATTATTAACGTTTGAAAGTCATTTTGAACTCAAAATTGATATGAATCATTAACAATTAAGAACCAATAGATCTTATAATTAGTAGCACTTTTTACATAGTTTACAATATTTATTAATGTATTAACTAAAATTAAATGAATCTGTGTCAATTTTGAATTTGAATATATATATATATATATATATATATATATATATATATATATATATATATATTTGTTGATGATGTTAATAAGTTAATAATGGTTTATATTTTGGAACAAAGGGAGTATGATGTAAACATAATGTTTCTACATCTGAATACACACACACACACATCACACATCACACATCACGCAGACACAATTAATTAACAAGAAGTCATCTCCCCGCATTTTGTGCATTTTGGTTCAATTAGTATGATGCTTTGCAGAAATATTTCTTTTATTCCTGTTCCTTAGATAATGAGGATGTTCCTTTTCCTCCAGGTGGGCCACACAAAGGGATACATGCAGGTGCTGGTAGCTGGGCCAGGAAGCATGTTGGGGTCTTCAGCAATTGTCAGGATTACGTCTGTAGGAAGGTGGTCAGTTTTCGGGGAAGTGATCAAGACACTTACAGTAAATGTTGATACAGGTTCACTAGAAAGAAGTGATTGTGGCGATAAGTGTTCTTCCCGCTCCAACCTAGATGAGTCTTGTGCATGTTTAGGGGAACCAGAAGCTTGTGCTTGTGGACCTGATAGCTGTGGAGGACAAAACTCATCAGTGGAAAGAGGAGTGCCACTTCTGAAGAATGACTCTTGGGCAGAAAATCAAAATGGTTCAAACATCTTTGGATGGTTATTGAGGAAGAGGAAACATCATAACCAGAAGAGGACAGAGAATGTGTATTTTTTGAAACCTTTAGCGAAGCAAGAAAGAGCCATAGGCAGCATACCTGCATGGGGTGCTGTCGATAGGGCTCTTTTGGGTGGAATGTGTGTGAGCTTGGTAACAGTTTTAGCTTTATTTTTGTACTTGGGATCTAGGATTTTTTCATCCTAATAGGTTAAAACTGCTGCTTACAAGAATGATTTAGTGTGTTAAGTATTTGTTTTGTTGAGGTTCTGATAGCCATGACTCAAATAAATTTAAAGACGTGTATCAGTTTTCTATAATTTGAGCTATTTATGGACTTTTGATATAATCTTATGTTGAAGATTAATAGAACAGTTAGCAGCAACACTTTTCGATTAAGAGCCAACAGTTACACAGTATCTATCATCTGATTCAACAATCTATTGATAAATGCCAAAAGAATAACAGTCAAATACATCGTATTTGAAGGGAATACCCGTGTTAGGCTTTCCATGATTCATCTTCTGCCCTTGTGATTTTACTGGATTCATCTGAACCACCATTCTTATTTACAGTTGAAAGAGTGAATAAATATGTAATTATCTGCTTATAATAGAAGCATATCTGACTTGGCTGGAAGTCTCTTGAAGAAATTGACAGGTACAGAAGGCATCCTGTTCCTAAACCGAGGATGGCGCAACAAGAACAGCCCAACTAGCACTGCGATGACTTGGAAAGGGGTTACGTAAAGTAACACTGCCCAAATCAACGAGAAGATGATGAAGATTGCCGTTGCTCTCGAATCCCTCCAGCTAAGTATTGCCAAAGCTCTCTCTGCCTGTGTTGCCAAATCTCCTATCACTGTTTGCACTCTTCCTGCCACACTCCGCATCCGATCATACCTCATCCTCACAATTTCTGTTAGCCTTGAAGTTGGGAATGTGTCAAATTCCTCATCCAGCTCGTCTGGATGTGTGTTTTCAGCTTGTGAAATCCGTGCATCCATGTGTGGTGGCTTTCTTGGTCTGAACCGGTAGTTCCATAATCCAATCACAAACAAGTAGAGGAAAATTGTGGGCAAGATCAGTTCCGGGTAGCAAACCAGGATCAGGAAAAGTAAATGCATCAGACATGTTGTCAACGGGTTTCTCCAACTGCAGATTCCATCTAACCATCTGCAGACAGCCGAAATTCCAGAGAGCAGGGACATTATACGATAGAAGTTTGCTTTGCTTCTCCTGAGGCTCCACATATGATAATCCACATCTAGCATGTACTCAACTGTCTCGCGCCTGAGAGGCGGTTCTGCCCTGGATAGTCGTGCAGCTACTATCTGCATTGCCTGGTGTCGAAGCCAGTCAATGTGGCGCACTGATATGGGCTGGACATAATGCATTTTGGGTAGCAATGGCTTGCCATATTGTGCCACCATATTGACCCAAGCTACACAAGTGAACCGTATGGCTAAATGAAGTTCCCCGTGTTTCTTTAAACCAGAGGGTTGCAGAACCAGCAATGGGTAATAATGGGTATAAATCCGATCAGTTTCTAAAGTCGACAGACGGATTCTAACCTTCCCAATTCTCTGGTCTTTTGCATCCTCTTTGCTTCCATTAACGTGGAAATTGTCAAATACACCAATGGTTATTACTGTGCAGGGATCATAAATTTCCCAGGTATATTGCTCATTCCATCGAGGAGACAGAGTGTTTAGAAGTGTTCTGGTACGTACCCATTTATTCCCATACTTGGCTATACAGTAAGCATCTGTAGATCCACCATCTCTGCTTTTCATTGGAAGTAAATTTCGAGCACTCAAAATACCCAATTCGAGAATTCCAATGCTGGATTTTCTCAAAAATTTCGATGATGGCTGAAGGTCACTGCTAAAAGGAGTTGATTCGTCCAGAACATGGTAACCGGCCTCTAAATAGACCCGAAGGTGAATTTTGCTCGAGAATTTTATTTCTTTTTTCTTGTCAGCTTCTTCTGCAGCATGTGAAGGCTTGTGAAGGTTGAACCAGCGAGCATCTGGGAGCTTACTCGAATCCATTCTTGGTGGAACCTCTCTAACAGGTACGATCATTCTTCCTATGGCTTCGTCCTTCCCCTGTCCAACCCGATCTTCAACACTTACAATTATTATCTCATCAAATGGCTCTGAGGCTACAAACATAAGCTCCTCATTCCAGACAGGATTTATATGCCGCATTGGGGAAGGTCGAGTGAGCCTGATCTGATGTCCTAGCTGTACCCTCACATAGGTCTCCAGTTGCCGCGTTTTATCATTAGGCACAAGATCCTGAGCTTCAATTACATTAACTCGAAGATAGTATAATTTTGGCGAGAAATAAACCTTTGATCGCGTATTCGCAAGGTTTTGGTGACTGATATTGTGAGCATCATTGTGCCAGGCCTCGGGAAAGGCCTCATCTGCTTGTGTTCCCATCCAAACTGCAAGCATAATTTCTCCTCTACTAGTTTTTTCACCCTTTTTGTCCACCAATTTATACCACTGAGGAGCCAAGGGACTATCTGGTGGCACACGAAGAGGAACTTCCACAATATCAAACACCACCCTCCCAACAAAATCATCCTTTCCAAAATCTTTATCCTTCACAATTATTTCAATCAAATTGAACTGCAATCTTTCTTTAGAAAACGCAAACACGCTGTTCCAAACTGGATCCTGGTTCTTCTCCAAATGCTTTGTCAAGCCTTTGTAATTTCCTAGCTTAACCTCCACATACGGGTCTAGGCTTCCGGTTATGTCCATTGCGGGAAGATCTCTAGCCTTCACAACATTTACATACAAGTAATGCATCTGTTCCACCAAATCATAAGTACTTGCCATCTTGTCAACTCCTCGGTAACCCATCCGGGCGGCTACCGGCGGCCGAGTTTCCACCAACCCAAATTCCGGCTTCTGCCCCGGAAACTGCATATGCATTACTGTGGCTGGGTCTGGACCCAGCCCCGGTCTGGCGAAGTCGGTTCTGATTTCGGATTCAACGGTTACTGGCTTTTGCACTGGAGGCAGAACAGGTGGTGGACCACCACCAGCTCCAACAGAGTAAAAAGTTCGCACTTCTTTTTCCTTCTTTTTCTTTTCAGTTTCCTTGTAGTTGTACTCCTCATCATGAACCTTATAATTAGTGTTCATTTCTTGCTCTGGCAATGGTGTCTCTCTTTTTCCCATGTCATTCATGAAATGTACTTCCTCCGGTTCAGCTACATAAGAAGAAAACCTATCATCACAACCATGAACTACATATAGCCTAAGCGCGATATCCCCGCGGATATGAGAAAATAAACCCCGTTTATCAAGTGGGTATCGTTGTACCGCCGATTCCGACTCAGATAGTGGGACCGACACGCCGGATATTCTTACCCGGCCAAGAAAATTCTTGTGGTGGCCATGACCGTCTTTTTCATTATAGACTGTAACTTCAATGATTTTGTTTGGAAGATCTCGAGTATTATTGATATTGAACACGAGCTTTTCGTTCCAATACGGGTTGAGATCTTTAGGCTTAGTTTGGGTTCGTTGTTGCTGCTCGTCCAGCTCCACCTCTGCAAACGAACTTGACGAGCCTTGGCCATCTTTTGGCATGAGATCACTGGCGTCGAGTACTTCTACTACAAGTCTAGCCATAGTTCTGACCAGCAGGATAGGTGGAATTTTTAGTGGTAAATTGGAGGTTGAGAAGTTGGAGGAAGAGGAGAGGGAGTAGGATTAAAGAAAAAGAATGAAGTGGAAAATGGGGGAGAAAGTGGGGTGGAGAGGACATTGATTAATTTGGAGTAAGAAGACAGAAACATGAGTAGTGTAGGGAGAGAGACAGAAGGGGGGAGGTGTCGTTTGGTGGAGAAAAGTGGGGCCCGAGTCTTATATCTCTTTCTATTCTGGTGTGAATGAGGGAGAGTGATTGGGAGAGAGAAGGTGGTGGTGGTGGTGGTGGTGGGGTTTGAATAGGATTATGATTTGGTGGAGGGAAGAGAATGGTTGATAAACAAAAAAAGAGAAGGTGGTGGAATGGATCTGGATTGGTGAAGTTAAGAAGTGAATTGACCATTTATCTGTTTAATAGCACAAGTTTATATTTGCCGAGCGTCAATTTTTAAATTTATATCAATAGTAAATAACAAGTTGATATATGGAATATGAATTTAAAAAAAAATAATTATATTAATTTAATCTATTTTATCGTTTTAAAGTATTAGATCAATGTAATTCAATTTTATTATGAAATTTGTTTGACACATTATTTTCTTATAAATTTTTATAAATTACTATGGAAGACCGTGGAGATAAATCCGGTCATAAATTTATATAAGAACCTTATCTCATAACCCAACCAGGGATTCAATTCTTATAGGGTTGAATTGAGCTTCAAGTCCTGTCACCCTTGATAATAAATAATTAAAAAAATAAGATTCACCCTTCATATTAATCCAGATGAAGAGAACAATATTTTAAGATCAGGGGTTTTAGTTTTGGAGTTTTACTGTGAAACTTAAGAAGAGGTTAACTCGTTAGAGTTTTACATAAAACTTAACTATTGGTCTTTGAGAAAGATCGCGAGTGCGATTAAAGGACTTCAAAATTCATTGTGTCGCGTTTGAAATGAAAGATTGGATTATATGAAGGAATCTAATGGAAGAAGAAATGGAATAACTTTTTTAATATTTTAAATACATATTTGATAAATTTAGATTAAAATCAAGAATGTAATAAAGGAAAATTAATCTTAGTAAAGTATATCTCACAGAAAAAAGATACAAAATTGATCTCACGAAAAGAAATATTTAGTGTCCGTGGTGTGTGGGGATGGTGGAATTTGGTGGTGGTAGTGGCAGGTGGTGAGTGGTGATGATATATCAGTGTGACAACAGCTAGTAGTGGTGGTAGTGGCGTCGGGGTTGTGGTGATGGTGGTAGTGACTGATACAATGGATATTATGAAGGGTATAACTCTTAATAATTTATTTAATTAAAATAAATCTAATTCCATTACCTCACCAACAAAATTATAATTACGAGAATGTAATGAATTTTTATTTTATTTTAATACACACACACACACACACACACACACACACACACACACACATATATATATATATATATATATATATATATATATATATATATATATATATTATTTTGTTGAAATAGACTATTTTATTCTTGCTTCATTTTTTTAGTGTATATTTGGTTACACAGTTGCAACATTTGGTGTGTTAGAGTTTTAGAAGTTGAGTAATGTTAGGAACACCAACTATACATAATTGTACACACATAATATAAAAAAAAGAGAAAATATAGAGTATGACCTATAATTAAATGTTTTATATTTTTTTAAAAGTTTAAACATATTTGAAAATCTTGTTTGTCTATTAGCAATTTATTATAAAATGCAGCTTATTTGAAGGCCGTAAATGATATCGTCACAAGCCAAACAAACCCTAATCCAAACACAAGCCAAATTAAACAAACCCTAATCTAAGCATAAACTTAATATCAGAGATGACCTAACGTGATAGTCTATAGTCTATAGGCGTTTTCCCTAACCCCACTGCTTTTTCTTATCAGAAAAAGCGGTGAAAGTGATCGCCTCGATTCGTTAATAGGAAAAAGTCCCCAAAAAGTATTTCTTTCTTTTTATATTTTTTAAGTATATGTAGGAAGAAATATCTCCTTTTCAAGGGCGTTAGGCAGATAAATAATTAATGCAAAATGTATTGCGGTTGTTGTCGAGTATTTTTTTTCAAAGTTTAAAAAGAGAAAACCAACAACTACATAGTTCTTAATCTGCCTTCAGCTATGTAGACTATGGTGAGATCGGCAGTTTTGATTTTACAAGTACATGTAGACTTGAGCATTTTTTGTTTTTTAGTCACTGGTAAACTAAAAATAGGGATGACAACTGAATCCATATTTGTGGGGATGATAATCTTGTCTTAATGTAACACCACACTCCCATATCAAAGGATAGAATTATTAGGCCAGTCACTTAACGTAGGGGATTTTTGTTTTTTCAAAAATTGTGTGTCATGATGTTACTTAATAAGATAAATTAAGTGATAAGCGTTGGTTATTTATTGTATATTATTATGTTGAACATGAATTAAGATACAATTTGAACGTGAAATTGAAAGTGTTAAAATAAAATAATAATGTATAAATCTCTTGCTTATGATCTACTATTTCATGTACTCACCATATTCGTAGATATTCAGTCCATTTTAAAATTAAAAATATAATTTGATTTATGAAGTCAAATGACAATATATTAAACTTTAAATTGATGTGAATTTATTTAATCTTAATTGATATAATTATTATAATTATATAGTATATAACAAAAATTATTAATAACAAATACTATTTTATTCTAAACTTTTATACTTTTATGAGTCATACTAATTAAATTTTAATACGGTCGTTTTATTTAAAACTTAAATTGTATCTCTAATTTAAAAGAGGAAAAATATAAGTTTATTGTCATTTATATCATTGATGGTAATATTCTAAATATTATATAAAATTGTAAAGAAAATGAGAGAAGAAAAATGAATGGAGTAGAGTCAAATCCGTAACCACCAAATTAAGTTTTTCTGTACCGAAATAGACAGAATCCATGACATTAGATTGGAGGAGAACACAGTCTCCATCCGCAGCCCATCCGTTCCGTAGTTCTTTATTGGTATGTTTTGTTGCATTATTATAAAAAAAATAAAAAATTCATTGGTAAGATACGTCCAAGGAGTCCCCCAAATGAAAAGTTTCCAACTTTCATGAGATAATAGAATATTAATTAAATTAAGTTGATAAAAGATTCTTAGAATGCATGCAAGTAAAAAACTGTACAATCAAATTAAACACCAAAATACACATTGGACTATTTATTCAGCTGTTTTAACAATCTATTTTTTTCCCCTTAAAAAGTTAAATATGATATATTATTGAAAAACAGATCCCAAAATCTAGAGCTTCTTAATTTAATAATCTTATAAAATACTTCTTTCGTTTAATAAGAAGAGTTATTTATAAAATTTGTAAACTTTAATAATATGTTTTAATTCTTTCATATTTATCCCTAAATATAATAAATATTTATTTTAATAATGGTAATATAATAATAAAATTATGTTGTTAAACTCGATAATATTATGTCATTTTATATTATTAACGATGAGAGATTATGAACATTATATATATATATATATATATATATATATATATATATATATATATATATGAGACTTGTTATATAAACGCGGCGGGGGGGGGGGGGGTCGGGCGAGGAGAGAGTATTATATACTAATTAAAAGTATCTCTCAAAATCTTATGCACCTTCTATTTTCTAAACTTTCAATTAGCACCCGCATATGTAAAAGGTTTTCAAAAATCTCTACGGGGGTGGGGATCCCACTGCCCTAGTGACCCCACAGCCAGTGACTATCAAAGAGTACTATTACGTCGACTCTTGTTGCGCATAGGCACAGTAACATAATATCTACATTAATTCAAATATATGAATAGTTAATTACGAATTTACTCGCAAGAAAAAATAACATATTTTTGTCCTAATATAAATTCCCCTTATTGAGATGAGTATCGTGTAGATACTCGAAATTTTCTCCATACCTGTTACTGATATTGCAGGAGGACAGATTCGTCTTTCAAAGATAATCTTGGAAGACAGCTCATATCCAATCCGGATACTACCGGAAGTTCAGTCTCAACCCCGGAACACACACCGGGAGTATCAGTTCTAACCTCGGAGATAACCTCGAGGCATGCAGTTCCAATACCGAAAATTCTACCGGAGAAGGCCGATTCATCTCGGAGATAACCCCGAGGTATTCAGTCTCAGTCTCGACATCGGGAATAGCAGCGCCAATCTTGGAGATAACCCCAAGGAATGCAGTTGCAGTTCCGGAGATAACCCCAGAAATGCTTATTTCAAAGCCATGCAAACAGCTTCAGAACACTCGGCACTCACATCGAGGCACTCAGTACAAGACCCGGAGATAACACCGGAAAGACATGCACACCTCAGAGATGACACTGAGTACCTTCAATACTTGCAGCAGTCCAATCTCAGAGATAACCCTGAGAAACGTCTGCTTTATCAGCCCACACAGTACAAAACTATAAAAAGACAATACTTAAAAGATGACGTTTTTATAAAAAACGTTGTTGTATTTTTTTTATAACGTTTTTTAACAAAACGTTGTACATACATATGAAAAAACGTTATGTATTTATAAGGGCAATTTTTGATTTTAAATAGATAACGTTTTAAAAAAAAACGTTATCTATGTAAAAAACACGGAGCAAAAACAAATGCGAAAGTGAAAATTTGAAATTAAAACAAGGTCTGCACTTTCTCTCTCATCTTTTCTTCGTCTTCATTCACTGTCATGGCCAAGTAGTTGAGCTGAGCTGCACTCTCCTTCCACAGAGGAGAGAGAAAGATGAGTGACCGGGAACGAGACTGCGAAGGGATAAAGACAGGCGAAAACGACTGCCACCGCACTCCCTCTCTTGACCCTGCGCGGAAGCGACAGGCGGCGGGATGCCGCCGCGGTGGTGTCAGACTTCATTGACGGCATCGTGAAGGAGCAGAAGCAACAGAAAGCGGGTGGAGTGAATGATGACGTGGAGATGGATTCGGATGAGGTGGAGATGATGGGGATTCCGGTAGGGTTTGATTCGACCAAGGGGAAGCCTGTGGCTGGTAATGATGTTAGTGGAGTGAGAGCGGTGACGAAGAGGATTCCTGGACAGTATATGAATGGTCGCGGTGGGTTTAATCGACCTTTACCTGCTGAACGTAGTCGTTGATTTTGATTTCTCAGAGGTTAGGGTTTCTTCATTCTTATATTTTTATGTTTTCCCCCTTATTAGCAAATTAATTATATTATACTGTTTTTCCCCCTTAAAAGAAAATTAATTGTTAGTGATGGATATATTGAGGAGGCAACATTAGGAATTTCATTTGTTTACTCTGCTATTGGAATTGCAAATTTGAACTATTATATTTTAGCAACTAGTTTAAAATTTAGACTTTTCTCAGTACCAGATTTCATTAGTAGCACATTGGATATTGTTGGTTGTTGTACATTGATATTATTGGTTGTTGTACATTGAAAAAGGAAAATGTTATACCAGTGCCTCCAAATATTTTGAAGGTAATTTATTTTATGTTTGAGATGGCATAGTTTCGACTATGAACCAAGGGAAAAACTCACAAGGCGATGTTTTCAGAACAAAATTTGAGTTATGGAAGTCCTAAATGACTTTGAATAAGCTTTATATGCTCTGAAGGTGGATTCATTCTTCTAGAATGTATACAGTTCATAGAAATTTGTAACCATGTTATACAGTTCCCAGCTCCTGCAACTTATTGCATAAGGTAACAATTAAAATTCTTTTGATGTTCCTGTTTGACTTCCTCGGTAAAGATTCTATTAGATACCTGAATAAGGTTGAGATTGAACTTCCTTTGTTAAAGGCGATTCAACAATTCAGAAAAGGTCTGTTAATTTCCTATTTCATGACTAGCACACTGCAGAATACCCCTAAGTAGTTGCAGACTTTGAGATGGATTATACACTTTTAGCCTTGTGGAGTTGTAGTGGATGTTTTTGATTTTTCGGTTAAACATGTGTTATGTCCTTACTTTTTGTAAGTCAGGGACTTGAGTTGAAGCACTCTTGCACTATGATTAAATATACTTTGAGCATTCTTGAATTTTATTTGTTATATTAGAACTTGGAGCTGTCCCACTTTTGTTTCTTTTAATCTTATTTTTGTGTACTTTTGATGCCTGAATTCTTGCATTTCCAATAAGATATCATTTGGGTATTATTGACATGTATTTTTTTGTGTGGCTCTTTTCACCTTTAACATGAAACAGATACTTCATGGTCTAGTAGGTAAAAATTCTTGCTGCTGATAACTTGTGCTTTCATGGAGGATATAAATTATATGAAATACATTCTGAACGACTCACTTCTTTTGCTTTCAACCCTAAAAAGGTTTGGTAAGATCTCCAATCACAGCAACACTGCCACAGATTGGTTCAAGGTTGTATCTAACTTGGGGCAATTTGTATAGCTTTCTTGAGGTAAGAAGAAGTGAATAACTGCCTCCTACCATTTTGGCAATCGATTATCAAACAGCTTTATTTTGTGATTATGATTGCTGGTGACAGGTTCGGACTCATATACTTGTTAGTTCTTTGGTCATCAGCTGGGGTATCACTGAGTTGAGTTTTGCTTGATTGCCATTTGTATTACTTGTCTTCTTTTGGTTGCAGTAGTATTTGTAGACTAAGTATCTAGTCATGAACGTTTTACTGCAGTGTGCTAGATAAACTAAAAATTCGGAGAAGCTCGCATCTGAAAATTATAATTTTGGGAATGCAATTGACCTGAGGAGTCATTGGGCAAAGCATGGTACCAACAAGTTTGTCACAATCAGGTAGATTTAAACTATGGGTATGATGATTAGACTGTCATCACATATTTCTCCTGTTTGACAGTATATATATGTCTGTGGCCCTTTGCAGAAGTTTTTGGTACTTCGTAGTCCATGAATTGTCACAGTCATGATGCATGTTGTCAAATTCTAGATGTATGAGTTTCTTAAACATTGTTTTATGTCTTCACTTGGTTATGTGGGTGAATGTTTATTTGTAGAAATAACTGGCGACAGATTGTGAATACTTGTACTTGTCTATAAGGAGCAAAATGTAATAGTACAATAGATACACATAAAACATGGTTTCTCTAGCACGGTTCGAAAAACTCTAAATTTATCTTTTTGTGCTCTTATTTCAATTCTTTACTTGGTGATACTATGAGGTTCAAAATAACAAATTAGGTTCCATTCTAAATAGACTTGGCATAGTCCTATGGGATATATTAGTGACAATAGCTTGTAATAGCTGGTCTTCTGTTGTGATAAGCATTAAAGATACAATTTTCAGTAAAAAGGGAATATTGATTCTTCTTTTCATAAACTTAAGTTCTTGAATTATTAAAGAGAATGCATTGTGTTATTCATGATGAACCAAATAATGTGAACAAAAGAGAGAATGCCTACTGTAATGTTTTGGTGATGTTTGCAAGTGACCGTCTTTATATTTTGAGATGTCCAAACTCGCTATGTAATGCTAATCAGGATATTGGTTCATTTACTGTTCAATTTAACTGTATTACCCCTTATATTTGGTTCCTTGTTCCCCCAACACTTATATAATGCCCTACTTTTCCCCCAACATCCTTGCACTGTATGGCATTGGCACACTACAGAAGTGAAGGTCCTCTTTTTCTCTTCTGATGGAGCTTATTTGTACTCAGGTAGGCTACTTTGAACTGTATTGGGCCTTTTTGTTAAATTACAAATATGTAAATACCATGTGATATTTAAGAACGGTTATGATTTGAATATCATTTTAATCATTTTTCCCCCGGCTTATTATTTGTTATTTCTAAGTTTCATTTGTTTATGGTGAACTAGTATTGCAAAGTTATATATGAACTATCTGCTGGAATTTAGGTGGGAAAGAAGGAGTCCTCATGATATGGCAGCTAGACACAGGGAAAAGGAAATTTCTACCAAGAATAGGATCTCCACTATTATATTTTACAAGTTCTCTAGATCCTTCAATTCCCTCTATAAGAATATCTTTTATGTACTAGAACCTAGAGTTTTTCTATGACGATTAAGGTTGTCTGTTGCAATGTGAACTAATTCCTAACAAAGTAATGTTTTGGTGATGTTTGCAAGTGACCGTCTTTCTATTTTGAGATGTCCAAACTCGCTAACTATGTAATGCTAATCAGGATATTGGTTCATTTACTGTTCAATTTGACTGTATTACCCCTTGTATTTGGTTCCTTGTTCCCCCAACACTTATACAATGCCCTACTTTTCCCCCAACATCCTTGCACTGTACGGCATTGGCACACTACAGAAGTAAAGGTCCTCTTTTTCTCTTCTGATGGAGCTTATTTGTACTCAGGTAGGCTACTTTGAACTGTATTGGGCCTTTTTGGTAAATTACAAATATGTAAATACCATGTGATATTTAAGAACGGTTATGATTTGAATATCATTTTAATCATTTTTCCCCCGGCTTATTATTTGTTATTTCTAAGTTTCATTTGTTTATGGTGAACTAATATTGCAAAGTTATATATGAACTATCTGCTGGAATTTAGGTGGGAAAGAAGGAGTCCTCATGGTATGGCAGCTAGACACAGGGAAAAGGAAATTTCTACCAAGAATAGGATCTCCACTATTATATTTTACTAGTTCTCTAGATCCTTCAATTTCCTCTATAAGAATATCTTTTATGTACTAGAACCTAGAATTTTTCTATGATGATTAAGGTTGTCTGTTGCAATGTGAACTAATTCCTAACAATGTAATGTTTTGGTGATGTTTGCAAGTAACCGTCTTTCTATTTTGAGATGTCCAAACTCGCTAACTATGTAATGCTAATCAGGATATTGGTTCATTTACTGTTCAATTTGACTGTATTACCCCTTGTATTTGGTTCCTTGTTCCCCCAACACTTATATAATGCCCTACTTTTCCCCCAACATCCTTGCACTGTATGGCATTGGCACACTACAGAAGTGAAGGTCCTCTTTTTCTCTTCTGATGGAGCTTATTTGTACTCAGGTAGGCTACTTTGAACTGTATTGGGCCTTTTTGGTAAATTACAAATATGTAAATACCATGTGATATTTAAGAACGGTTATGATTTGAATATCATTTTAATCATTTTTCCCCCGGCTTATTATTTGTTATTTCTAAGTTTCATTTGTTTATGGTGAACTAGTATTGCAAAGTTATATATGAACTATCTGCTGGAATTTAGGTGGGAAAGAAGGAGTCCTCATGGTATGGCAGCTAGACACAGGGAAAAGGAAATTTCTACCAAGAATAGGATCTCCACTATTATATTTTACTAGTTCTCTAGATCCTTCAATTTCCTCTATAAGAATATCTTTTATGTACTAGAACCTAGAGTTTTTCTATAATGATTAAGGTTGTCTGTTGCAATGTGAACTAATTCCTAACAAAGTAATGTTTTGGTGATGTTTGCAAGTGACCGTCTTTCTATTTTGAGATGTCCAAACTCGCTAACTATGTAATGCTAATCAGGATATTGGTTCATTTACTGTTCAATTTGACTGTATTACCCCTTGTATTTGGTTCCTTGTTCCCCCAACACTTATATAATGCCCTACTTTTCCCCCAACATCCTTGCACTGTGTGGCATTGGCACACTACAGAAATGAAGGTCCTCTTTTTCTCTTCTGATGGAGCTTATTTGTACTCAGGTAGGCTACTTTGAACTGTATTGGGCCTTTTTGGTAAATTATAAATATGTTAATACCATGTGATATTTAAGAACGGTTATGATTTGAATATCATTTTAATCATTTTTCCCCCGGCTTATTATTTGTTATTTCTAAGTTTCATTTGTTTATGGTGAACTAGTATTGCAAAGTTATATATGAACTATCTGCTGGAATTTAGGTGGGAAAGAAGGAGTCCTCATGGTATGGCAGCTAGACACAGGGAAAAGGAAATTTCTACCAAGAATAGGATCTCCACTATTATATTTTACAAGTTCTCTAGATCCTTCAATTCCCTCTATAAGAATATCTTTTATGTACTAGAACCTAGAGTTTTTCTATGACGATTAAGGTTGTCTGTTGCAATGTGAACTAATTCCTAACAAAGTAATGTTTTGGTGATGTTTGCAAGTGACCGTCTTTCTATTTTGAGATGTCCAAACTCGCTAACTATGTAATGCTAATCAGGATATTGGTTCATTTACTGTTCAATTTGACTGTATTACCCCTTGTATTTGGTTCCTTGTTCCCCCAACACTTATACAATGCCCTACTTTTCCCCCAACATCCTTGCACTGTACGGCATTGGCACACTACAGAAGTAAAGGTCCTCTTTTTCTCTTCTGATGGAGCTTATTTGTACTCAGGTAGGCTACTTTGAACTGTATTGGGCCTTTTTGGTAAATTACAAATATGTAAATACCATGTGATATTTAAGAACGGTTATGATTTGAATATCATTTTAATCATTTTTCCCCCGGCTTATTATTTGTTATTTCTAAGTTTCATTTGTTTATGGTGAACTAATATTGCAAAGTTATATATGAACTATCTGCTGGAATTTAGGTGGGAAAGAAGGAGTCCTCATGGTATGGCAGCTAGACACAGGGAAAAGGAAATTTCTACCAAGAATAGGATCTCCACTATTATATTTTACTAGTTCTCTAGATCCTTCAATTTCCTCTATAAGAATATCTTTTATGTACTAGAACCTAGAATTTTTCTATGATGATTAAGGTTGTCTGTTGCAATGTGAACTAATTCCTAACAATGTAATGTTTTGGTGATGTTTGCAAGTAACCGTCTTTCTATTTTGAGATGTCCAAACTCGCTAACTATGTAATGCTAATCAGGATATTGGTTCATTTACTGTTCAATTTGACTGTATTACCCCTTGTATTTGGTTCCTTGTTCCCCCAACACTTATATAATGCCCTACTTTTCCCCCAACATCCTTGCACTGTATGGCATTGGCACACTACAGAAGTGAAGGTCCTCTTTTTCTCTTCTGATGGAGCTTATTTGTACTCAGGTAGGCTACTTTGAACTGTATTGGGCCTTTTTGGTAAATTACAAATATGTAAATACCATGTGATATTTAAGAACGGTTATGATTTGAATATCATTTTAATCATTTTTCCCCCGGCTTATTATTTGTTATTTCTAAGTTTCATTTGTTTATGGTGAACTAGTATTGCAAAGTTATATATGAACTATCTGCTGGAATTTAGGTGGGAAAGAAGGAGTCCTCATGGTATGGCAGCTAGACACAGGGAAAAGGAAATTTCTACCAAGAATAGGATCTCCACAATTATATTTTACTAGTTCTCTAGATCCTTCAATTTCCTCTATAAGAATATCTTTTAAGTACTAGAACCTAGAGTTTTTCTATAATGATTAAGGTTGTCTGTTGCAATGTGAACTAATTCCTAACAAAGTAATGTTTTGGTGATGTTTGCAAGTGACCGTCTTTCTATTTTGAGATGTCCAAACTCGCTAACTATGTAATGCTAATCAGGATATTGGTTCATTTACTGTTCAATTTGACTGTATTACCCCTTGTATTTGGTTCCTTGTTCCCACAACACTTATATAATGCCCTACTTTTCCCCCAACATCCTTGCACTGTATGGCATTGGCACACTACAGAAATGAAGGTCCTCTTTTTCTCTTCTGATGGAGCTTATTTGTACTTAGGTAGGCTACTTTGAACTGTATTGGGCCTTTTTGGTAAATTACAAATATGTAAATACCATGTGATATTTAAGAACGGTTATGATTTGAATATCATTTTAATCATTTTTCCCCCGGCTTATTATTTGTTATTTCTAAGTTTCATTTGTTTATGGTGAACTAATATTGCAAAGTTATATATGAACTATCTGCTGGAATTTAGGTGGGAAAGAAGGAGTCCTCATGGTATGGCAGCTAGACACAGGGAAAAGGAAATTTCTACCAAGAATAGGATCTCCACTATTATATTTTACTAGTTCTCTAGATCCTTCAATTTCCTCTATAAGAATATCTTTTATGTACTAGAACCTAGAATTTTTCTATGATGATTAAGGTTGTCTGTTGCAATGTGAACTAATTCCTAACAATGTAATGTTTTGGTGATGTTTGCAAGTAACCGTCTTTCTATTTTGAGATGTCCAAACTCGCTAACTATGTAATGCTAATCAGGATATTGGTTCATTTACTGTTCAATTTGACTGTATTACCCCTTGTATTTGGTTCCTTGTTCCCCCAACACTTATATAATGCCCTACTTTTCCCCCAACATCCTTGCACTGTATGGCATTGGCACACTACAGAAGTGAAGGCCCTCTTTTTCTCTTCTGATGGAGCTTATTTGTACTCAGGTAGGCTACTTTGAACTGTATTGGGCCTTTTTGGTAAATTACAAATATGTAAATACCATGTGATATTTAAGAACGGTTATGATTTGAATATCATTTTAATCATTTTTCCCCCGGCTTATTATTTGTTATTTCTAAGTTTCATTTATTTTTGGTGAACTAGTATTGCAAAGTTATATATGAACTATCTGCTGGAATTTAGGTGGGAAAGAAGGAGTCCTCATGGTATGGCAGCTAGACACAGGGAAAAGGAAATTTCTACCAAGAATAGGATCTCCACTATTATATTTTACTAGTTCTCTAGATCCTTCAATTTCCTCTATAAGAATATCTTTTATGTACTAGAACCTAGAGTTTTTCTATAATGATTAAGGTTGTCTGTTGCAATGTGAACTAATTCCTAACAAAGTAATGTTTTGGTGATGTTTGCAAGTGACCGTCTTTCTATTTTGAGATGTCCAAACTCGCTAACTATGTAATGCTAATCAGGATATTGGTTCATTTACTGTTCAATTTGACTGTATTACCCCTTGTATTTGGTTCCTTGTTCCCCCAACACTTATATAATGCCCTACTTTTCCCCCAACATCCTTGCACTGTGTGGCATTGGCACACTACAGAAATGAAGGTCCTCTTTTTCTCTTCTGATGGAGCTTATTTGTACTCAGGTAGGCTACTTTGAACTGTATTGGGCCTTTTTGGTAAATTATAAATATGTAAATACCATGTGATATTTAAGAACGGTTATGATTTGAATATCATTTTAATCATTTTCCCCCCGGCTTATTATTTGTTATTTCTAAGTTTCATTTGTTTATGGTGAACTAGTATTGCAAAGTTATATATGAACTATCTGCTGGAATTTAGGTGGGAAAGAAGGAGTCCTCATGGTATGGCAGCTAGACACAGGGAAAAGGAAATTTCTACCAAGAATAGGATCTCCACTATTATATTTTACAAGTTCTCTAGATCCTTCAATTTCCTCTATAAGAATATCTTTTATGTACTAGAACCTAGAGTTTTTCTATGATGATTAAGGTTTTCTGTTGCAATGTGAACTAATTCCTAACAATGTAATGTTTTGGTGATGTTTGCAAGTAACCGTCTTTCTATTTTGAGATGTCCAAACTCGCTAACTATGTAATGCTAATCAGGATATTGGTTCATTTACTGTTCAATTTGACTGTATTACCCCTTGTATTTGGTTCCTTGTTCCCCCAACACTTATATAATGCCCTACTTTTCCCCCAACATCCTTGCACTGTATGGCATTGGCACACTACAGAAGTGAAGGTCCTCTTTTTCTCTTCTGATGGAGCTTATTTGTACTCAGGTAGGCTACTTTGAACTGTATTGGGCCTTTTTGGTAAATTACAAATATGTAAATACCATGTGATATTTAAGAACGGTTATGATTTGAATATCATTTTAATCATTTTTCCCCCGGCTTATTATTTGTTATTTCTAAGTTTCATTTGTTTATGGTGAACTAGTATTGCAAAGTTATATATGAACTATCTGCTGGAATTTAGGTGGGAAAGAAGGAGTCCTCATGGTATGGCAGCTAGACACAGGGAAAAGGAAATTTCTACCAAGAATAGGATCTCCACTATTATATTTTACTAGTTCTCTAGATCCTTCAATTTCCTCTATAAGAATATCTTTTATGTACTAGAACCTAGAGTTTTTCTATAATGATTAAGGTTGTCTGTTGCAATGTGAACTAATTCCTAACAAAGTAATGTTTTGGTGATGTTTGCAAGTGACCGTCTTTCTATTTTGAGATGTCCAAACTCGCTAACTATGTAATGCTAATCAGGATATTGGTTCATTTACTGTTCAATTTGACTGTATTACCCCTTGTATTTGGTTCCTTGTTCCCCCAACACTTATATAATGCCCTACTTTTCCCCCAACATCCTTGCACTGTGTGGCATTGGCACACTACAGAAATGAAGGTCCTCTTTTTCTCTTCTGATGGAGCTTATTTGTACTCAGGTAGGCTACTTTGAACTGTATTGGGCCTTTTTGGTAAATTATAAATATGTTAATACCATGTGATATTTAAGAACGGTTATGATTTGAATATCATTTTAATCATTTTTCCCCCGGCTTATTATTTGTTATTTCTAAGTTTCATTTGTTTATGGTGAACTAGTATTGCAAAGTTATATATGAACTATCTGCTGGAATTTAGGTGGGAAAGAAGGAGTCCTCATGGTATGGCAGCTAGACACAGGGAAAAGGAAATTTCTACCAAGAATAGGATCTCCACTATTATATTTTACAAGTTCTCTAGATCCTTCAATTTCCTCTATAAGAATATCTTTTATGTACTAGAACCTAGAGTTTTTCTATGATGATTAAGGTTGTCTGTTGCAATGTGAACTAATTCCTAACAATGTAATGTTTTGGTGATGTTTGCAAGTAACCGTCTTTCTATTTTGAGATGTCCAAACTCGCTAACTATGTAATGCTAATCAGGATATTGGTTCATTTACTGTTCAATTTGACTGTATTACCCCTTGTATTTGGTTCCTTGTTCCCCCAACACTTATATAATGCCCTACTTTTCCCCCAACATCCTTGCACTGTATGGCATTGGCACACTACAGAAGTGAAGGTCCTCTTTTTCTCTTCTGATGGAGCTTATTTGTACTCAGGTAGGCTACTTTGAACTGTATTGGGCCTTTTTGGTAAATTACAAATATGTAAATACCATGTGATATTTAAGAACGGTTATGATTTGAATATCATTTTAATCATTTTTCCCCCGGCTTATTATTTGTTATTTCTAAGTTTCATTTGTTTATGGTGAACTAGTATTGCAAAGTTATATATGAACTATCTGCTGGAATTTAGGTGGGAAAGAAGGAGTCCTCATGGTATGGCAGCTAGACACAGGGAAAAGGAAATTTCTACCAAGAATAGGATCTCCACTATTATATTTTACTAGTTCTCTAGATCCTTCAATTTCCTCTATAAGAATATCTTTTATGTACTAGAACCTAGAGTTTTTCTATAATGATTAAGGTTGTCTGTTGCAATGTGAACTAATTCCTAACAAAGTAATGTTTTGGTGATGTTTGCAAGTGACCGTCTTTCTATTTTGAGATGTCCAAACTCACTAACTATGTAATGCTAATCAGGATATTGGTTCATTTACTGTTCAATTTGACTGTATTACCCCTTGTATTTGGTTCCTTGTTCCCCCAACACTTATATAATGCCCTACTTTTCCCCCAACATCCTTGTACTGTGTGGCATTGGCACACTACAGAAATGAAGGTCCTCTTTTTCTCTTCTGATGGAGCTTATTTGTACTCAGGTAGGCTACTTTGAACTGTATTGGGCCTTTTTGGTAAATTATAAATATGTAAATACCATGTGATATTTAAGAACGGTTATGATTTGAATATCATTTTAATCATTTTTCCCCCGGCTTATTATTTGTTATTTCTAAGTTTCATTTGTTTATGGTGAACTAGTATTGCAAAGTTATATATGAACTATCTGCTGGAATTTAGGTGGGAAAGAAGGAGTCCTCATGGTATGGCAGCTAGACACAGGGAAAAGGAAATTTCTACCAAGAATAGGATCTCCACTATTATATTTTACAAGTTCTCTAGATCCTTCAATTTCCTCTATAAGAATATCTTTTATGTACTAGAACCTAGAGTTTTTCTATGATGATTAAGGTTGTCTGTTGCAATGTGAACTAATTCCTAACAAAGTAAGTTTCTTCAAATATCCCGTGCTGATAATCGTATTCATCTACTGAAAATGCCTTCGATGGAGATTCTGAAGTCCATTTCTAGGATCAAGGTTTGTGACAATAAGATTGATTATATTTTAAAAGGTGTTCTATTAGTAATTTAGATAATCTGGGTTAGTTTCACATGCCCAAGTGCAATTGTAGTTTAAATGGGTGGTTGGTTGCGACTACTTTCAAAGAGGAGAACAAAATAGAACATTACAAAATACAAAACTTGCATATTTGCAGGTCTTCCACTCTTCCTTGATCTGTATCTGTTAAGATCGTCTTTAAATTAGAATTATATTAATCATTATCTCCATCTCTCTTGCCCCATATGTAGCATGTAGAGAAATATCTGTAAGTTTGACATATTCTTGATGTTTACTCTTCATACGAACCATTACATAAATCTATTCTTGATATTTCGTAGTCCATGAATTGTCACAGTCATGATGCATGTTGTCAAATTCTGGATGTATGAGTTTCTTAAACATTGTTTTATGTCTTCACTTGGTTATGTGAGTGAATGTTTGTTTGTAGAAATAACTGGCGACATATTGTGAATACTTGTACTTGTCTATAGGGAGCAAAATGTAATAGTACAATAGATACACATAAAACATGGTTTCTCTAGCACAGTTCGAAAAACTCTAAATTTATCTTTTTGTGCTCTTATTTCAATTCTTTACTTGGTGATACTATGATGTTCAAAATAACAAATTAGGTTCCATTCTAAATAGACTTGGCATAGTCCTCTTTTTCTCTTCTGATGGAGCTTATTTGTACTCTGGTAGGCTACTTTGAACTGTATTGGGCCTTTTTGGTAAATTAGAAATATGTAAATACCATGTGATATTTAAGAACTGTTATGATTTGAATATCATTTTAATCATTTTCCCTTCGGCTTATTATTTGTTATTTCTAAGTTTTATTTGTTTATGGTGAACTAGTATTGCAAACTTATATATGAACTATCTGCTGGAATTTAGGTGGGAAAGAAGGAGTCCTCGTGGTATGGCAGCTAGACACAGGGAAAAGGAAATTTCTACTAAGAATATGATCTCCACTATTATATTTTACAAGTTCTCTAGATCCTTCAATTTCCTCTATAAGAATATCTTTTATGTACTAGAACCTAGAGTTTTTCTATGATGATTAAGGTTGTCTGTTGCAATGTGAACTAATTCCTAACAACGTAAGTTTCTTCAGATATCCTGTGCTGATAATCGTATTCATCTACTGAAAATGCCTTCGATGGAGATTCTGAAGTCCATTTCTGGGATCAAGGTTTGTGACAATAAGATTGATTATATTTTAAAAGGTGTTCTATTAGTAATTTAGATAATCCTGGTTAGTTGCACATGCCCAAGTGCAATTGTAGTTTAAATGGGTGGTTGGTTGCGACGACTTTCAAAGAGGAGAACAAAATGGAACATTACAAAATACAAAACTTGCATATTTGCAGGTCTTCCACTCTTCCTTGATCTGTATCTGTTTAGATCGTCTTTAAATTAGAATTATATTAATCATTTTCTCCATCTCTCTTGCCCCATATGTAGCATGTAGAGCAATATCTGTAAGATTGACATATTCTTGATGTTTACTCTTCATACGAACCATTACATAAATCTATTCTTGATGTATCGTAGTCCATGAATTGTCACAGTCATGATGCATGTTGTCCATGGTTTGTGGGTCTTTGGGTATGTGCTATTCATTGAATCCCATCTAATTTTATAGAATTTTATAACTATTAATTTTATGGCAAACAAACATCTCGTAATGACCAAACAGATGCAGGCAATGCAGGCTTTGACACTTGAGCATAATATTGATGTATCACTTCCTACAAATGCCAATTTGATGGTGCAGCTTATTTTGCTCATGTAGTCCAGGATGGTTGCTCAGCACAAAGCGACTGAAAGCAATATGGGTGGACATTCCTCATCTGTCCCTATGACAAAGCAACAGGTGAGAACTTTTTCTGTATTAAATGGAAAGGCTAACTCGCAAATTGAGGTGAGAACTTAATTTTGTTTCTGCTATTGGTACATTTTAAATAGAATCTTTGAATTGTTCTGTTGTTTAATAAATGGGTATTTAATCTCTATGGAAGTTTTCTTTTGGGGAATTACATGTTGAAGATAAAGATGACTTTCCTCCGAATGCACATAAGTGGGATTCGGATACGTAATTGATTTTATTATAGAGTGTAATAGTTGTAAAATAAGATTTTATTCCTCTACTTGGCTACCCATTGTGCTGGTTAAAATTACATTCGATAATATTCACATCTACTGTCTGCCATCTACTTGTAGCAGTATGTGGCAAACGGGCCTTTTTTACCTTAAGGAAGATAGATGATTCACAAACAGAGCTTATAGGTGGCGCTGATGTGTATATGCCTGTTTGCCGCCAACATTACGTCAATCGACAAGCTGTCAAGGAAGCTGCAAGAGTTGTCTTAGAGTCTCATCAAAAAGTTCAGAGTGATCACACTCTTGAGGCAGCTGCAGTTATTTAGTAAAATCTCTGGTTTGTTTTGCATCCTATTAGTATTACTAAGGACTTTTTACTTGTTTGAATTGGTTTTATTGTATGTGTTATGTCAGATTTGGACCTTCAGTGGTTGCAACTTACTGACATTATTATGTATATATAAAGTGCCTTCAGATGTTTCATGTGTTGCAATTAGCTATGCTACTTAATGTGTGTAAAGATAGCTAAGAAACGGCGACATAGCTAATTTGTGCTGAATGTGGGAAATGTTTTATCTCAATTATTTGATGAAACTATCAATTTTGCTGCTCCACTTTTTTTTTCTTTTTAAAAACATTTTCAAGTCAATCTACAACATTTTAAAAACGTTGTGTAAATGTGTCTAAACGTTGTCTAATATATTAAACTACAACATTTTTAGCCGGAAAACGTTGTGGAATCATACCTTCTACAACGTTTTCAAGCATTTACTAATTTATGGAAAATAAATTTACAACATTTTTTTCTTTTAAAACGTTGTATAATGTGTCTAACTACAACATTTTAAAAACGTTATGTAAGGGTGTCAAATAGATGACACCCTTAACCATAACGTTTTTTTGATTGAAACCACAACGTTTTTTTCGCGTTATCTATTTGCTGTTTTGTAGTTGTGCCAAGCTGGAGATAAGTGAGGGGCAAAGTTGTCATCTTGCCACCTTGACGCCACATCACACTGTCTCAACACTTCATAAATACATTTCTACACAACAATGTCCCACAAGAACCAAGGAAGTCCAATCCCGAGTGACTATTACGCAGGGTAACAGATAGAATTTGAAGCTTGAAGACCGGAGGGCATGGTCCCATCTTCCTGACTTCGTACAACCTCTAATCCAATGTCATTGCATAACTCTCGACAACGGCGGTTCGAAATAGGTCTTATACACCTCAATTGGATGCCCGGATTGAAGTTCTGAAAGTTCTAGTAGACATCACAGTGCATGCGTTCACGTACTTCGAGACGGCGAGAACCGCGGAGCCCGGGGCACCCCGGGCAGCCGTAGGTACATCTGCGGCTAGCCGCAGGTACCCCCCTTTATAAATAGAGGGCTTGGGGTGGCCATTTTGTAAGAGAAAAAGGTGAGAAAGCCCAGTCCAATTTGCTCTGCACACACCCTAAACTGAGTGCTTTCTCATTTTAAACACTTGTAAGCTCGTATATAGCTACTTTTTACCGGCGGGAGCCGAGTGTTCATCCACTTAAAGCTATAGAAGTCTTCTTTGGCAGCCCACTGTAAGCCTTCTTACACACTTTAAAGCCTTTCTCTTCATCTTTGCACACACTATTCTTCACGTTGAGAGTCGTGTTGCGTGTGTATGCCCGGACTTCGGTCCGTGGTTTCATTTCAGTTTGTATATCACTACTACAAAACAGTAAATAGACAACGCGAAAAAAACGTTGTGGTTTCAGTCAGAAAAACGTCGTGGTTAAGGGTGTCATCTATTTGACACCCTTACACAATGGTTTTAAAACGTTGTAGTTAAGCACATTGCACAACGTTTTTTAAGAAAAAAACGTTGTAGATTTGTTTTTCATAAATTAGCAAATGCTTAAAATCGTTGTAGAAGGTGTGATTCTACAACGTTTTCTGGATAAAAATGTTGTAGTTTAATATATCAGACAACGTTTAGCCACATTTACACAACATTTTTAAAATGTTATAGATTAAAAAAAAAAGAAAAAAAAGTGTTGTGGTTCACCTACATTACCAATGCACCTGCAATATGTTAATGCCTAAAAGATTAGCATATTGTAGCCTGAAAGATTAAAAAAGTTGTAACTTCAATCATTTATCAAAGATTCCAAGTAATCCAACCACACACAATTCTACAGTTTTGACAAACATTCTTATCTTCAAAGTATGACAAGACATTAGCAAATAGAGGAAAATTTCAAAAATTCCAGAAAAACAGATATACATAAATTGGGAGAAAGGTATAAAGCCTCTCTATTTTAAGTATTTGCATATAATGACAAGTTAGAATGCTTCTATACTCTACAGTAACCCCTTATACAATTTGTTGGCAGAACATGAAAAGAGTAAATGCAATGTTGCTTTTACATTTTGTTAACGCATAAAAAGCCACAAGATATGAGAAGGAAAAATAACATTCTGTATAAATAAATTAGGAACTAACTTTGATTTTCTTGGGTTTAGATCTCTCAACTATATTGCCATCATAAGAATTCCTGAATCGTCCCCAATGCTCTGTTGTCACTGCTGCACAAGCAATAACAACAAATTTAACAAATAATTCAATTCAACAAGTAAACATCTGAATAACAAATAATGCAGTTACTATATAGTAATAGCCGGAGTACCTGTAAACAAAAATTCTACCACTCACCATGATCAAGAGGAGGGTGGTTTACTAAAACCAAAACTATGATCTGGTCAAACACTACAACACAAAAGACTTTGATATAAGGCAGCAAGGTTAATAGGTGATTTTAGATGAGATGCCACAGTCCATATGAGTGGAGTCGAGGGGAGAAAATTACTATAGCACCGCTCATGCTTTAATTACTATAGCATCTACTTTTTGATGAGCCTAACTAGGGTATAATCAACATACTGTGAAAACTCACAATGAGCAAACTCATAATAATCAGATAGAATACATTTCGAAGTCATGCTTTTCATATAATAAAGAAAGTAAAAGGGACATGTACTATGAAACAAAAAAGGAATTGGAGCTTTTACGTTACAGCATGACCAACTGTGATAGGAGGAAAGTTAGCAAGTTTTATGTTGGATATGATCTCTTCATCAGACTTGGATAGAAACATAATGACCTGAGTCCAAAAAATACAGAGAGGGGGGGGGGTTAAATTGTTCCTTTTACGACCCTATAGAAAATAGTGTTGAAAAAAACATCAAGCTCAGCCATGACATGTTCAACTAGCAATGTAATTTCTGCAGCACTTTTCTCACTTTTCTTTTTCTTCTTTCCCATCTTGAAGAGATCGTTGTTACAAACTAGCATGCGTATTTGCTCTAATTATAATCTCATATAGCATACCAATTTGCCCCAGTCCTTGATTCTATCTAGTAATTGATTTTTAATCAAAACAGTCCTCTTGGGACTTTTAACAAACACGTGGCATGCTCAGTATAGATAAAGCTAAGAGAGACAACCAAAGCATGCTCTTATTTGAACTGCAGTTTTTGTGCCCACATGCTCTGTATAAATTGAAACACTCAGCATATATAAAACTAAAGAAATATTGCCCAAGACTGCACCAGTAACAGTTAAATTTACCTTTAATACGTCTCCAAGCCCGACCATACAACTTTAAAGCTTAAAAAAACTTCTTATGCTCTTCTTCTGTCCACCTTTCCCTCTGCTTGGTAATTGTATATGGTTTTCTCACTTATACAATCGAAAACAGAACATTCAATGAGAAAATAATCAATAAGAAGCATATAAAACTTTTGCATAGAATCCTTCCAGAAATAAGAATAACAATAATGGGAAAAATAAGAATAGACCACCTGGCCACTTTAATAGACTTCCAGGACTTGTGAAGAGCTGTAGCATTTAGATATAAGCAACAAAAAATCTCCTCCAAACTGCCATCACATTTACTGGTTTCATACCTGTGATCATCCTTAATGACACCACACAAGAAACCACATGATAAATTAGGTAATTGTGCTTGAAGTAGCCTGAATAATGGCCAAGAATTTAATTCCAATGTCCTTAACTGTTGGTCATCTGTATATTGAAGCAAGATAACACAAGCAAGTTGACATAAGGTTTATGCATAAAAAGAGCTTAAGAGATTCTGAATACTGATTTCGATACGACAAATCAACTGCAGTTCTTAAATTAAGGAACCACTACCACTCTGATTCTCTTGTCTTACTTGGTTATCTTATATAATATATTCAAAGAATAAAGAAATCTTTAACAAACAATTTTGCATCATAATGTAAATCTCCACAAACAAGTCAAAAGAATTTTTATATATATATATATATATATATATATATATATATATATATATAAGAAAATAAGAAGCATAGAAAATAATCAAAGTAAACATATTTATATATATATAAGAAAATTAACCAACCTTGTTTTTGGCCAATCCAAGTTGGAAAAAACCATCTGGGTTATTTAAGTTATCAAAAGGGTCATCAGAAACCCTATTCAATCGAACATAATATGGGCTATCAGCTTGTTTAGCAATAGAATTAGCTCTAGAAGATATGTGGGCCAGTCCACTGGAGGCTCTCGGAGAGAGAAGGGAGCGAGATGGAACTCTATTTAGCCTAGGAGAAAGCTCGACGGTTGACGACAGCACCGACGGCGGCGGAGGAGGTTCAGAGCGAGAGCGTTGGCGTGCATGAGGTAGAGTAGGAAGAAGTAGAAGAGAGCACAGTGTATGACTGAAATTTTAGAAGAATTCTTCTAGGGTTATATTTAGGGAAAAATTGGGGGAAAACGTACCAAGCTTGGGAGAGACAGAAGCAGAGGGACGACGACGGTGGAAGAGAGGGACGACGACGGGGAAGAGAGACCACAGTCGAGAGGCAAGAGGCTAAGGAGTGAGGAAACGAGATTTTAGATCTGGCACCCGCTTACCTCCATCGTAGAGAGAAAGTACCAATAGGAGAGAGAAGAAAGTATTGTCCTGTTTAAATTTCAAATTTTGGGCTTCCGTGTTTTTATCAATTGCTCCGTATTTTTTATATACATGACGTTTTTTTAAAAAACGTTATCTATTTAAAATTAAAAATTATCCTTATAAATACATAACATTTTTTCATATGTATCTACAACGTTTTGTTAAAAAATGTTATAAAAAAAATACTACAACGTTTTTTATAAAAACGTTGTGGTTTAAGTGTTGTCTATTTACTACTTTGTACTAGTATATATATATATATATATATATATATATATATATATATATATATATATATATATATATATATATATATATACACGAAAGCAATTAAACGCTCCAGACATAAGTCTAGGCTCAATCCGCTCCAGACATAAGTCTAGGCTCAATCGAGGCATAACTCGATAATGTTAGTCCATATATATATATATATATATATATATGAATTGTGTGTCGAACTATGTTCGATGAGCCTAGATTTTACATCCGGTGCGTTAACTGTTTTTAATATATATACATATATTATTTATTGTCGAACTTTGTTCTATAAGCTTGAATTTTATATCCGGTGCGTTTACCTGCTTTTATACACACACACACACACACACACACACACACACACACACACACACATATATATATATATATATATATATATATATATATATATATATATATATATATACACACACACACACAAAAGTAATTAAATGCTCTCTATATATATACACACACACACACACACACATACACATCGGATCAGGTCCGGACTCCCGGACCTGATCAAAAACGGACCCAAATTTTACTGCCTGGAATTTACTTCGTGGCAGTAGATTACTTTTACAGCTTTATTTATATTTCTGATCCCCCATGGAGGTGTTTCGTGGTGGTTGATCATGTCAATATATATATATATATATATATATATATATATATATATATATATATATTTACCGCTTTTATATATTTAAATTTCCGATCCCCCATGGAGGTGCTTCGTGGTGGTTGATCATGTCTGTATATAAATATTTACAGCTTTCATATAAATTGCATTATCATGTGAGCCTAGGAATCATGTGATCACAGATTCAGTTTACTGAATCTAGATTCAGTTCCCGTGATGGACATTTTTAGCTGTAAACAGCTTGTAAATTTATTCACGGTGTTTGGATTTCTTCAGATGGTTTCCATGCCCACGAGGAGTTCGGCACTGCTTTGTATATTATTTTCTCGAAGATGCTTCACATCTCGAAAATAAAAGCAATCCAGCCGAACATTTAATAAAATGGAAGTGCAAAAGGTCTCAATTACTATTGAGCATCAGGGGTTTGAAAAACCTCTTTTGTAAAACTTCACTGCTATATCTTATTTAAAACTGAATTTTTACATAAATTCAAACCCTGTGTATATAGGTGCGAACGAGGCCTCACACTACTTTTAAATAACTGCACATTGACCCACACACACACATTCATATAACAATTTCTTGAAAAGTGCCGGTCACCGTGGCAACATGGATGTCGGGGGGTGCCTAACACCTTCCCTCCGCATAAGCAAGTCCCTGGACCCTAATGAATCTCGGTTTCACAGACCCATTTAGCAGTGTTACATCATTGGGTCATTGTGAACACATTTTCTCGGTTGTGTTGGTACAACCAGTTAAAAAACCAACTGGCGACTCTTACAGTCAAATCGTCGACATATAAATGTCGGACCTTTTTCACTTATTTTTTCAAACAAATCTCACCTAACATGAGAACACAAATGAATAAGAATTGAAAAGGGACAAATAAAAATCCCGACGTCGACAGGTGGCGACTCTGATGGGGACGACAATAAGAGGACTTAAGCCGTTATTATAATCTTTTCTAAATTGTTATATGCTTGTGTGTGGATGTTGCATTTACATTTATGATGAATGTGTACGGATGCATTTTTACTGCACTGCAATATATCTGTCTGTGATATTAGTGCTTCGCACATGTCATCATTTTCATAAACGGTGAGATACGTTGTATGTGAATGTATGCTGTGTGGTTCCTCCACCAGGAGTGAAACAACCCGGGTCAAATCCCGAGTCCGGAACAAATCTCGGGTCAAATCCCAAGTCTGAATCGAATCAAATCCATCAAAATAAGGCCTCAAACTACTGGCCCAATAGTATCTTCTTGGGTCATCTTAGCCCACCACAGGCTCCCAAAAGGTCATGACTTGAAATTACTATTGGTAGTAACTTATTTCCTTATATGCAGACAAAATTTTCTCATATCTTTCGATGTGGGACTGTGGTGTTACAAGGAGGCTATCCTGTCGGTGTTTGATTAATAGACTCGTAGGAAGACTAATTCCAACGAGGCTCAGGAAAGGAACCACCCAAATTCGCTCCAGTTGAAAGACCAGATTAATTTCCCGTTGAGTAAATTGCGATGATTTGGGAACCTTCATGCCAAAAAGCCACGAGAGTAACCTAAGATAGGTTAGCCTCTGATAAACCAAACGCAAATGAAAGTCTCTTCATGCTTTCTCATTTCAAATTACTCGTATAGTCAATTACTTGTAATTTCATTCCATATTTATCTCCATGTAATGAGAAATATGAAGAAATATGTGCATGTACATATTTAAATTAACATGCTATCCTGTATTACAAACTGCTAACATCCGTTTTACAGGATAACAATCCTAAAGTAGATATATAACATAACATGTAAACATTTATACAATCCCTAAGACTAAACTATGCAAGTTTTATCGCAGAAAAGCAATCAGACCTATTACCCAGTCAAAGTCCAAAAAGGCCACGGGCCTACAGCCAATCATGTCTTCATCTGACCAGTCTAATCCAGTTTCTCGCGAAGAATTTGATGGATTAAGTAAACAAATTACAGATTTGGCTGCTCTGCTTAAAGAACTACATCAGTCTACTCAGGGTACGAAGATACCCATACATGCTGAATCCTCTACACATGGAGGAGCTAAAGGGTCGGAGAAAACAAATCCGAAACTACAATTGCTTACCACAGACAAAAATCCTAAAAACACCGATCTCAAAGGAGATCTAGACACTGGTGACATCGGGAAAAAGGTCCTTTAAATGGAAGAAACCCTTCGTTCTATCAAAGGAATTGGAGCACACGGGAGTGTCTCCTGTGCTGACCTTTGTATATTCCCTGGTGTCCATTATCCAGAGAAGTTTAAAACTCCTGACTTCAAAAAGTATGACGGGTTAGGAGATCCTTACACACATTTGAAGGTGTTCATTGGAGAACTTGGATCTTATGCAGAGGACGAGAAGCTCAGAATGCAGCTGTTCCAAAAGAGTTTAACTGGAGAAGCCCATTCGTGGTATACCAGATTAGACAATTCAAAGATCCATAGTTGGGAAGAACTAGCTCATGCCTTCCTCACACAATACAGCTTCCAGTCTCAGATGGCTCCTGACCAGTATCAGATTACCAAGGTCAAGAAACAGTCTAATGAGTCTTTCAAAGAGTATGATCAAAGGTGGAGGCGCCTTGCTGCTCAAGTAATTCCTTCTATGACAGAGTCAGAAATGGTCATGACCTTTATCGACATACAAGAAGCTCCTTTCTATGAGAGAGTTTTAGCTGTCATTGGTAAACCATTTTTTGAAATGATCAAACATGGAGAGATGGCTGAAATGGGGTTGAAGTTAGGAAAGATTCAAGACCTAGCCGCTCTTAAAGCTGTTGCTGAACACATCCAGTCCTGAACTTATGGACACAACCCACAGAGGGTCCATAAAAAGAAAGAGGAGGATGTTTCCTTGATACTACAAGGTCAAAAGGGTAATCAGAATATGCCTATTCAGAGGAAAAATTACACTCCTTTTCAAGCACAGTCTTCAAACCCTCCATTGCCTAAGGGTGGAGAAGCCAAACGTCCTCGAGTGTTCACACCCCTAGGGGACTCACTCGAGAACATTCTCAATCTTCTGACCACTTATAAGAAAATTACGCATCTTCTTCCACCAGCCAACCCTAATGGGAATGGTTTCAATGCTGCTCGAAAATGTGCTTATCATGCCGGGGCACCTGGACATGATACTCAAGATTATTGGGCCTTGAAACATAAGATCCAAGATTTGATAGACAACGGTGAGATCGTGGTCACCAAACCAGATCAATCTCACGTACAAGACAACCGTCTTCCTCAACACAAAGAGGAAGAGGTTAACATAATTAATTGGAGCAGTGAACAGAGTTCTAATTTTAACTGTGAAGCCTCCCAAAGCATCAAAGACATTGTTGACAAATGGGATTATGCAAAGTTCTAGTTTATAATGGAACAAAAGATGAAAGCTCTGTGTAAGCAGATTGAGCAATTGGCAGAACTGGTGACCTATCAGCATCAAGTCACATGTTAATTAGTCAGCTAGGAGCATGCTAGTCTCTTTGCCTTGGTTATGAATACTCCCTCGTCACCTTCAAAAAAATGAAACATTGGAGGACAAAGTGACGAAGAGAGCAACTGCCAAAGCCCATCGGGATTTTGCCAATAGAAGGAAATTTACATACATGGGCCAACCTATGGAGGAGATACTTCAGATGCTAATCAATGAAGGAAGGATTATTTCCCTTCTACCTTCAATTAATCCTCGTTCAGGATAATTTAATTCTGATGGAGTATGTCATTATCACTCCCATTCTCGCGGTCACAACACAGAAGAATGCTGGGCACTTCGCCACCTTATTCAGAATCTAATTGATAGCGGTGTCCTGGACTGGCAGACAATGATACTGTGCTATTTGAGAGTGAAAATAATTATCCTACTAAATGGAAGGGACTGGTAGCAGTTATATCCGCTGAGGCTGATGGGACTATTAAACCATTCACAATACAAGCAATTCAACTCAAAGGAGTTGACAATCCATTGAAAGTGGCTGAGCCAGAGCCAATTGCATTACCGTTCATACCGCAATATCCTGTTATCAGCTTACAAAAAGTCCCCTGGAATTATGGAGAAGCTGAAGGATCCACCTCTCATACAACTGCTGCAGTGTCGAAGGAAAATCCACTGTGTCTTCCCCAACGGGTGATGAAGCCTACCATCAAATCAAAGGGGAAAATTTCCATGGAGAAGATTGAAAAATTCCTCCGTACTATGGGTCATAATGAAGCCAAGGTGGTTTTAAGCTTAAGAGAAGCTCCACATCAAATTTCAATACTAGACTTGGTTTTAACTCCCGAGGATCACAGGAAGGTTTTGGAAGAAGCATACTTGCCGAAATCAGTGGATGTGGAAAAATGTCAACATCTAGTTGATCACATTTTCAACAACAATGTGATATCTTTCACTGATAATGACATACCGCCCGAAAGGACCGGTCATTACAAGCCGTTACGCATTGCAGTTTTGTCCTCCAGGTATATGTTAGCTGGAGTCTTGATAGATGGAGGTTCGTCTCTGAATATCTGTCCTTACGCTATGTTGGTGAAGATGAACATCAATCTGAAACGGATCCGAAGCAGCCATACGATTATCAAAGCTTTTGATGGATCCAACAGGAATTCAGTCGGAGAAATTGAGCTGCCAATTGAGATTGGTCCCCATACATTATGTGTATCTTTTCACATTCTCAAAATAGATACATGATATAACATGCTTTTGGGGAGACTATGGATTCACATGGCCGGGGCAGTCCTTTTCACTCTTCATCAGCAACTTAAATACATTATCAATAATAGCCTAGTCACAGTCAATACTGAACCAAAATGTCCTCAACATGGTGATATACCACTCATCAATGTCAATTCAGATGTTGAGCCAGTCAGTTTTCATGTCTTGGAAGTGAGCAACACTCAATTCCATTCCATTGGGACACCATTTCCTGTACCCAAGATTTCTGCCGAAGTGATGGCAGCTACTCAAGAAATGATATCATTGGGTCACCAGCCGGGACAAGGGCTGGGTAAAAGTCATCAGGGTATTAAGCACCCGATTCAAGCGGCCAATCAAATTGGGACAACCGAACTAGGGTATTCTGCCAGTTCCAATGACAGGAATCCGCATAAGCATAAGCAGATTCCTTCAGTTTCAGCCACACGGCGATTATCTCCACCTGTAAATCTAGAGTCTGCACAACCTCTGGTAAAGGTGCCAGCCAATGTAATGGCTTTGTTATTTCCTAAACCGATACCGGTAAAGGAGAAGGAAGTCTTTGTTCCAGATCCCAAGGTGGAAGAAGAGGAACGAAGAATTAAACACGACATCGTCTGAATGATGTCAGGTATACACATCATTGTCCATGATGAACATACAAACAGATATATCCCAGACGATGATTGGCCAGACATAATGGTCATCATTCGGGAAAAGGAGGACGATGACAGCCCCTCCATCACTGCAGTCTACCAGGACTTTGTCCTTACCAATTGGAGCAGCACTCCTTACATTGGTCGACAAGGGTAAAACAGGCAGGACTTCTTTCTTCCCTGTAGATATAATAACTACTTACTTTTCTGTACAGTATTAGCAGTTGTTTTGTCCGTACATGCTAACACTTTGTATGATTAAATAGTTTCATATATATTAAGTGAAAGCATATTTTGTTTCAGGACTCTGAACTTAGATGTGCCTGTACTTGCTGATAAGATGCCTTTTCTCCAAGAGGATTGTAACTTTGATGAAAAGTTGGACTCAAACTTGATGGAAATACAAGAGGACATTGAGGTGCCTCCGGAGATCAAAGAATGGGACGAAGACAAACCTAAATCCAACCTTGATCAAACCACCTCTGTGAGGGCCCCGAATCTAGGTCCTAAATTACCTCGAATCCGGTTCGATCATTCTATACAACTATTACTATATTTGCGAAAGATATAAAAATAAATTGTTTATACATTAAACTTACACACTATTCCCCAAGGTCGAGTAATCTTAACTTAATACACATTACATAACTTACTTAACACATAGCCTTAAAATACAACACTTATACAATTTAGCTGCACACATATCCTAACGCTGAAACTGTCTTTAACCTTTCCTTGTATCCGACACGTTCGTCTTAATCTGCAATGTTTTATCATGATATAGCAAGGGTGAGAATAAGGATTGCCCATCAAGTTTTAGTTCAATAATATAACGATGTATCATGATTGAAAGAGTCTGAATAATAAGCTGGCTATAATTCAACAATATAATTGTGAACTAGCAGGAACAAAATTTTGACTGAACAAGTATTATACATGAACAAATATATCTGAACCAACTGGTAATGAAGGTGATCAGCCTTTCATACCTGGCTTATACATGCAATATGTACAGAGTACAATTCATGGCAACCAACAATGATTAACCATAAGCTTATCCAAATGAAACACTCTTAGTAGAGTTAAGTAAAAATAAACTTGCCTGAACCGTTAATTACCGCTACGCAATTTATACGCTTTATCCGAAGACCTAATATTAGTAATATAGATCTCCAATATTAGAATAATATCATCACAGTATAATATTACTATATATATAAACATAGAATAATCTAAACACATAACACATAACACATATCCCTGTCAGTCTATAACACATATAGGACTCGGTATCAAGTCAAACTATTGCAGTCTGACTTGAGTTCGACAAAGTTCTAACGTCCCGACGGTCTAGCTGGACAATTATTCGAGTCTAAGTTCAATTAAACTCTGACCTAACACTTAACAATTAACTTAAATAATTATATTAACGGTCAAAATATTTTTCATAGGCCCGTAATAATTTTTAAATAATTATTACTATTTAAACTGATTTTTCAATCATTACAATCATATTTATGATTTAAATACTTTAATCTCATATATTAAAAGTGTTTATTGAACACAAAGTCAAATACCAATCCAACAACCCAGATTTGAAATCCAGCAAGCTGGATTCTAAATCCAGTATCTGGATGGCCAATCCAGTAAACTAAAATGCAATCCAGCAAACTGGATATCACATCCAGTAACTAGATTGCAATCCAGCAAACTGGATTCAACATATTTTCAATTCAGTCAACTGTTTTTCAATCCAGCAAGCTGGATTCATCAGATTACTCAATCCAGCAAGCTGGATTCCATATCTTTAACACGAAAATACCAAATCAATTTATTATTTTTCTATCCTTTGCCCAAACACATATATTTATATTTCATACACAAAAAGTATTTTTCCGTAATTTTTCAACTTCCTTTAGTATTTTTTAAAAATCATTTTTAGTTAATTCCTTAAGAAATTAGCTACCTCGTTCTTAACTCTAGAAATTCCCATCTCTTGACACAATATTATACACGTTAACGTGACACTCCAGTTTAAATTTCGTGGCTATCGGAGTTATAGAACTCCGGTTATAGCGATTTTCGTCTGAAAAATCACAAAAATTGAAATGGTCATAACTTGGTCATTTTAAGTTGGAATGAGCTCATTTTTGGATAGTAGGTACTTTATACCATATATTTTCATGTCCCAAAAGGCCGGAATTTTTCTCAGACATTAAGTTGCCGAAACAGCCCTTTTAAATTTTTGGGCAGAAGCTAAATGGCATTTTGCAGTTTTGGAGTCCTTTGCTAAAAATAGTCCATACGGAAATCTACAACTCCTTTTTCAGTGATTCCACTCGGAGATGTTAGAAAACTTATAGATCTAACTCTAGGACTTGACCACACTCAAAAATTCGAAATATAATAGAAGATATGGTTATTTGAATTTCATGTTTCATTTTCTCAAAAATCTGATTTTCAACCCTTTGTGGTTTCTAAGAAAACTTCTATGTTCTCACATAATAACCAACATAACTCATCATAATACCTACTAATACAACATATTCCAATTATTCTACCATGACACATGATCTATTTCATCAAACAATCATCAAACACAAGATTAAACAATATCAAGACTAAGAAAATTAGGATTTTCTACACTTTAAAAACCTACCTTCACTTTTCTTGCTTTTGATCTAACTTTTGACACTTAAAATGGATAGATCCACACATAAAATACTCTAAATCATGTAGATCTAAGATTTTTGAGTTTTGAAACCTTAGATCTTTATTCCATCAAAATAACTTAAAAAGGATAACTTAGGTTTGGTTTTATACCTTTGATTTCTTGACATATCTTTTTCTTCCAAACTATGTGATGGATTTTGGATGACATGGATGATCAAAATCCTCTTCCTTCTCTCTTGGGAGTTGCCGGAAATGACTCTCTCTCTCTCTCTGTCTCTTGTTTTGGTTTTTTATTAGCTAAGATAAAGTAATAGGATGAGAGAAACAAATGAAATGGTTTTGGGTGTTAGTAATTTGAGTAGATATAATTTGCATATTTTAATTTTTCTCCAACTAACCCACCGGTCATGTGGCAAATAATTCTCCACATTCTCCACCAATTCTCTCTTTCTCTCACACAATTACTAAATGATTGCTTGCAAGAATAAACATAAGTGTTGGTCAAATAAATAAGTGACATATGTGCTAGTAGGTGAAGAGTTGGTAACCAAATAAAGTAACAACCAACACATTCTCCCCCCTCCTTTTTCCTTCTCTATACCATCCGGCCAATTGGCCTTGGATTGCCCATAATTGATTTTTTTTATGTAATATTTATTATATCCAATGACTAAAAAGTCCCTCTTCAATTGGGCTAAAAGTTGGGCTTTCTATTAAATTGTTTGGGCTTGCTATTTAAAATAATTGGGCCATATCTTTAATTCTTTTGGGCTTCCCTAAATAATTCTTTGGACTTTCCCATAAAAATATTTTGGGCCAAAACAAAATAACATATTTTCATACTTTTAATATTATCATTCCCTAATTATTTAATTAGAATTTTCATTTACTCTTAATAATTTAAATCCTCATTCATGTACACTTAATTTCTTAACCTAATTAGTCTTACCTTAACTAGGTTATAAAATTCATTAATTGAGATATATAAAACTAAATCTCTTAGAGTTAGTATATATTTTAAACACCATACTTCTCCCATCCTATAACTCTTAATTTATTCAATTCTTCATTCCTAATATATAATTAGGATTATATTAGTTTCTTTTATTTGTTTATATAATAAACAAGTATAAATCATCACATAATATTCATATTCATTACTCACATAACTTTTAACCCTTAGGATTTTATACATAGCATTAGGGGTTCCAAATTAGGGTTTCATATAACTCATAAGAATTTTTTAACCGAATGTTGACGTTCTTAATATATACCTAGGGTTTGTTACAGATATCGTTTATCTGGTCAACCCTTGACCCTTAACCACATACTGTACACATATACAACCATATACACAGAACATATTCACTTATTCCCTTAATCCTGAATAATTCACTTAAATCCTCGACAGAATTTTGAAATCTTCAAAATTCCTTCTCAAAAATATCAAACGCATACACTTATTTTCTGTCTATGTTCTAATATTGAACCTTAAATCAATTAATTAAAATTTTAAAAAAACTTCTAAATTCTCGGGTTGTCACAATCTCCTTCAATCTCGGAACCTTAGAAAGCCCTAAGTTAATCCAAATTAGTTCAGACCTTACCCCAAACCAGAGGAATAACATGGTTACACTACTAACCCAATTCCAGGATGTGTTTTCATGGTCTCATGAAGACATGGTGGGTTTGTCCACTGACATTGTCCTTCATCGCCTTCCCATTCAAGAGGGATTCAAACTAGTCAAGCAAACACTACAAGAAAAATCTTTATCAGCGACCGCCTATCAGCGACCGCATACAGTCGCATATAACCATTAGCGATCGCATGCTGTCGCTAAAAGGCGTCGCACAAAATCTGGTTGCTGAGATGCACATCAGCGACCACTATTAGCGACCGATATATCTGCGACCGCCATGCGTGACCGGAATAGCAAATCCGGTCGCTAAGCTTAGTCAGCATGGTCCAGGGCCAAAGCTGACATGTTCCACGTGTCAGCGACTGGTATCAGCGACCGGATGCGGTCGCTGTTGTCCACAAATAGTATCCGTCGCTATTACCCTACCAGCAACCGCATGCGATCGCTGATATGGAAAAATAAAAAAATAGAATCTTGCTGTTTTGCAGAAATCCCAAAAATCTGTACCTATTTTGTACCTGTTTTATCCCAACACACATACCCAACAACAACATACACAACAATATAAACATCCATCGTCCACCAACACATACACCAAACTAGTATATAAACCATTCAAAACCAATATGATTTTGAATAAATATAATAACATTTCAAAACTTGTTTAAGTAACATACAAACATCCTAAGAATGAATATACAAGTACAAACTTATACTATAACTATAAAACTAATCTAAAGCAGGTACGTCAAGCATCACCGCCTCCTTGATCACCCTGTAATTAACAAAATAATAAAACAGGTTAGAAATATATACTAATTGTGTTAATATTGATATATTACGACAATATACAATAAATTGATTTTATACCTTGTCACCATTCCCGTGTTGTGATGCTGCTACTGCCGCTACTACTTCAGCTAACTCCTCAGCACTCAGAGCCCCCAGATGTCCGCCCAGTATCTTCAGAAGATCCCGATCTTGACATATAGCTCTCACACAGTCAGCCGGAGTATGAACAGCTGGATGGCTCGATGACTGTGTAGACTGGGTAGAAGAGCAGCCTGAGCCACTGAAGGACGGGCGTCGTCATTGTCCTTGACCTTTAATGCAGTTCTTCTTCACAACAGACGCCCTCTCCCACAACTCTTGATCGATAGACGGACGTGGAGTGCCTTCAGGATAGCGCTCATTCAATAAACGCTTATAAGTGTCCCGTCATCATGTTAACAATTAAATAGTTAAAAATAAATTAATTCTGTAAGCATTAATTAAAGATCAAGTTGTTAAAATTTATTACCGCTATCTGGATAGCCTCAGGCAGACCATCACTGGTGGCCACGTACACATCCAGCCAATGGATAGGCTGACCTTGAGACTGAGACTCCTATACAAAAATAACACAATATTACTAAGTAAAAATGGGATATATTTTCTACAATTCATGATTGAAAACATATTAAAACTTGTAAATACGTACCCTGGCAGTGATATGCTGCAACTGTGAAATACTGCCGCCCTTGTATGTTCCTTTAGCCTTTGTGCCATCAGATACACCCGAGGCTCTGTTGGTGGCGGCAGTCTTTCGTCTTTTCACCCAGCTCTCAGCTCTCCATTGGGCACACATTTCAGCCCATATGGACTGGGTGCACCACCAGGGGCTATGCTCGTGCATATAATCCTCTCCCTGGCCTGGATGGTCGATCTCGGCATTGTGAATGGCTTTTTGTCGTTCTTTATTCAAGTTGTCCTTGGTACGGACCGCGCACTTCTGCCAGAATAATGTCTGAATCACCAAAGCATACGCGTCCTCCCATCTATACCTTTTCTGCAAATAAAATAACAATAATAACATTACTAAATAATTATCCTTTGAATATTATATTAATATTATATTAATATTATCTATCATAATTAAAAAAAACATACCTGAAATTCTGCCCAAACAGCATCCTTGTGGGCGATAGGTGTGCTCGCCCATGTAATCACAGCTGTAGGCCAATTCTGTAAACACAGCTGTGATATGCACTTGACGATTTTATTATCTAAAAAATCACTATAATATACAACATCAATTAGCATATATTAAAGCAATTTACATCTAAGTTATAATACTTATGAACATTTTTCAAACTTATACTTATATAATACTTAAAAAAAATTCGCCAGAGTCTCCCCTATAATATGGACTAGCCACATGCACGACGACATGCATATATGGACATTTCTAGGCACCCAAGACACAAACCAATATAATATCAATCAAAACATTACCAATATACAATAAATGAAATCTTAAATGCTTATATAAAATTGATATATGCGGGACGTACGTGCTATTCGGAGGAGGGCAAATCTGAATAAGAATTCAATCATCTGGATTAGTAGGGGCCTTGGGCACATGATTAGGCCCCCTATCTAAGCCGCACTTTTTCTGCGCTGCTTCAGAAGCCATCTGTATATTACAAATTTCAAGATGTTTTGCAGAGTCATATTTGATTACATGTATATATGACAATAAACATGATAGTGATATAAACATGTATATATATGAATATAAAATGACAATAAAAAAAAATTACATTTAAATAGTTTAGTACATAAACATGACAGTGATTTAAACATGTATATATATATATATATATATATATATATATATATATATATATATATATATATATATATATATATATATGAATATAAAATGACAGTCCATTAAAAAATCTCATATGAAGTGAACTGCACCCAACTCCAAACAAATATACATTCACTTTTTAAACAAAAATAATATAAGAATAACAAGGTAGAACCTCTTCTACAAAAGTACATCAGAAGAACAATAACAATGGTAATGTATCATAAATTGATGTCGTGCTTTAATTACAACAATATCTGCTTTAATTGATTCCCTCATTTGTTTCAAGTGTCAATGTCTGATTCAGAATCATCTTGTATACGTGTTTCAGATTCATAACCATCATATGCTTCAGATTCAGTGTCAGATTCAGTCAATAACTCTTCCTCCTCAGTATCAATGTCATCTGACACAAGTATTGACTCAGGATCTAATTCATGTGGCTCATCTCCACCATCTAACTGGATTACTTCATTGTCGTCTTCCACATTTATTATAGTTTGACATTGAAGCATCTGCTCTTGGTAAATCTCCCTATCAACTAATTCTACACAACTACGCACGGGAGTATGAATTATAACTTGCCAATCTATAGGCGGTCTATCCCTTTTCTTAACAGGACTAGGAGTGTAGTATACTTGTACTGTTTGAGTTGGTAAAACAAACGGTTCGTTGGAGTACGCAGATCTATGGAGGTCAATATCGACGATTCTATGTCTGTCAACACGTATCCCTTTTTCTGAATCAAACCAACGGCACTTGAACAAGTGAATATGACCCCCGTACGTGCCCTTGTACGACAACTCTACGATTTCCTCCAACTCCCCATAAAAGGCACGACCAAGCTCATTGTAACAATATCCTTGGACACACACTCCAAAGTTCGTTGTTCTTTTACCGCGCCCATATGCTTTTGTGTGAAATTCACAACCATTTATTTTGTAACCATTGCGGCTGACTTGGTCCCTGTCTGGTCCTATAGCTAGGACTTGTACATTAGCCGGAATCGTTGATCCCTCAGTTAAAGCCTACAAAAACTCCATCTTATTAAATGAAGTCATAGTTAACATGGAGTATATATATATATATATATATATATATATATATATATATATATATACTACGTGCTTAAAAATTGAACTTACTTTGTCCTTTAGCCAAAGTGCAAATTTTTTATCCCGATTGATTTGAATATCTTTATCAGTTATGCCGGGATGCTTCAGTTTTAACTCGTCATCGTACAATCTATACCATGTTATAAACATTAACATATTGGAATAAATTTTCAACTTAAAAGATAAATTATCAAGTTTACATGTGTACCTCACAAATTCGTCAATCTCCTCGCAATTGAGAAGAATGTAAGTATGTGCAGTATGTAATTCTTGCTCCGAGAGGAATATGAGCTTCCCTTTTCCATAAGCACAGCCCGATAGACCAAATACAGAGAGACGACCATTTAGTTCAGCATTTCCCCCATCATCATGTCTCGATACTCGATTGGCCTTTGTCCGAAAAATAGTCTGAGACAAACGTAGATATCTCATCGAAACTGTATGCCTCGCATATCAACCCCTCGATATAAGCTCTATTCTTCACCTTTCTCTTAAGGTTTCCCATCACCCTCTCGAAAGGGTACATCCATCTATATTGAACTGGACCCCCAACACGAGCTTCATAGGGAAGATGGATTTGCAAATGCTCCATGGAATCAAAAAATCCAGGTGGAAATATTTTTTCCAGTTTACACGTGATCTCTATGATGTTCTTCTCAAGTACAAACATGTCCTTCTCATTCAATGATTTTGAACACAAGTCTTTGAAGAAATGACTAAGATCCGTCAAAGCATCCCATATTGGTTTATCAAGCAGTTCCCGAAATGCTATAGGCATGAGTCTCTCCATGAACACATGACAGTCATGACTCTTCATCCCTTGCAATTTCCCACCCGTAACACACCTTGCAATGTTTGACGCATATCCATCTGGTAGTTTCAGAGACTTAACCCATGTGCACACATCTTCAACTTGCTTTTTGGACAATGTGTACCTTGCATGCGGTTTGACAATCTTACCATTAGGAGATTCATAAAGTTCTAATCCAGGACGCTTACAAATATCTTTCATGTCCAAACGTGCCTTATTGTTATCTTTTGTCTTCCCCGTAACATTCATCACAGTGTTAAACACACACATTCTTCTCAATATGCATCACATCTAGATTATGACGAATCAAATTTGTAGACCAATAAGGCAATTCCCAAAAGATGCTTCTCCGAACCCAGTTATGAGATTCACCAAACTCATTGATTATGTTTATGGCATCAACCTTACCAAATGGGATAACCGACAATCTCATCACACGATCTCGCATCTTCGTTCCTGACAATCGCAGTGCAGGCATATCATTATCTACTTTTCCTTTCCTGAAGTGTTCTCTATTTCTTCGAAACGGGTGATCTACCGGTAAGAACCGACAATGACAGTCAAACCAACAAGGCTTTCGACCTTTTGATAGATTAAACGACTTTGTATGCTCCATACAATATGGACAAGCCAACTTCCCGTGTGTACTCCATCCAGCTAACATACCATAAGCTGGGAAGTCACTTATAGTCCACATAACCGCTGCCCTAAGGTTGAAATTTGTTTTCGTTGCAACATCCCAAGTCTGTACTCCATCCTCCCATAATACCTTCAACTCGTCTATAAGAGGTCTCAAGTAAACATCTAAGTTCTTTCCAGGACTCTTAGGACCAGGAACCACGAGTGAAAGAAACAAGTATGGCTGTTTCATACACATCCAAGGAGGCAAGTTGTACGGAGTAACAATCACAGGCCAACATGAGTACGGAACAGCTGAGTGGCCAAACGGATTGAAACCATCGGTGGACAATCCAAGCCTCACATTTTTAGGTTCCAATGCAAATCCAGGATGTGCTAAGTTGAAATCTTTCCAAGCCTTCCCATCTGCGGGATGATTTAGTTCTCCATCTTTAGCTGGAGATTTTGCATGCCAACTCATATGTTCAGCTGTTCTTGAAGACATGTACAATCTTTTTAGCCGATGTGTTATTGGAAAATACCTTAGAATCTTAAACGGTATACTTGATTTTTTTGTAGTCACACCTTCTTTATTAGGCCTAAACCGATCATGACTGCAAAACGTGCACCTTGTCATCTGTTCATTTTCCTTATAAAATAACATGCAATCGTTGGGACATGCATCGATCTTTTGGTATCCAAGACCCAACTTCTTCACCATTTTCTTACAAAAGTAATTGTTACCAGGTAATTTCTCACTGTCAGGAAGCATACTCTTAATGGCCTTCAAGAGCAACTCAAAACACTCATGGCTCATGTTGTGATCAGCCTTGATGTTAAGTAATGTCGCCACTGCAGACAATGTAGTGTGTTTGGTGCAACAATGGCTCGCTACCCTCGTCTAACAACTTAAAAAAGTCTTTGGCATCAGAATTCATAGGTTGCTCTCTGCCTAGCTCCCAATCAAAATCTGGCCCTGCGATGCCACCATCTCTTCTCTGCCCATGTGCCCATCAGCATTCTTCGTAATTTCTAATGAACCCAGAAACAAGTAAATGATAGTTTACCAAGTCTCTGTCCATATAATTTACATTCTTACACTTCAAACATGGACATCGTATTTGCGACTTACCATTCATACATTCCGCGTGACTATACGCATACTCCAAAAACACTTGGCAACCAGCTCTAAATTCAGCTGTAGCACCTATCTGGGCACTTGACTTTCGTCGTGCCATCCAACTACGGTCTGAATAGAGGTCCATGATTCTATGGTACCTATGTTGACATGAATTATTGTATTCCCTTGTTAGAGATTTACTATTCAGCTCAATACCATTTATGATGCTTATATATACATATAGATGTATATGTACATATATAACATGAGTGTGCATCATATATGATTCTTCGGGAATTGAACAAGGATACATGCCAAAAAAAATTTACACAGCTTGAGATCGACTATCCAAAGGCATGGAATATTGTTATGGATCTTAAATTAGAATGAGTTATGGTCTTATGTCATCCTACATATTTTAACTGACACCAACCTAAAGACAATAGATTCTTAGGGGTAGAATATGAATCATTGCATCATGCATGGTCTGCATATGCATTGGGACAAGACTAAATTACTTGACCAATGAAAAAATTTCGGCAGAGTCTCCCCTATAATATGGACTATCCACATGCACGATGGCATGCATACTTGACCATTTGTAGGCATATAAGAGCAACAAGAATGTATAAGCAATTAACATAACATCACATATACTCATTGCCTTTATATATTCCAGGGTCCATATCTGAACACAAAGAAAAGTTATGAGAACTTTAATTTCTAATGAATAATGTAACTATATAACTTGCCTTGGTTATTTTGGCTATAACTTATAAGTTATAGTCAAAAGTTCTTTCCCTTGACTGCTAAAAGGTCACATTTGGTTTGATTAACTTTAAGCATGATTAATTAGTATTAATCTTGATTAATTAAGATAACTCGTGTTTAGAGTTTACCTAATCAAAATTTAATGATTAGGGAAAGATTGGTTGAGCAAATTAGAATTATTAATGTGAATCTTAATCAAGAAGTGATGACTACGCACTTGGAAAGAATTGGTTCTTGTGTCTGACATGTTTTTTTAAAGAAAGTGCCAAACCCAGTGAGATTGGCAACAAATTTCAAGGGAAGGGCAACTATGTATTATGTACAACACAGGCTAGCAGATTTCCCTGCAAAGCAATGGAGAATTCAGATGGACAGAGCTTTTTTAATATATAAATTCTGGAAAAATAAAATGGCATTTAATTGTTTTGAAATCTGAATCAATCAAAGTCTTCAAAATTGCAGCAACCAAAACAACTAGACGAGAACAGAAAATCATTTCTAGAACACTGGCAACATTTCAAATGTCCTTCCCTACTACTTTTTAAAAGAACAGGATTTCAAGCTCTTAAAAAATTATTGGTGAAAACAATTGATATAACTTGGGAATCAACTGTCCTTCCTCATTCCATTTTAGTAGAACTTGGAAATCAGTTACTAACAAAATATGAATTTCTTCATATTCATAAGGAAATATGAACTTCTCCAACAAAATTAGTCTCCAACAAAATATGAACTACCCATAATATACCCATAATTTTGAAACGAATATACCCATAATATACAATAAAGTAAATCATTCTTCATATCAGCTACCCATAATTTTGGAACGTAGAAAGTAATAAATTGTGAAAGGAAGATTGTAATATACAATAAATTGTGAAAGGAAGATTAAAGGGGTTATCGGCGGTGGTACGGTGGTGGTGAAGGCGTCGGCCGGCCGGATGTTGGTGGTTCCTCTTCTATTCTCCCCCTAATCCCTCTTCTCCCTCGTCTGAGTTTCTCCCTCTTTTTTTTCCTTGTCGACTGGTTCGAGCGAATTCCTGAATCTGATTATAAGAATCAGCGACCGCCATCAGCGACCACATGCGGTCGCTAGTTTTTAATGATGTGGACATATCAGCGACCGCTAGCGGTCGCTGATATAGATTGGTCGCCGCGCCAAAGTTTCGCACCAAATTTTGGGAGGGAAATTCTTCTCAGCTACCGATAAGTGACCACATGCGGTCGCTGATATATACTAGCGACTAAATTTTATGGCGGTCACAGATAGCGGTCGCTAATAATATTATCAGCGACTGTATAGGGCGGTCGCTGATATCATTGGTCGCAGATGGCCCTTTTTCTTGTAGTGAAAAGCTCACGCAATTGAAACCTAAGTGGAGTTTAAAGGTGAAAGAAGAAATTGTGAAACAATTTCAAGCTGGTATTATCATGGTGTCCACATATCCTGAATGGATATCCAACATCGTTCCCGTGCCTAAGCCTAGAGGAAAGGTGCGAGTTTGCTTGGATTATCAAGATCTGAATAAAGCTTTCCTTAAGGATAGCTTTCCCGTGCCATTTATCCACATTCTCATTGACAATACTGCTCAATACGGCATGTACTCCTTTACTGATTGCTTTGCGGGGTACCATCAGATCATGGTTGCTGAGGAGGATCATGATAAAACTGTTTTCATCACACCTTGGGGAACCTTTTGCTACAGACGATTGTCTTTCGGCCTCATCAATGCCGGAGCCACCTATCAGCGAGCCATGATGGCTCTGTTCCATGATTTAATACAAAAGGAGATAGAGATCTACGTGGATGACATCACTGTTAAATCCCGAAGGGAGGAAGACCACTTAGTCCATTTCAAAAAGCTTTTCAACAGGTTGCATAAGTACAACTTGAAGTTAAATCCATCCAAATGCGCCTTTGGCATTAAATCAGGTAAGTTGCTAGGATTCCTAGTCAGCCACAAGGGAATTGAGTTGGATCCCACCAAAATCCAGGCCATTACAAAAATGTCCATTCCTCAGACAAAGAAGGAAATACGGAGATTTTTGGAAAGAGTCAACTTCATTAGTAGGTTCATTTCTCAACTCACAGCAACCTGTGAGCCCATCTTCAAGCTGTTTAGGAAGAACTCCTCCATGAAATGGAATGATGAGTGCCAGAAGGCCTTCCTTACAATCAAAGAGCAGCTAGTCAAAGCTCCTGTCTTGGTACCACCCAGGGATAATGTTCCCCTGTTCATATACCTGTCCATAAGTGACAATGTCATGGGCTACATGCTGGGTCAGAAAGACGATAGAGGCTGAGAACGAGCTATCTATTACCTCTGCAAAAGATTCAGTAGCAGTGAACACAAGTACACTCTGATTGAGAAGACTTGTTGTGCTTTTACATGGGCTACCATGAGGTTACAACATTACCTCCATGGGCAAACAACCCATCTCATATCCTACGTGGATCCTCTCAAGTATGTGTTCAGAAAGCCCATACTGAATTGCCAACTGTCCAGATGGCAGTTGATCTTGCAACAATTTGAAATCATTTACGTGACGCAAAAATCCATTGAAGGTCAAGGAATCACGGATCAACTGGCCATCGCACCTTCAGCAGATTTCAAACCTTTGGAAACATACTTCCCCGATGAAGGGGTAATGGCAATTCAGCAACACCATCAGTACGATACATGCCAAACATGGAACATGTATTTCGATGGAGCTGTTAATACGGAAGGTTCTGGAACTGGAGCAGTTCTAGTATCCGGTACGAGGGAGCAGTATCCCGTCGCCGTCAAATTGTAGTTTGTTAGCACCAACAATACAGCTGAGTATGAAGGCTGTATCATGGGGCTAAAACTTGCCCGTTCAATCGGCATCAGGCGGTTAACTGTCTTTGGGGATTCAGAGTTGGTAGTCAAACAATCCACGGGAATCTATCAAACCAAAGAGCTACATTTGCTGCCTTACCTTCGACAAGTTTTATAGATGGCTTCGGAGTTCGAAGAGATCTCCTTTCTACACATTCCTCGTAATAGGAATGACTTCGCAGATGCGCTAGCAACTTTGGCCTCCTTGATTCACATACCTGACAAGGAACACATGCCAATCGTCACATTGGCCCTACAAAAGGCACCAGCCTATGGGAACTATGTTGGAGAAGTATCGGATGAGCTATCTTCCATCCAGCACCCTTGGTATCAGCATATCAAGGAGTACTTTTGAGATGGATCTACACCCGCTAAGGTGAGCCCGACTGAGAAAAGGCAGATCCATCGACTTGCTATAAAATTCTACCTGAGTGGAGATGCACTCTACAAAAGAGATGCAGGACTAGGTCTCCTCAGATGTCTGGACAAGGACCAAGCTCAGAGACTCATGGATGAGGTCCACAGTGGAGTCTGTGGCCCGCACATGAGTGGCCCTCTACTTGTAAAGAAGATCCTCAGAACGGGACATTACTGGCTCTCTCTCAAGGCTGACTACAAAGACCACGTCAGGAGATGTTATCAATGCCAAATTCATGGGAATGCTATCCATGCTCCTCCACGGGAGCTCCACAATATGAGTTCACCTTAGCCCTTCTCAATGTGGGGAATGGACGTGATTGGGCCCATCGAGCCTAAAGCCAGTAATGGGCATCGATTTATCTTCACCATAATCGACTACTTCACCAAGTGGGTAGAAGCAACCTCCTTTCCCAGGGTTACCAAAGAAGTCATCATTGCTTTCATTAGAAACAATGTCATTTGTCGATATGGATAGCCAGAGGTAATTGTATCAGACAATGCTAAGAACCTCAACAACAAAATGATGCAGGAGTTATGCAGCAAATTCTACATCAAACATCTTAACTCCGTCATCTACCTTCCAAAGATGAATGGTGCTATTGAAACGGCTAACAAAAACATCAAGAAGATCGTGCAAAAGATGTTTGCCAACCACAAAGGCTGGCCTAACTTATTGCCTCTTACTCTGTTAGCCTACAGAACATTAATGCGCACTTCAACTGGGGCAACCCCTTACGTATTAACCTATGGGATGGAAGCAGTTGTGACGCCCCCAAAACAGGTTCAATCCATCCAACCCATTCTGAGTCGCCAAATACATGGTACAGATAACAACTACAACTTTATTACAACAATTGTCGTGCAAAATACAACAACACATATGCTATGAGTTTGGGTACAAATATATACCAACTGTGACTCATGTCCCAACCTTGGATAGCACGTCACAATGACACATTACATAAAGGTATAGTCAAAAACTGTTTTAGAAATTAGAATCTTTGGGAAGTGCTCAAGGAAACCCTCGTACATGGGAGGCCATGCTTCTAGGTTATGATAGATATCATATGGCCACAGAATTATCCTTGGTTGACCTAATAGACCCCAAAGAAAAACAAGAAGATTACTATCATATTCTTTCCAATGGTGAGTCTTCCCTTGACTTATCATTATCTCCACTGTCTCTAATTGAGAATTATACTTCAAACAAACACCAAGATTATATAGGTAGTGCTCGTAAAGATACTCAGCAAGTAGATGAGCACATCACTGTCTTATGATGACATGAGGTTGTGTGTCGTTAGACATCTTGTATGATAGTGGCAAAACACCCTTCCAACGTTGGGTTCGCTTCACCCTAGATGATTCACCAAATATAACTACTAAATGAACTTTTCTATACTGCTACGGGAGAACCTCCACAGCTAGAGACCACCGTTCTATTTTCCTGTTACCTCGCTCGACCCAGCTACACTCTTATTACCTGAAAGGAATTATGAAGCAAAAGAGTGAGCACAACTAGCTCAGTAAACAATATCTTGACTAAAGATAATTAAATTATCAATAGCCTCCATCAATAATAAATCAGAGATTTAGAACATATGGTAAATGATAAAAATTTCAACCATAGTTGCAGCGGAACGAGCAATCCATTAGAAGAGTCAAATAGACTATAAAGTCTATTATCTTCTCCACGTTAAAAGTCCACCAACAATGTTTTATCCCTGTAACATAAATCAATAGTTCCTTTCCACAATCATATGAATAATTCATAATCATAATTGTGATTCTAAATTTCGCATCCAAGACGAAGATAATTTTCATCACCTGTCTTTACCTGAAACATCAAAGATCATGGTTATACCAAATCACAGTTCCTGTTCATAATCATACTAATAAATTCATCTTTGCATCACGGGCCAAAGATATTCATCAACAGTTCATCTTTACACTACATGCCAAAGATATTCAACAACAAGTCATCTTTGCACTACGGGCCAAAGATATTCATCAACAACTCATCTTTGCACTACAGGCCAAAGATATTCCTCAATAGTTCATATTTGCTCTACAGGCCAAATATATTATTATCTCAAAGAAATATATAATCATTTCAGAATTTATATAACCAATAATTATAACCATGTTGATCATTTCACCTTTGCACTTAAGCTAAAGATATTCAATTATAAATTCAATGGTCATGATCATACCAGTCACAATTCAACTTTTCACTACTGGACAAAGAGAACCCTAGTCATGATCATACCAATAATCTACCCATCTTTACACTCAAGTCAAAGAGAAATATCATCATTAGGGTTATAAAAATGTTATATATGATAAAAACATAATATGATCAACATATAGTTTTAATCTCAAGAGTAATATTCATAAATCAACTATAATTTGGTTAGAAAAAGAAACCAATTTTGTCATGAATAGTAACTCGTGAATAGTAACCCATGAATAGGAACTCATGAATAGTAACTCGTGAATAGTAATTCATGAATAGTAACTCGTGAATAGTAACTCATGAATAATAACTCGTGAATAGTAACTCATGAATAGTAACTCGTGAATAGTAACTCATGAATAGTAACTCGTGAATAGTAATTCATAAATAGTAACTCGTGAATAGTAACTCGTGAATAGTAACCCCGACATGAAAAGTTCCAAATTTGATAAAAAGTTCAGATCAATACTTCGGCATAATGATATTGAAGAAAATAATATCATTTAAGAAGAAATAACATCCCTTACAATCTCTTACCTCAAAAGAGCAGTACTTCTGACTGGAATAACGCTGAATGAACTTGCACCGTATAGCAACACTCAAGATATCAAAATACTCACAAGAATACGCTCGATATATAGAGAGAGAAATAGAGAGAAAACTTCAGTTTCTGGTGTGTTTTTCAATTCTAACCTAAGCACCCTATTTATAGGAAATTGCTTAGAACACCAAAGCAGAAAATTTAATAAAATAATAATATAATTTTTTTTAATTTCCTTAGCACACCACACCAGCTGATTTTAGCCATTAACACATGCCCACAAATGAAAAAAAACGTTTTTGTTAATATAATTATTTAAAACTTCCAAAAATCAATTATTTTTGAACTTCAGAACTTCAATAATTCATAATAAATAGTCCTTTTATCAGAAAATTCGAATCTCACGAGTTTTTATAGGAAATTCAATTCTCTACAACTTTGCAGAAGAAAGTTTTTCCAAATTCCAAACAGAAATTGACCGAAATCCACAAACGGACGATTTTACACGCTATAATAAATTTTCGGTCAAGAATTGTGTCCACCAACACACAAAACATGTGTTAATCATTTAATGCCACAAAAATACTCTTCCTCCTCATATACTCATATATTCCACATTCATTGTAAAAATATCACCATCAATATATTATTAAAATAATATATTTAAATGAATTATTTTATCAGAAAAAGATAAAATATTAATTTTCAACAATTGTCATATTAAAAATTTTCTCCATCTATATCCACATAAAATCAATATTTTCCTCATCATATAAATCAATAATTAATTATACACAAATAATATTACAGAATCACAGTACCGGCAAACAGGCCGTTCCCAGGAAAGAGGGGGCTTTCCAATAAGGATTTCTCCTTACTGGCGCGCAATTAGATGACCAAACCTCTCCTTAGACAGAACTTTCTAGACATTGCCAATAATGTTATCTAATAATATTATTCAGATAATATGAATTATTGTTCTGATAATAGAAAATACTGTGTAGTGACAATTATTAAAACAACAGTAATATAAAATATCAACGCAGCAATTATTGAATCAATAAAATACAATATTGAACAGTAATTACTGTAACAATTATTGAGTAGTGCCTTCTTACGTAAGAATCAATAATTAGTGCAATACCGTGTGCTACTGTGCAACAACGCGTATTACTGTGTTTTAACCACTAGGTATTCCAACAGTATTAACGGTAACAACTATGCCGTTATTTATAAACAACTTACTCTTGTCGTTTTCTTCATCTAATCGCTTTCCGTTATGGGGCCCACAAAAGGCTGCGCCGTCGTATGAATATTCCCCGACAGTAAGAATATTCCACGATCAAACGAATATTCACCGATAACAATGAATATTTTATAACCACTTGTGTATTTCCAAAAAAATTCATATATCACCATTAACTTTAATATTTATCAATTTAACCATTTACTGAATAGTAATTATAAAAAAAATTGAATACTTTTATTTCATAAAATTCGGGGTCTTACAGCAGTGCTCCCCATAGAAGTGAAAATGGAATCCCTCAGAGTGTTGATAGACGCTCAGCTGGATAAAGACCAATGGGTACAAGACAGGTATCACCAATTGTCTCTAATAGATGAAAGGCGAACCGCGGCTATCTTCCACGGTCAGCTATATCAACAAAGGATCGCCTGATCCTACAGCAAAAAAGTTCGACTACGGCAGTTTAAACAACATGACTTGGTTTTGAAAAAGGTCATCGATAACCAGGATCAGTCTAAAGGAAAATTCGCTCCTAATTGGGAAGGCTCGTTTATTGTCAAGGAGGTATTGATAGGAGGTGCTCTCCGATTGTAGGAAATGGACGGCGATGAATTTCTGCAACTCATTAACTCAGACACCGTGAAATGGTACTATGTCTGAAGTTACCATTAAGCAAATATCCTGGTGTCGGATCAGCAGATCACCAGTCATTCCGGTTCTTTAACCCTTCACTACATACAACTCTTTTTCCACACTGCGCCCCTCAGGGAAACTCACTTTTCAAGCCAGCAGCTTGGTTTTCAGATCGCCAGATCCTTTTCTCTCCACTTGGTTTTTTAACCCTTACTCAACTTCGGTTATCCCACTAGGGATTGAACCTTTCACACTTGTAGTTTGTCCCCAAATATGGGATCAAACTTTTCACACCTGCAGTTTATCCTAAACTTAGGATTAAACTTTCTGTCCCCCCACAGTTTGTCCTCCACATAGGATCAAACTTTTCTTCGGCTACAAAATTGTCCTGAGGGGCGAACTACGTCTACCTGATCTCCTTGATACACGGGAGTACATAGGCAACCATTTTATATGGCCCGGTCGCAATAAAAAAAACAACATATACATTTCTGCACCCTTCTCATTACAAAAACAAAAATAACAAAAATATTCCTACACCCTTTCTGCCACAAATAGCGTTGAACCTCTTACACCAGGTTCGAACTACATAGACCTGATATCCTCTTCAATAGGAGTACGTAGGCAGCCATTTATGGTTCGGTCTAACCCCCTACCAAAACATAAATATTTGTCAACGGTACTGGGATCATCCTTCAATCCATTACATTTCATCGGCTTCAGACCAAAGGGATAGAATTACCTGACCACACGAGTCAGCAAGTCCGAGGCCATTTTCATGGTGACGCGATGCTCATCTATATATGCACTCATCTCGACAAGCATACCAGTGGTCAGGGATCTTATTAAAGTACTGTCTGCAATAGCTACATCCCTATCAGATAGGGCAGTGTCCCTTCCACGATCACTGCATCTCTGGCTGATCTGGCCTCATCCCACTCAACAACAGCGGTATCTCTACGAGCTAATGCCTCGTCTCTCTCTCTCTAACAGAGTTACGTCTCTCCCATCAAGAGCTGTCAACATCAGAGCTCTAGCCTGATCTCTCTTAAAGGTCATCAGATGAAGACTCTGCTCAAAGTACTGTGCTGAATGCTGGATCACAATAGTACTAGTATTGGGAGAATCTAAGATAGATGCTGGCAACCCAATAAATGGCTCCTCCTCGGGGTGAGAATCAATGACCTCCATGGGCTCTCCACCATCTGAATCCATACTCAGCACTGTGGATACTGCCACAACCGATGAAGGCTCTGTCTCCATCCACACAGAATACTCTGGCGAACAACCCGGATGGCTAATAGAAAAAATAGCTATCTCACGTTGATCCCAATAAGCATACACCTGGGATTGGTCCTCTGTTGATAAGTGGCGAGAAGCTAAGAGCTAACCTAACACCCCATCAAAAGGATGGAAATCATGGAACTGGTCAAACTGTGACATCACGACCAGCGGGTGATAGGTAGTCATGCCCCTTAAACCAGCCAGAGGGAGATAATTCATACCCGGAGCATGAGTAATGAAACTGTATGGCGAACTGAGCCCTGTACGGGGTAAGATAGCAAACGAATCTTCGATCCCAGCTAGGAAAATGGACCAAGATGCAGGATCTGTACACTCCGTAGGCTGGAAGGAATACGACATAGCTATCTCATGGGTGAAATAATACTCGTGTCGTCTGAATGTGCCAATCGGTCTCAAGTGTGACATAAACCACACGTACAACATGACCGAACTGCCTATGAATACCCCTGTAGGGTAAGTATTGCAGAACGTGGCCGACCTCAGCGTCTCTGCCATAATCATTAGAATAATGGTATAACCCTCCTTGAGAGCTCTCACTGCCATGATGACGCCGATGTCCAACTCATCCATGTATCGTGGCATGTGCACATATGATAATACACATAGCAGCAAACATCTACTCTGGCCAAATGCCAATGATCCTCTGATATGGTGAAATCCCCAGAATACCAAACATAGCTGTCTTCATAGCCAAATCTGTCAATCATAAAACACTGGGATATCACGTGGCCGGATGTGATCTCATCCTGCATAACTCTCCTCCTCAGCCCGGTGAGAGTCATAAACTGCCGGCTCATGTCACTAATGGCCATATGCACACAAGGTCTGTCAAGTGGCAGCATCGTCAAGCATGCATACTCCTCCAAAGTCAGAGTCAACTCCTGGGTCCCAAGCCGAAAAACCTGCCTCTCTGGTACCCAGTGCTTCAGCATGCCCTCCATAAATCCTGCGGGAACTTGAAACATTAAAAGGGTCATAGTATGCTGCAATAGCTGATCTACGATCACCCTATCTGAGGGTGACATACCATCATATCAAGATCTAAAATGGGATGCCACCAATAATGGCGGGGTGTGATCAATGCGGCTAACTGTCGAAGAAGACATCTGTGTGGGCCGTATTATAATTCCATTCAGGGGTCAATCCTGAATATCTCTGGACATAAATATATATATGCATAACATGATACATGCATAACAGATAATAGATGTCAATATGATGCAGGGAATAGAAGATAGTACATACATTTCTAAATACATCATCATCTATATACATCATCTCTGTACAGCTAAAAATACAGGAAAATGGGGCACAGATGCCCTACTACTAATAGAGGCCTATCAAAAAATATAGCGAGAATGGGGCACATCCACCCAATATCTAACAAGAGGCCTATCAAAAGAGATAATGAGAATACACATCAGAAGATGACAATAGTGTCAATATCTACATCATCAATCCTGTCCACCTGATGTTACTCCTCATGAGTCACTGGATCTCTATTAACAGGGATGTCAGGCCTATACAAAGGAGGATCTGTACTGACAAAGGCAAATGGGTTATCTGAGGGGCCAGCTCCTGCGGTGGAAGGATCAAACGAATCTGCCTCTGCTGGATCTCTACCCAAATGCCGGATAAAGAAATGTGCCCGGTTCAGTCGTTGGGTCAAGCTATCAATCTGTGTCACACGAGTTGGATCTCGGACACATGCTAGCCAATCCATCATCATCACGGATCCTAGAACCATATCCCCCATGAACTGAGTGGCGCGGGTCTGGGCTCCAATGGTACGAGGGATCCACCAATGCTAGAATACATCCAGAGTGTAGGGACCCTCTGATAATGCAAAACTATCAACACCCAACAATGGGATATCAGTGACAGGTGACTGCGACACAGGCCAATAATGCCTGGTAGGAGGCACGATCGGCACACAAATCTCTCCTGTGGTGCTCCTAATAGCACACTTTCTTAAATAGAGCTCCCATCCTCCATCAATAAAGAGACGAACCCTACGGGTGGAAATCACGTACTCGACACCAGTCGGGTACCCATCCTCAAATTCAATGGCCAAGTGCTCCCCAGAGTAGGGAATCCATGTTATGACATCAGCTGCCAATAACTCTAGCTGTAGGCGACAATGAGTAAAACCCTCAGCTACAAGGACCTCCACCAGTATGGAATGATGCCATCGCTGTCCTCATGGATAGGTATCCAATCCTAATACACTCACAAGACGTAAACATGAGAGCCTCTCATAGGCCCATAACTGTCAATACAAAGGCAAACATCTGTTGTCAGTAAACACTCTTAACCTATACATGGGAAATTATAAGAGAAATACTCACCAGCAAAAATGGGTAGAATCCTAACCAAGCCTCGGTCAAACCCTGTGAGCGCATCCATATGCCCCTGAGGAAATACGCAAAGGTGTAGGAACCCCAATCATACTCTCCAATACGGTCCACATCTGGCGTGGCGCTGATCAAAGTGAACGACACTGTAGAAGAGTTATCTGCTATGAAACAGCCCCTAATGATTATCAAGAACAATGGCTGAAGAATGCGATCCCTGACTCTGACATCATCTGGTATGGGCTCACTCAATAGCCCACTCATAACATCTACGCTCAAAGGACCCGTACGGACAATCCTTCACTTAAGCGCCTCTGCCGGAACTTCTAACAAAGATCTAACAGTAGTCGGGGTAATATCTGCCGTGCAAGGCACTGGTGCCCCTCTAAACTCCATACCTATGATAAAATACCAATCCATCGGCATCATCATCACCTCACAATCCAGCAAATAGAGTGATTAAGTCTGGTGAAATCAGCTCTCAGACAATGCCCTGAGGTAACCCCAGGGACAGCAGCGGGGAAGGATGGAAAAGAACGCCCCAAATCCCCAGTCGTGCACAATCGCTCTATAGTTAGGATGCAGTGCCTGGTACATGTAGTGAATGCTAAACTAGTTCCCTCGAGGCTGTGTAAAGCCGGGAACCTATATAAAAAGCAGATCGACATCATAATCATTTACTCCTCATCAATAGGAAAGAAAGAAGATTAAGATCTAACTTGATACCTCGTTGGCATGCAAGTACATCGAGGGATGTCGACTCAAATCACCCAGAAGTTTTGGGTTTGCCACTTGAATACTCGGGAGGTCCCTACGGGGAACATGTGCAGTAGGAGCGGGGTCCGCAACCGGAACATCCTCTTCCTCGTCCTCGACGTCCGACACATCAACCTGGACTGGACGTATCATCGCCTCTACCAGACGATGAGGCTGTCTAACAGAATGGGGTCGAGGTACTTCAGAAGCCCTCCTCCGTACACCAGAAGTGGTCCTGTCGAAACTACTCGGCTGATCTGGATCCATAATATCTGAACAACAAGTCTCCAAATCACCTCAGAAAGGGTGGGGTAATTCTGAAACCTGGAGCTTTCTTTTCAAAATGCATTTTATGACTACATGCATGCATGCATTACTTTAACATACATTTACAGTAGAGTTAAAAATGTATGACTACTCAATGCCTATATTTTGAAAATTTTTGCCATCGTTTCCTCTATAAACAGGACTATCCACATACACATAGGCATGACTATGTGGCCATTCAGTAGCACACCTACATACAGTCATATACATACTATATGCATTTAAAAAATCAAAGTCATCAATCTATAAGGGTAGCCTAATTACCAGGATTACTTTGCTTTACCACCTTTGCTCATTTGTCCTCAAATAGAATAAGAAATAGTAGAAAAAGGTGCCAATTTGACTATTTTAAAAGTCAAATTTTTTCACATCATTATGTTCAGCATGGTTTAATATTAACATTTATTATGTTGAATATCATTTATTAAGTCATTTGAGCATGCATATTCACTACTATGTGTTTAGATGCATTTCATACAAAAAGTTATTTTTCAACGGATAAAAGCTAGAAAAAAGACATGCATACATTACCAGGATAGTGTAGAACACTTGTACGTTAACAAAATTTGCAGAAAGTCGCTCGAACTCAGCAGATCTGAAGAAGAGCTCTCGAATTTCCTTTGCGGCACAACTTGAAAATGACTTGAAAAGGCAAACCTGCAGCCTTAAAAGCCCCACGGCTGTCCGCGGGTCCACCTGCGACTACTGCCGATGTACCTACGACACCCTTACGTGGGTCCTACCCCTCCGACTCTGTCCAATTCGAGTTGCAAAGGAATTCTCATAAGCTAAAAAGACCAATCAGAGATAAAAATGCTTCGCGATTGAGCAGAATGGCCTAAAATCCTAGTTTTCCTGGGCTCGACTGTGGCTTTCATATCATTCATTGGTATTCGCCCGAACATAGGGTATACTATACCAATGATCTCGGTAGTTGTAGATCACGACAACACCTTACGCAGGTCTAATGCCGCCAATTCAGGGTCATCGCCCTAATTTTCAATTAAATCCACGACGGGGGCATCACGCATACTATAGTATGCATCCCCGGTGTGGGCATCACACATTTTCATATGTCAAAGTGCATATCCCCAGCGGGGGCATCATGCATACTACAGTACATATCCCCGGTGAGGGCATCACGAGTTTTTATATGTCGAAGTGCATATCCCCTGCGGGGGCATCACATGTTTTTATATGTCAAAGTGCATATCCTCGGCAGGGGCATCACGCATTTTCATATGTCAAAGTGTAAATCCCCGGCAGGGGCATCACATATTTTCATATGTCAGAGTGTATATCCCCGGTGGGGGCATCACGCGTTTTCATATGTCGAAGTGCATAACCCCGACGGGGGTATCACGCATTTGTATCCGTTGATGCACATATTAACGAAGGTCAATCAACCTTGACGTCAGTGCCGCCATTGGCAAGTAAACCCAACGAAGCGTCGGAAGCCATCCGATGATTGCATCAGTTGATACACACATCAATAAAGGTCAACCAGCCTTGACATTTATCCCTAGCAGGGAGTTCATCAGTTGATGTATACGTCAGCAAAGATCAAGTATATCCCCGGCGGGGTTTACAATGCATATTTATCCGTTAATTCACACGTCAGCGAAGGACAAATAGCCTTGACAGTCTGATCAACAAGGGTTTTATCCAGTGACATACATGTCAACGAAGGTCAGGCAGCCCTCACAACACATACTGTTGGTAGAAAATCCAACAGAACATTGATATGTCCTGGCGATACAAACCAGGAAAGATCAACATCATCGGGGAGGATCGATGATGGAATATATTATACACATCCTCAAGCAGACAAAAGCTTTATCCCCATAGATCTCTTGTACACAAGAGGCACATCTTCGGAATAAAGTCTGCATCAAGGATTTAGGACTTTGGTGATAACTGTTGGGTAAAATCTAGTTACGCACATCACGCAAGTATACGTGGTCAACAAGTAATAAAGTGTAAGTAGAGTATCGTTCCTGTCGACGTCGGGATTTTTGTTTGTCCCTTTTCTATTTCTTGTTCTTTTGTGTTCTCATGTTGGGTGAGATTTGTTTGAAAAAATAAGTGAAAAAGGTCAGACATTTATATGTCGATGATTTGACTGTAAGAGTCGCCGGTTGGTTTTTTAAGTGGTTGTACCAACACAACCGAGAAAAAGTTTGCACATTAATCCAGTGATGTGACACTGCTAAATGGGTCTGTGAAATCGAGATTCATTAGGGTCCGGGGACTTACTTATGCGGAGGGAAGGTGTTAGGCACCCCCCGACATCTGTGTTACCACGGTGACCGCCACTTTTCAAAAAACTGTTGTATGAATGTATGTGTGTGTATAGGTCAATGTGAAATTATTTAGAAGTAGTGCTATGCCTTGTTCACACCTATATACACAGGGTTTGAATTTATACAAAAAATTAATTTTAAACAAGATATAACAATGAGGTTTTATAAAAGAGGTTTTTTCAAATCCTGTGCTCAATAGTAATTGAGGCCTTTGATACTTCTATTTTATTATTAAATGTTTGGCTTGATTACTTTTATTTTCAAGATGCGAAGCATCTTCGAGAAAATAATGTACAAAGTAGTGCCGAATTCCTCATGGGCATGAAAACCATCTGAGGAAATCCAAACACCGTGAATAATTTACAAGCTGCTTACAGCTGAAAATGTCCATCACAGGAACCGAATCTAGATTTAGTAAATTGAATCTGTGATCACATGATTCCTAGACTCACATGATAACATAGTTTATATGAAAGCTGTAAGCAGTTATATATATAAAAGCTGTAAATATATATATACAAACATGATCAACCACTACGAAGCACCTCCATGGGGGATCGAAAATGTAAATATATAAAAGCGGTAAATATATATATTGACATGATCAACCACCACGAAGCACCTCCATGGGGGATCAGAAATGTAAATAATGTTGTAAAAGCGGTCAACCGCCACGATGTAAACTTCAGGCGGGACGAAATGTATATATATATATATATATATATATATATATATATATATATATATATATATATATATATATATATATATATATAAGCGGTAAATGCACCAGATGTAAAATTCATGCTCATTAAACAAAGTTCGACAACAGTTCATATGTATAAGTATATATATATATATATAAGTAAGTAAACGCTCCGGATGTAAATCCAGGCTCATCGAACAAAGTTCGACCACAGTTATATATATATATATATATATATATATATATATATATATATATATATATATATATATATATATATAAGCAAGTAAACGATTCGGATGTAAATTCAGGATCATCGAACTAAGTTCGACCACAGTTTTTATATAAGTATATATATAAAAGCAAATAAATGCTCCGGACGTGAGTCCAGGCTCAATCGAGGCATAACTCGATAATGTAAGTCCATATATATATATATATATATATATATATATATATATATATATATATATATATATACAAAAAAAAATAAAAGCAACGGACCGAAGTTCGGGCAAACACACACAACACGACTCTCAACATGAAGAACGGTGTGTGCAAAGATGAAGAGAAAGGCTTTAAAGTGTGTAAGAAGGCTTACAGTGGACTGCCAAAGAAGACTTCTATAGCTTTATGTGGATGAACACTCGGATTCTGCCGGTAAAAAAGTAGCTATATACGAGCTTACAAGTGTTTAAAATGAGAAAACACACAATTTATAGGGTGTACAAAGCAAATTGGATTGGGCTTCCTTGCCTTTTCTCTTTCAAATATGGCCACTCCAAGCCCTCTATTTATAGAGAGGGATGCCGTAGGTGTACCTGTGGCTGCAGCAGGTGTACATGCGGTTGCTTGGGGATGCCGCAGGTGGGTCCCACTTTCTCGACATACGTGCACTCGAACAACGCGTTGTTCACTCGAACCTTCATAACTTTCAATCCGGGAGTCTGATGGAAGCGTGTCATACCATTCCGGAAAGTTCTTTCCGAGAGCTACACAATGACATATGATTTTCCCTTTTTTGATTCTGGGAAGATGGTTCCATGACTAAAATGGCATTTTCGAGTTTTCGTCAGGTAGTCCATTGAGCCGTTTTGTTTAGTTTGCGCTCGAAAGTTAAGATATGGTTCTTGTGGGACTTCTATTGAAGTATTTTGAGTTGAAATGAGTTGATTTGATTTGAATTGAGTTTGATTTGGCAAAGTAACCATTTTGCCCCTCCCGGGGTTGTTTCTGACTTTGTTACAGTTATAGCGGTCTTTTCTCAGGGTTATTTCTAAGATTGTCATGTTGTTGACTCTAGATGGCCTCAGGGCTATCTCTGAGGTTAGCTTGACCTCCTGAGGTTATCTTCAGGGTTTGAACTTGATCCCTCAGGGTTATCTCCGGGGTTAAAACTGACTTTCCCAGGGTTATCTCCGGGATTGGAAACTGATTTCTCGGGGTTATCTCCGGGGATGGAAAATGGATCCCTCGGGGCTATCTCTAGGGTTAGAATTGATGTTGTGGTCCTCCAGGATTATCTCTGGAGTATGAAACAGACGTTTTTGCCCTCCTGCATAGTTAGTAATAGGAAAAGAAAATTTCATGTGTCTACAGATGCCACTTTTTATCATGTTCATGCAATGTAATGTAGACATTTAAAATATAACAAGGCATTTTTAATGATAAAAATTGCAATGTAATGAATGTCATGATGAATGTTTAAAATATTTTTGCAAATCACAGTTCGCAAATCGCACATCGCTTTTTGCACTTCGCATTTCGCATTTGGCCAATTGCACTTCGTAAATCGCACATCGTACATCGCATTTCGCATATCGCATATCACAAATCGCAATTCGTAAATCACAATTTGCAATTTGAAAATTGTAATGTAATGAATGTTATGATGAATGTTAAAATGTTTTTCACAAATCACTTTACCTTTACCGATCATCGCTGATGCCTATGCTGGTGTTGACTCCAACGATTTGGCTTTTTGTCGGTGTCGCCGATGCTTGTTTGATGAAGATAAGTTGAGATATTTTCTACATCTCTACTGGGGATGATGTTCTAAAATCATCAGACATTCCCGATGTATACGCTGGTAGTTTGCAACGGTGCCTACCCTGCTAATCGCCAAATTGTTTCGGTTCCCACTCAAACGGTAGTATACGTTTCTTCCATCACTGAACTATTTTAATGTTGCGCTGAATTGATGGCAATAGTTTTAGAATACCAGATCATTCGATACCTTCGCTAAAGTAATATTCAACGTTTTACTTCGCCAGACTCCGTTTAATGTTACGCTCACCCTTTCTGAGGTGATTTGGCGTTCCCCTTCGCTCTTGGGTGCTTGTGCCCCATTTTCTTGAGCGTTTGATTTGCAACCTGGCTGAACTGATGATCTGAGTGACACTGACATCCCTGGAGGGTGCAGCTCGTTCTTTTACTGCCCAGATTTGCACTTTGGTGTAGAGGCCTCAACTTGTGAGGACTTGACGCAGGTTGACGCATTTGATGGTGAGGATTTCATTCACTTAACCTTTTCTCATTGGGCCTCCAATTTTGAATTAATGACTCTTTTGAGAATTTTTTTCCCTTTCTTTTATAGGGGCAAGCTAATGTTGCTATGATTTCTTTCAGGAGTTCTCCCCTTTATTTTGATGAGAGGCTTATCCCGCCTTAAACTCCTTCCATTCCTTGGAATCGCAAAATGCCCCAGTCCTTTCGCATGTTGTTGTCGGGGATTCATACAAGAAACTCTCTTTGTTGACCAAGTCGCGAGTGAATAATATCTGAATCGCCATTGAGATGATGATGGACCATGCTGATGGTGCTGACTGGTGTGTTTTCCACTTTAGGATGGTTAATAAATGCCCCAGTGTTGAGTTGTCGCTGCTTCCGAGATTGCCCCAATTTTGTTGTAAGGGACCCAATATCCGGTTGTCGCCAATTTTGAAATTGCCCCAGCCTTGCTTGTTGTCTGGGGTAGTTGCTTTGACAGATGGGCTGATAAGATGCCAAGATCGCGAGAGCCGTTTACCTCTGTACCATAAGGTGAACAGGTATTGGATTTGGGATTTGATGTTGACATCTCGTTTTGGTAGAGATCCCGCTCTAATTGAGAGAGATGATTATTGAGCGGGTTGACGCTATATCTACCCGAGATATCGCATGCAGTTGCTTGTAGATCTATTGGCTCGTGTAGAGAGTGTTGGGCAGGAGATCATAGCGTTGCCTCCTTCTTCCAAGAGGGATGCCACGTTAGATTTGATGGCTCGCTTATCCACTGGTTTGTAGAGTAGCTTTAATTTTCATGCATAGACTAGCTTAGCCATTTTTGTCATGTACATGACACATTACATATATCAAACAGTATTATATGGCAGGGAAATATATTTTGATTCACTTCCCTTTTAGTTATGCCTTGTTATTTACTTGATAATTGCCTGCCCTCTAGGGCTTGTGATCTTAATGTATTCTGAACTCCTCCTTTATGGATGGACATTGAGATGTCTCAGGGTCTTTCAGAATGGATTGTTAATCTTTGTATTTCCCTACCATCTTTGGTGTCTTGGGACTGGTTTTTGTATGTGATTATGGATATGAGTGTGTTTATTTTTATTTTTCTGTGGTGAGACCGGACCATATAACATGGCTGTCTACGTACTCCCGTGTATTGGGGAGATCAGGTCGGCGTAGTTCACCCCATGTATAGGGCGGCTTGTAGGTATAAAGTTTAATCCTATGTCCAGGATAAATTGAAGGAGTGAAAGGTTTAATCCCTTGTGGGATAAATTGAAAGTGTGAAAGGTTTTGAAAACCTGCGGGGAATGAAGGATTTGGTGATCCGAAACTAGGCTGCTGATTAGAAACGTGTTTTTTTCCTAATGGGGCAGATGAGTGTGAAGCAAAATTGTATGTAATGAAGGGTTAAAGAATCGGAATGTCTGGTGATCTGATGATCCAAAACCAGGATGTTCGCTTGGTGGTAACCTCAGACATAGTATCGTTTCACGGTGTTCGAATTAATGAGTTGCAGAAATTCATCACCGTCTATTTCCTGTAATCTGAAAGCGCCTCCTGTCAATACCTCCTTGACAAAAAACGGGCCTTCCCAGTTCGGGGAGAATTTTCCTTTTGACTGAGCTTGGTTGTCAACAATCTTTTTCAAAATCAAGTCGTGTTGTTTGAACTGCCGTAGTCGGACTTTTCTATTGTAGGATCTTCTTTACAAGTAGAAGGGCCGCTCATGTATGGGCCACATACTCCCCCGTAGATTTCATCCATGAGCCTCTGAGCTTGGTCCTCGTCTAGACATCTGAGGAGACCTCGTTCTACATCTCTTTTGTAGAGTGCATCTCCGCTCAGGTAGAATTTCATAGCAAGTCGATGGATCCGCCTTCTTTTAGTCGGGCTCGCCTCAGCGGGTGTAGATCCATCTTGTAAGTATTCCTTGATATGTTGATACCAAGGGTGCTGGATGGGAGGTAGCTCATCCGATACTTCTCCAATGTGATTCCCATAGGCTGGAGCCTTTTATTGGACAAATGAGATGGTTGACATGTCTTCCTTGTCATGTATGTTGATCAAGGAGGCCAAGGTTGCTAGCGCATCTAGAAAATCATTCCTATTCCGAGGAATGTGTAGGAAGGATTTTTTTTCAAACTCCGAAGCCATTTGTAAAACCTGCCGATGGTAAGGCAGTAACTGTAGAACCTGTTGAAGAGCTTTTTTCTTTTTTTTTTCTTTTATTTATATATATATATATATATATATATATATATATATTTTCTCTTTTTTTTCATTCAGTAGATCGTGGAAAAGAGCCATATGGATCGCTGGTAGGTAGCTCTGGCATTGATGAGGTCGAATGACAACTGTCTATACCAAAAGGTTCCCCAAGGAATGATGAATGCAGTTTTATCACGATCCTCTTCAGCAACCATAATTTGATGGTACCCCGCGAAGCAATCAGCAAAGGAGTACATGTCGTATTGAATAGTATTGTTAATGAGAATGTGGATAAATGACACGGGAAAGCTATCTTTAAGGAAAGCTTTATTCAGATCCCGGTAATCCACGTAAACTCGCACCTCTCCTTCAGGTTTTGACATGGGGACTATGTTGGATAGCCATTTAGGGTATGTTGACACCATGATGATGCCGACTTGAAATTGTTTCATAATTTCTTCTTTAACTTTTAACGTCCATTCAGGTTTTAACTGCCTGAGCTTCTTCCTGACTGGCTTGAATCCCCCTTTGATGGGAAGGCGATGAATGACAATGTCAGTGGATAAACCGACCATGTCTTCGTGAGACCATGCAAACACATCCTAGAATAGGGTCAGTAGGGTAACCATGTCATTCCTCTAGTTTGGGGTAAGGTCTGAACCAATCTGGATTAACTTAGGGTTTTCTAAGGTTCTGAGATTGAAGGAGGTGGTTTGATCAAGGTTGGCTTGGGTTTATCTTTGACCCATTCTTTGATCTCCAAAGGTATCTCATAGTCCTCTTGTATTTCCATCAAGTCTGAGTCCAACTTTACATCGAAGTTACAGTCCTTGTGGAGAATAAGCACCTCATCAGCAAGTCTAGGCACACCTAACTTTAGAGTCCTGAAACAAAATGCTTTTGCTTAATATATGAAACTGTTCAATCACATAAAGTGTTAGCATGTAATGACAAAAGTAACTGCTAATACTGTACGGAAAAAGTAAGCAGTTATTGCTATCTACAGGGCAGAGGGAGTTACTTCCCTTTTTACCCTCGTTAGCAAATGCAAGGACTGCTGCTCCAATTGTCGAGGGCAAAGTCCTGGTGGACTTCAGTGATGGAGGGGCTGTCATCGTCCTCCTTTTCCCGAATGATGACCATTATGTCTGGGCAATCATCGTCTGGGGTGTATCTGTTTATGTGTTCATCATGGACAATGATGCGTACTTTGGAGATCATTCTGACGATGTCTTGTTTAATTCTTTGTTCCTCTTCTTCCAATGTGGGATCTGGAAATAGGATTTCTTTCTCCTTCACCGGTATCGGTTTAGGAAATAACATAGTCATTACATGGGCAGGCACCTTTACCGGAGACCGTACAGGCTCAGAAACTGTAGGTGGAGATAATCGCCGTGTGGCTGAAGCTGAAGGAATCTGTATGTGCTTATGAGGACTCCTGCGACTGGAACTAGCAGTATCCAGACCTTGGGTTCCTTTTTGTGCGGAGGATTCAGCATGTACGGGTATCCTTGTACCCTGAGTTGATTGGTGTAGTTCTTTAAGAAGAACAGCCAAATCTGTGATTTGTTTACTTAATTCATCGAATTCTTCATGAGAAACTGGATTAAGATCAGTCTGGTTAGATGAAGACATAATTGGCTGTAGGCTCGTGGCCTTTTTGGATTTTGACCGGGTTATTGGACCAATTATATCCCTATAAAAAAGATTTATGTAGTTTAGTCATAGTGAATGTAGCAATATTACGCAATGTGTCCGTTTAGGAGTATCGTCCTTTGAAACGGATGTCAGTTGACAAGATAGCATGTCAGGTTTTGATATAAAGGGAACGCATGTACACATATTCCTTCATATTTTCCATTACATTGAGATTTACATGGAAATGAAATTACAAGTAATTGAAATGTGAAAGTATGAACAGACTTTCCTCCGTATTTGGTTTATCAAAGGCTGACCTATCTTAGGTTACTCTTGCTATTTTTTGGCATGAAGGTTCCCAAATAATCGCAATTTACTTGACGGAAAATGAATCTGGTCTTTCAACTAGAGCGAATTTGGGTGGTGCCTTTCCTAAGCCTCGTTGGGATTAGTTTTCCTACGAGTCAGTAATCAAACACCGATAGGATACCTCCTAATGGAGGGACCACACAACATACATTCACATACAACGTGTCTCATCGTATGAAAATGATGACATGTGTGAAGCACTAATATCACAGGCAGATATGGTGCGAAGCACTAAGTGCAGTAAGTAAATGCATTCGTACACATTCATTCAAATGTAAATGCAACATCTACATACAAGCAGATAACAGTTTTGAAAAGTTTGTAATAGCGACTTAAGTCCTCTTACTGGCGTCCCCAGCAAAGTCGCCACCTGTAGACGTCGGGATTTTTGTTTGTCCCTTTTCTATTTCTTGTTCTTTTGTGTTCTTATGTTGGGTGAGATTTGTTTGAAAAAACAAGCGAAAAAGGTCTGACATTTATATGTCGACGATTTGACTGTAAGAGACACCAGTTGGGTTTTTAACTGGTTGTACCAACACAACCGAGAAAAGGTTCGCACATTGACCTAGTGATGTGACACTGCTAAACGGGTTTGTGAAACCGAGATTCATTAGGGTTCGGGGACTTACTTATACGGAGGGAAGGTGTTAGGTACCCCCCGACATCCGTGTTACCACGGTGACCGCCACTTTTCAAGAAACTGTTGTATGAATGTGTGTGTGTGTGTAGGTCAATGTGCAATTATTTGGAAGTAGTGCTATGCCTTGTTCGCACCTATATACACAGGGTTTGAATTTATACAAAAATTCAGTTTTAAACAAGATATAGCAATGAGGTTTTATAAAAGAGGTTTTTTCAAACCTTGTGCTCAATAGTAATTGAGGCCTTTGATACTTCCATTTTATTATTAAATGTTCGGCTTGATTTGTGAGACCCCCAAATCCGATAATTCCATTTCCACAGGATTTGGTGTTCACTGTACAAACATCATCCATCTATCTACCCATAAATAAATGCAAATCATGCAATAGATAGAAAAAATAATAAATCTCCCCTTATGGGGTTACATCAACTACATAATAAATAAATCCCAGGTTACTCTAACCTTAAATCATCTGTGCGAAAACATAAACAAATAAGTCTTAAGTAACGTCAATTCTACTTATCATTACATAACCACATAAATATTCAATCTTCATTACTTGCTAAGCTTGTCCTTGCCTTTACTAGTGGAAGGTTCGTCTGCTCTTTCGTTCTTAACTACAATGTTATTATTATGCAAGAGTGAGCACGATTGTCCACAAGTATAACAATGAATAATAACATGCGAGAGAAAATAATAACTTCGAATATAAAAGCTCAACTTTTGAATCAAGAATAAATAACAAGAATCAAAAGAAATTTCTGAGGGTCATAAGACCTTGAACTATGTCCTAGGTTGTCAAGTGTTTATTCTTGAAACCTTTAACAGTCATAAGACTATGGACTCTTCTTCGCGTACTTAGGGGGATCAGCCCTTAGTACTATACTGTGCACAATATCTTAACGCTAACGCATAATTAATCCCCTATACAGGGTTGTTCGTCTCAGTTTGACATTCGAGTCCACACCAAAGGAAGTTTGGTTTGGATAATTCAACAAGGGTTCTGAAATTTAAAACGCTCATCAACTATGGACTAGTCGAATCATTAAGGGTTCGCTAGTCTAACAAGGTTTAATAGTAACTGAATAGTTAACTTGAATAAAATCTCAACAAGTATACAATAGAATAATTATTGTATAATAGCATCATGCTTGAAAGATTAATAGGCTTTAATATAACAAAATAGACTTGATCAATAATAATGAGAACTTGCTCAATGTAGAAAGGTGAATTCATCAACGTATATAATGACAACAAGTAGGGTTAGGCAACTTGCCTCGTGCGTAGATTACACTTAATTAACTCGTTCTTTGAATTAAATCCTACATATCAATTATGTTCACAATACCAGTCAATAATAATGTACTAAACATCATAAGTTATTCTTTGTCTAATCTCGAATTCATGACTATATTTAGTCAAATTATCATACTTGTTTTCACATAATATAATACTACACGAACAACAAGTTAATTACATAATCAACGATTCAAATAACATGTAATTGTCTTCTTGACTTGGTAAAAACTCATTTTAATATCTCATTATATGTCTAACAAGTTTTTATATTCATTAGACTAGGTTACTAACTCATTTCTATACTTGAACATTAAAAAAAAACATTTTTTGGACATTCTGCTAAGTGGCGCTGCGGCGCCACTTTTGTACTGGGTCTTGGCGCTGCGACGCCGTGGTGCTACGGCTTGGTCGTTGGCGCTGCGGTGCTATGGTGCTGCGGCGAGAGTCTCAGGCCTGGAGTTGGCGCCGCGGCGCGACACTCCAGACTTTGAATTCCCAGTTCGCGAAGAACACAGAATTCAGCGAAATAAACACTATAAAATCCTTAATTCTCCAAATTAAACATACCCACATGTTAGAATTCATACATAATCAATACCCAACATTTATAGAGTGATTTTAACCCATTAAAACACATAATCACAGAATTAAATTATGCAAATTGTACTGTTCTTGATGTTCTTGAAGGTTTTTGAACAAAAATATAGAATTTAATACTACGGATTCGTTATATGACCAAATCCAACCATTCCAGTTTCGTTTTTTTCGTTTTAGCATGCATAATCATATACAAGTGGAAATTTTGTAGAAAAATTTATGGTTGACATATTAAAGTTACGTATAAGGGCCATATGGCCATATAACGTACTCTGTAATTTTTGAAATAACAAGTCATAGTATTATGAAACTTATGATATGGAATTATTCAATATATATATAAAACATGCCACTACTCGAATTATTACATATATCCCTAACACAACTTTCCAAATTAAAAGAGATTCACAGAAGACTTTAAGCCATATTCATGAAACTTAAAAGACGTAAAATAAGAATTTGGGTTGAAGAAAATTACCCAAAGCGTAGATGAATAAAAAAATGACAATTCTCTCTACTTCAATCACAGAGTTTCTCCTAATCTCTCTCAAAATTTCTCAAACTCTCTCTCTGTTTCTACTTTCTGACTTAGGCAATAATAACAATTAATAGAGAAACGTATACTAAATAATGAACAATTGACGCATTGGTGGTCAGTTACCCAGTCATGGGTTAACTGCCTCCAACTCCCCTCAGTGCCATGTTTGGCTAACAAGAAAGGGATTTAAAACCAATTAATTTAACAAAGCCTTTTATCGTATAATTTAAATAATGTCACACTCCTTGTAAAATAAATCAATATCTTATTTAATTTATTTTAAATAAAATATAATAATTTATGATTAATTCACATAGTTACATAATTAAATTTCTCCTTTAATAATAATGTCAAATTATTAAATCTCTAATTAATAATTAAATTAATTAAAATAACATTAAGCTTATTAAATATTTCTTTTAATATAATAAGCTCACATGAATACATATTTAAATAATAAATATTCTCCACATTAATTTAATAAATATAACACATATAATTAAATTAATCTATCATAATTGCATCAATTAATTATTTAATCTAATAATTAAATCATCGAAAATATTTATTTAATTCAATAAATATTAAGAATTAAATTACAAGAATCTCGTTCGTCACATCTTTTCCCCTTTAAAAGGATCCTGTCCCCAGAATCACGACTCAATAATTTTCGACCCGTTACATTCTTCCCCCCTTACAAAGATTCTGTCTCAAGAATCGCTTATAACAATCTAAGTAAATAAATGAAGAAAATTCTTCATCATATTCTCTTCGAGTTCCCACGTAGCTTCTTCAGCGTTGTGGTTCCTCCAAATTACCTTAACGGAAGGTATTACTTTATTTCTCAGAACTTATTCTTTTCGGTTGACAATTTGAATAGGAATTTCTTCGTATGATAAGTCTTTGTCGAAATGTAGGGGTTCATATTCAATGACGTGCTCGTAATCGGGTTTGTAGGATCGTAGGACTGAGACATGGAAAACGTTGTGGACATTTTCTAGAGCTGGAGGTAAGGCTACCTGATAAGCAACTTCTCCGACCCTTCTCAGGACTTCAAATGGTCCAATGAATCTTGGGCTTAATTTCCCTTTCTTTCCAAACCTGATCTTTCTCTTCCAAGGAGCGACCTTTAAGAACACATAACTACCTGGTTCAAACTCAACATTCTTATGATGTGGATCGGCGTATTTCTTTTGTCTATCTTGAGCTGTTGTCAATCTTGTTCGGATCACTTTGACTATTTCTGTTGTTTGTTGTACCAATTCCGGGCCTAGTAATTGTCTTTCACCAACTTCATCCCAGTATAGCGGAGTTATGCACTTTCTGCCGTATAACGCTTCATAAGGTGGCATGCCAATACTAGCGTGATAACTATTGTTGTAACCGAACTCTACGAGCGGTAGATGATCATCCCAATTTCCTTTAAAGTCCATTATACAAGCTCTTAACATATCTTCCAATGTCTGAATTGTTATTTCACTCTGTCCATCCGTTTGAGGGTGATATGCCGTACTCATTCGCAACTGTGTACCCATGCATTCTTATAGATGTTTCAAGATGTTCGACGTAAAATGCGGATCTCTATCAGAAACAATTGACACCGGAACTCCGCGCCTTGAAACAATCTCTTTCACATATAACCTTGCAAACTGATCTAAGTTGAATCTAATTTTGATCGGAGGGAAATGTGCAGATTTCGTCAATCGGTCAACAATAACCCATACTGCGTCGTAGCCTTTCTGAGTTGTCGGTAGGCCAACCATGAAATCCATCGTAATATGTTCCCATTTCCATTCTGGAATCTCTAAAGGTTGTATTAACCCACTCGGCCTCTGATGTTCTGCTTTCACTTTCTGATATGTCAGGCACTTGGCAACACATTCTGCAACCTCTCGTTTCAAATTTGGCCACCAAAAGTGTTGTCGAAGATCTTGGTACATCTTGGTACTACCAGGGTGAATCGAATATCGTGAGTTATGAGCTTCGCTCAAAATTTCTTCCTTAATCTCTGGTACTGGTGGTACCCAAATTCTACTCTCAAACCTCAATATTCCTTCCTTATCCATCTTGAATCTTGATTCGGTTCCTTCGGATATCTTATTCTTCACTGTTTTATATTCATCATCTTGAAGTTGAGCCTCCTTAACCTTGTCTAGTAGAGTTGTGCCAGATTGTATCTTAAACAACTTCTCATCAATTTTCATAGGATACTTCACTTCTAATTTCAGCTTTTCCATTGCTAAAATTAGCTCCTCCTGCGCGGTCAATATCATCAGTTTCTCCCGACCATTTCTACTTAAGGCATCGGCAACCACATTTGCTTTACCCGGATGGTATAGAATCTCACAATTGTAGTCCTTAATTAACTCCAACCACCTTCTTTGGCGCATGTTCAAGTCTTTTTGTGTAAAAATATATTTCAGACTCTTGTGGTCTGTATATATTTCACACTTCTCCCCATAGAGATAGTGCCTCCAGATTTTCAAAGCAAAAACCATTACAGCTAACTCCAAGTCATGGGTCGATATCCATTCTCATAATCCTTCAGTTGTCGTGACGCGTACGCAATGACTCTGCCATTTTGCATAAGCACACAGCTGAAAATGTAAAAGTAGTGCCGAATTTTTCATGGGCGTGAAAACCATATGAGGAAATCCAAACACCGTGAATAATTTACAAGCTGCTTACAGCTGAAAATGTCCATCACGGGAACCGAATCTAGATTCAGTAGACTGAGCCTGTGATCACATGATTCCTAGGCTCACATGATAACACAGTTTATATGAAAGCTGTAAGCAGTTATATATATAAAAGTTGAAAATATATATATACAGACATAATTAACCACCACGAAGCACCTCCATAGGGAATCAGAAATGTAAATATATAAAAGCGGTAATAT
>CM029016.1:144307914-144371604 GCA_016801055.1 Panax notoginseng | reverse complement strand
TTCTTGCATTTCCTTAATGGCTGTAACCTTCATGTTCTAAAAGGATGGAAGGGATTGAGAATTCTTCTGTTATTCTCATTAGTTGTATATGTATTCTTTAATTGTTCCAATTCATCAATGATTTTGGAAAAACGTGTTTCCATTTCAATGATTTTTTCACCTTCTTCCAGCTTGAAACTTTTCATACTCTTGGATTAGAGTCTTTTTTTTTTTTTTTTAATATGATTGGTTCCTTCATAGGTTACAATCAATTTTTCCCATATTTCTTATGCATTTTTGCAATTGCCAACTTTTTGTACTCTTTCAATAAGAGCACTAGTTAACACCATTTTCAGCTCTGGATGCTATGCCATAGCCTCTTCATCATAAGTAGTAGTGAACTCATCAACATCTTTCTCAACGATCTTTTCTTCTTCAATTTTTGTAAGAACTTTTACACCTTGTTATATTGTAGGCCAAACATTGTTTCTTTGTGCTTTGGCATATATTTTAAATCTATTTTTCTAGGTGGCAAAATTTGTGCGATCGAATAATGGAGGTCTGGACATCGATAGTCCTTCGCAATCAGTAGCTTTGTGTAGGCCATTCGACTCTTAGATATGCCTGTATTTACTCAAAGAAAGAAGTTAAAGAGCACTGCTTTGATACCAATTGAAAGTTCATAAATAATCTTGAAGGGGGGTTAAATTGATTATTACTAATTAAATTTTTATTTTAGGCCTTTTTGAAATTTTGAATTAATTAATTTACAGTGTTAGAAATTAATATGCAAGACAATAAAATTTAATAATCACACAATGTACATAGATTTGTCTGGCTCATAACATACATCCAGGGTATGTTGCTACGTCCAGTCTCAATCTCCTCTCCAGAACTTGAGATCGTATTAATATCTGTAATAAACACTCCTACAGGCGGAGAAGCCTTTACAAAATTTTCTAGATCAACTTTCAAGTATTCGTATAACTACTAATCTTGGATAGCAGCTTCCCGCTCCTTCCTCAAACGTAGCTTTACTTGTTTTCTGAGTTTAGTTATGTTTTACAATCTGATCTTGAAACAAGAAGTTTGTCCCTCACCTCACAAGTTTGCTAGGACCTAACTACCCGTTGACCTCTCTATGACTCTGGTCTTGGTCAAAGGATCAATCTCTTTTTCACAGATATATAAAAACAACTAATTCACTTAAAAACCTTTCAATAAAAGTTTGTTTTGAAAGATGCTTCTTACATAAGCAAATATATAATTTAGTGCAGATTTATAAAGGTTTACTTTCCCTTTATAAATAAAGAATGTTTTTTTTATGTCAAACTGATATAAATTTAATTTCATATAAAAAAGTTTAAGTAACTTTTATAGTGAATGATTTATACTTCTTTGTAAGCAAATATATTCAATGATGTTTGTGATGTAAAAGTTTAAATAACTTTTATATTATGCAACAAGTATTTATGAATAAATGATATTAAGTTCAAATACTTGTGATATCAGATATCAAGTATAATAAATGAATCAATTAAATAATACTTGATATAACAAATAAATTTGTTTAACTCAAAAATATATATAATAATACATTGGATCTATGATGTGAACACTTTAAATAAGATCACTTAGACTTTGAGTCCTCGTTCGGTTAATTGCCTCACTTAAGAGGAATATCTCCGCTATAGCCTCGGTGTCTAAGTACGAACCAAATTTATAGTTATCACTATCTAATATTTATATAAATATTTTCAATAGATCACTTAGGCTTTGAGTCCTCGTTCGGCTGATTCCCTCACTTAAGAGGAATATCTCCGCTATATTTTTGGTGTCCAAGTACGAGCCTACTTTACAATATTTATATAAATGAATTACATCAATAAAAGATCACTTAGACTTTGAGTACTCGTTCGGCTAATTCCCTCATTTACGAGGAATATCTCCGCTATAGTCTCAGTGTCTAAGTACGAATCTTTTATGAGATATAAATAGATGAAATATATGTGTGTGTGTGTGTGTGTGTGTGTATATATATATATATATATATATATATATATATATGTGTGTATAACAATTTTTATTTGTATATCTTCAAGTATGAGATAATTCAAATATCTACAAGTATAACAATTTATATTTTTTAATTATTTGTTATCATCAAAATAAATCTAAAAGTTGAAGACCCAACATAAATCTACCAATATGCATGTCTGTTATTAATTTGATTGGACAGTGGTGGTGTGGTTTTTTCACAGTGCTTTGATAGTCCCTGGATAGGTTAAACATATTGAACTCAAACTTCCTACTTAACAGGCATTAGTACTCTTAGATGTTACAAGCACCTTCTTCTGTTTCTAGTTCTCTCTTTCTCTCTCTCCCCCTTGCATATATCACATTCATGTGCAGCTTAGAACAGATCAAAACAAGAATTCAATAAATCAATCATACTATTCATAATACCAATAATGGATGGAGTCAGAATAAGGAGCCACGCATCACATTTGCTCCGAGTCTAACTGCATAGAAGAGGAGTTAGAGAGAGCAAAACAACTGTTTGACACAAAATAGGTGCTTTGGAGTTTGAAATTGCTAAGAAGTAACTTTTATGCTCGATGTTCTTGTGGCATTCCTCTTTGTACTCGCTCCTCAATCCACAAAGATCGCAAACAAATTATTTGGGTGAAGATAGATGATATCAGTTACCAGTTCTTAGTATCCTTTTCGAAATTAAGTTTGATCCAAACCTGATTTCATGAAGTTGGAAAATTTAAATAAGTAATGAAGTTAATAATGAGAACTTAGCAATTCTCAGTAGAATAAAGGAGAAGGCAGAAAATTGTAGCAATCTAGGAGAAATATGGAGAAGAAGATAGACAGAGATAGAGAGAATGGCCAAGCCAATTCTATCCAGATCATATTAATTCATAATAAAATCACATCACCTGCTCACTGTTGGTCTAGTTTACTAGGAAGCAAGGATACGGGTGCCCGACTCATGAAAATGGAAGTTGATCAAATGGTTCAAGTATGAAAAATTGAGGATTCGGATGTGGCAGGGATACACACATATTTAATATATATATATATATATATATATATATATATATATATAAAATAATTAAATATGTAACACAGAAACTATGACCTCGTTACAAAACATCACCCAACATTTATAACCAGCACTAAAGTTCATTTCTTTTTAATGCCAACAACATTGTTTTAAATGCCACTAACATTTTTTTAAGTTCATGTATAACCCAGCATTAGAATTCATTTTTTACAACCAGACATTAAAGTCCATTACGAAACAGCTACTACGACTTCATGACTCGCTGCCTCAGCTAGTCAGCAAGTATAAAGGCATGCAAAAGAGCTCAGGGATTATTGTAAATTTTATTTTTTTTGGTGGGTTCATAATTACAAAAAATTGCCACTGCCGCACCACATAAACGCACCTCTGGCGCACCCCAACCATTAAACACACTACATACCGCTAACCCTTCACCCTGTACGCTCCCATCCCACCCCCCGCATTCGCACCCCGTGCGTAGTGCGTGTACAATCTCCTGCAACCCTGCTTCATAACTAGTTTATGCTATAGAATAGGACATAGCTAATACTTGCTATATCTTGGGGAAGTCAACATTGGGGCAAAACTTGACTAAGGAAATAGGACTAGCCATGTGACTACTATTTTGTATACCCCTTTGCTGCAACTTCTTTTAAATATATCTTTTAGCTTTTTGATAACTTCTTTTTAAAGCAGCATTTCAAGAAGCTGGATATCCCATTTGAAACAACTTTTTTAAATCAGCTTTATATCAGAATAAGCTACTAGTGGCAGAAAAATACCCCTTATCTAGCTTTATTATTTGTTCTTGTAGGTGTTGTACTCAACTTTTAGAGTATTTGTAATAAGTTTTGTGTTTGGCACCCCATAAGCTGAAAAATCAGCTTTTTACTTAAAACAAGCTAAGTGCTGTTAAAAATAAATGGAAATAAACAAGGCCTCTAACAAACTAAACAGTCCCTAACCTAAACTTTAATTAATTCTATAAATGTTCCTTAGCCTTATGCTTCCTTCTTCTCTAATGATCCGTATCTCACGAATCTTGAGCTTTTGTTGGCTTAGCATTTTCCCTCAATCAAATGAAATTTCTCCTCTAATTTTGATTGAGGTTGGTAACACAGTTCTCCTCTTATTGTCTTCTTGAACATGAATACACATTTTTGAACTTTACGTACTTTGAACTTTCAAACTTGTGTAATCCATCGAATTGCGATGTGTTTCATGATTAATTTTTTGATTAAAAGACGAGAAACAATTATCATCAAACGGATCTTCAAAATGAAGATGGAGTTAATCCTCCTGTCTTAGTCCTTGTCGATTGAGTCTTCCCTTCGAGCTAGCCATATTAATTCCGTTTCTTTTTCTGTAAAGAGCCCCTATTACTTTAAAAAAATACGAGTTTCCCTGCATGTGGCTCGCCCGTGCTTTCCGGGGTGCTGCCAGTTACTCAGCATTTGAAATACATTGCGACTCATAAATTTTGCAATCTCCAAAGCAATCGTCACAACTTTGGTGGTGAAACGTACACCAAATTCTTGTAGCAAACAATTTCACTTGGATCTTTATCAAAAATTTGAGGACATGACAATCCACAATAGATTGTAGGGAAGGGAATGTTTTAAAAGGCCATGAGTATTCAAACGTGGCGACTATTTTTGGTACTTTGTTTTTTCATGCAGAAGAAGTAAGAAGTAGACGGAATTTTTAAAGAGAATATGATAAGAGGAGATCGGAATTGTCACTATCACGTTACACCAAACAATTGGTGTCCAGGAATAAAAATAGGATTGAAATGATAATTTAGAGGGGATTTTAAAAGAGAAGCAGATGAAGAAAATGAGAATGAGACTAGATTAAAGATGGAAAGAGAATTTGAAGAAGTGAGAGAGAGAAGAATCTTACTAGAATTTGAGGTTTAAGAACATAACTAGATGAAGAAGATGAAGTTTCTTGCTATCAAGCGGTTGCGATACCAATTTGTCAGTATACACTTGGTCCAAATGTGATTTTAATTCAAAAATTGGAAGCTTGACTTATTAATGAAGCTAGTTAATGAGAAATAAACAATAATCAATAGAAGTAAATGAGAAATAAGGCAGAGAATTTAGGAGTAATGGGTAGAAATTGAGATAGTTTGGAGAATAAGGTAGATGGTGGGAGAGAGAGAATGACCTAGCTAATTCTATTCAATTCATATCTATGTTACACGAACTCGGATGGAGTATTCAGTTGGACATGGTATTTTGAAGAGCCTGGTATGGTACTCCTCAATTTTTCAATTTTTATACTAACATGAAGTGTTTAATACCCATACTCTTGTCCGAGTGTCGAGTGTCGAGTGTCGAGTGTCAAGACACATATACTTTAGGGCAAAGTGAAGAGTTATGTTACATTCATATTCGTTCATGATAAAATCACAAATTACATGCTCATTGTTTTACTAGAATAGGACTTAACTAATATGTGATAACTTGGGGATAGAGAAAACTTGGCGATAAAGGAAATAGTACTAGCCATTGTCGGTAGATTTCTCAATCAATATATGTGTGCAAGTATACACGGTCAACAAGTAATAAAGAGTAAGTAAAGTATTGTTCCCACAGAGAATTACTTAACAAAATCTACCGAGCACTAACCCGTAACCAACTTATTCTTATTTAAACGATTGATTTAATATTTAAAAATATGAAATTAAGCTAATACTAATTACCCCTAGAATGAGAATAGATAATGAAGACTTGAGATCACAATTTCACCTATTGATTCATTTAAATCGACACACTTCCTATTAAGCTAAATTAATTATATCGGATTGTTAATCGAGAACACGAGGGAAGATATGATCATCTCTCGATGTACACCCAAATTAACTAACCCACTATATTTCTATGTGAATTACTATTAAATAAGGTTGAAGCTCAAGTTCTCAATAGATTATATGCGGTGCATAGGTATATCTCTATCCTACACACGAATCATGGATTCCATCGCCATGTAGAAGTCACAAACACATGCTACTATGATCAGATCCAAACCCATAATACGTCTCTCAATTTCATATGGATTATCACGGTAAATGTTAGCTAGGCAATTAAGCAATTAATCACAAACCATAATAGACAATCCAAGAATAGCTAATAAGACTAACAAGGAAGCATATCAAAATAAACTACTCAACAAGAGTCATTGCAATCTCAAAATAGAGTTTAATTCATGATAGAAACAAAATCCACAATCCACAATCCACAATCCACAATCCACAATCCACAATCCACCTTTGATTATACATTGAAAGATACAAAGAGATGAGAAGAGAATTTATGGTTTGAGGTAAGCAAATTTGAATTCTCTTACTTCCAATTTGAATTTCCAATGATCTTCAATTGCTTCAATCTTCAGATCTAATCTAATCTAGGGTTCTAATCTAATCTAGTCTAAGAGAGAAATCAAAGAAGGAATATACAAGATGGATCTATCCCCAAAGGGATTTATTAGGGCTTAGATACTTAATACAATCTGAAATACGCTTAAATATAAGCTAAAGTTCGACCCCTTACCCAAGACACAATCCAATTGGACAATTAAGTAAAAATCAAATTTGGTCAGACTGGGACTGGCGCGGCCGCACTGCTTTGTAGGCCAAAATGGGCGCGCGCCGCAGAGCAGGGAATTCTTGACTGGGGTAGGGCGCGGCCACGCTGCACCCAAGGCTATTTTGGGCGCGGTCGCGCAGTGCTTCAGTATGTGATTCTGGTTTCTTCTGCTGCTGTTTCCCATTGCATCAGTACTTGATCACTCTTAAGCTCCATCACACCCCTTTTAGCTTCATTTACCACCAAGAGAGTTCCCGAGTATGAATCCTACAAAATGGAAAGAAATGCATGAAAAGCTACTTATAAACACGGGATTAAGCAACAAATGAAGTTTGTTCGATAGCTGATAAGTAGGTATAAAACCTACTTATCAGCCACGTGACTACTATCTTCTAGAATATTTTGTAACTAACTAAATATTGCCTAATGTACTAATGGCCTTGGCCTTACAGTCCCCATAATTCTTTTCCTGAAGTTTTCAAATTAAATACTATAGATTGGGTAGGGATGCAAACAAAGATTATCTCAACTTAAAGAGAAAGTGATAAACTTGTAGCTGATACTCAAAGCTCGTAGTTTGATAAGTCCTGTTTTTAGGGGTACTACTATGCTTGTATTCCTTCTTTTCATGTCATAAAAGATTTTTGTCTATAAATAAATAAGGGCAGAACTAGCCGCATGGACTGTAAGCTAAAATTATATTCTGAATAACATCTAACCAATCTGGTATCATGGGTTCATCTTTCATAGTTCATAATTTTATTATAACCACTTATAAAAAAGAAATAAATGAAATAAAAATATCTCAAATAATAGCTTTCTCATAACCACTTATAAAAGTACATAAATAAATGAAATACAAATATCCAAAAAACAACAAACGTACTGCCAATACACGTACTAGAGCATTGTTCTATTACAATAACCAACTATACACTTATCAAAGCTCCTAATGTGCTGCCTTAGCTCAAAATTCTTCCACAATGGTACACTATGCTAGGAATTTAGAATTCCCAAAAGTTTCCATTTTTGATACAATGCTGGTAAATTCATAACATCCAGATAAATTTTCCTTCGTGAAGATTTATGGAATGTGCCTTGCAACTGAGCCATATGATACAACTTCAGTCTCATCCAGTTAAATTTAAGGATTTGCACATTTACTTGAGTAAATAAAATGGCCTCATTACAGAAGCTACCGAAAGTCTAACTGGACTCCCTCTCCACCCCACTCCAAAAAAACAAACAAACTTAATTTATACAATGTTATTTTATGTGTTTTGAATGTTTGATTCTTGAAAAGTGGGAGTTTGTTCCTTTTTGTTTTCTTTTTTTTCTTCCGTCTTATGTTTATATTCCCTGCTTAGTGATACTTTATAATATCAGAATGAAGTAGTTACCGACCTACGTATTTGATTTCTTCATAAATTTATGAGCATTGTCAAAGTCTGCACTTAGATTTTCTGTACCTTTTACTATGATGATTTCCATGTATGGATTAATTTTTGATACCGAGCTCTGATTTTCAGTTTACTTATGTTATGTCACTTGTAACATATATATAAATATATGTACATATATATAGTACTGCCACTATGTCATTTTTAAGTTATGATTCATTTTACATTTGCAGCTGCACTGTCAAATCTCCAAGCCAGTCTGCCATGAATACTCTGATATCAAGATGTAAAAATGCAAAAAAGCCTTGTAGTGGCAGGATGTGTGCCTCAAGGAAGTAGAGATTTAAAAGAGTTAGAAGGAGTCAGCATAGTTGGAGTCCAACAAATTGATCGTGTGGTAGAAGTTGTAGAGGAGACTTTGAAAGGTCATGAGGTGCGGCTTCTGAACCGTAAGACATTACCAGCGCTTGATCTTCCGAAGGTACAACTTTATTTCCATTAACTATATCACTTTCCTTAGAAAGGTAAGATGCATTCTAAACATGTTTTGGATATTTGTGATATTTTTGTTTATGTTTAGGATAGACAACACTTTACCTTGATTATTTAACAGGTTAGAAAGAACAGGTTTGTTGAGATCCTTCCAATTAATGTTGGTTGTCTAGGTGCTTGCACGTATTGCAAGACGAAGCATGCTCGTGGTCATCTAGGAAGCTATACTGTAGACAGCCTTGTACGTGCCATCACATTTATTCTTCATGTTTAATTTGAATCATTTTCCGTCCTGATTAATTCTCAAAAGTTCAGGTTGGGCGTGTTAGAAGTGTCGTAGCTGATGGGGTGAAGGAGATTTGGTTGAGTAGTGAAGACACTGGAGCATATGGTATGTGGTAGTGCTCTTTCTGTTGTAATACATCTGCAGCAGGATACCAAAGTTTTTGTAAATTTTTTTGAAAAAATAAGCAAAATATTAACTGCATCTTGTTTGGTTTGCACATCTTATTGGTCAAGGTTTGGCTATTCTGCTTGGTGAACAACAATAATAGTAATTTGAAAGCTTTAATTAGTTAATACCTATGTACTTACCCCTTGAAAGCGAATAACTAGTAAAAATAGAGTGAAGTACATAAATAGGTAGATTGTTATAGTCTTAGGAGACCCTTAACCCACAAGCTAGCATTTGGTGGGAGAACCCAGGATCATATGAACTCACACCAAGTTACCAGTAAAAGCAATGTGGAGTAACCCCCACAATCCACTATAGAGTCATGATAGTCCATCATGCTTCCTTACGGTCCACAACATAATTGGCGACGCGTAGGCATCCTGACACTAAAGAAGGTCAAGGCGACGTCTTAGATGCCAAGCTGTCAAGACTCACGCCTTGGGTAGGGCCCAAGTGATTAAGTTATCTTTTACCCTCGTCATTGTTGGAGCTTGCTGCTGATTCTGATTGTTGCTCCATGAAAAGTTGGGATGGTTTTTTGCCCCCGGATTGTAGGTGTTTTGATACGGGTTTGGTGGCCGATTGTAACTACTCACAAACTGTACTGCTGCCGGATTTATTGCACATTGATCCGTCGGATGTTCCCCTGCACATAACTTACATACATATGCTACCTGCTGAACTTACATATACTCCTGTGAGGGCATCCATTTTCTTCGACAGTGCAAATATCTGAGCTGCTAAAGCTGTAACTCCATCCACTTCTAACACTCCAGCTGTCTTAGGTTGCGTCATCCTTGCTGTTGGGCACTAGTAGTTATTAGCTGTCATGGTCTCTATCAAATCGTATGCCTCCTCAATCCTCTTAATCATGAATGCTCCTCCCGACACTGCGTCTATGTTAGTCCGAAGATTACTGTTTAACCCGTTATAAAAGGAGTTCATCTGCAACCACTTGGGTAATCCGTGATGTGGACATTTCCTCAATAACTCTTTATACCTCTCTCAAGTTTCATACAGTGACTCATCATGCTGTTGTTCAAAAGTAGTAATCTCATTCCTCATTTTTGCTGTTTTCGCCGGTGGGAAGAATTTCGCTAAGAACTTCTGAGCCAGGTCATCCCAAGTAGTAATTGAACCTGCTGATAATGAATGTAGCCAACTTTTCGCCTTATCTCTCAGTGTGAATGGAAATAACAGAATCATCACTGCATCATCCGATACCCTATTATACTTGAAGGTATAGCATATTTCTAGAAAGCTCACAAGATACTCATTCGGGTCGTCATTAGCCAAACCCCTAAACTGCACCGAGTTCTGAATCATCTGTAGTATGCCAGGTTTTATCTCAAAATTATTAGCAGTAATAGCATGTCTGGTAATACTCTACTGAATCTCAGAAACCTTCGGTGTGGCATAATCCCGCAATGCTTTCTGATCATCCGCAGCCATTGTCTCTTGTTTTTCTAAGCTCTCTCGAGTCTCTTTTATCCACTTGCTCAACCGCTGAAACTTTATCTTGATATCGTCCTCGTAAGGTACTTGTGAGGACCCCAAATTCGGGTACTAATCACCACGAATCTGGTACACTCATTCTATAACTATTGCGGAAGATATAAACATAAATTGTTTATACATTAAACTTTACACATAATCCTCAAGGTCGAGAACCTTCACTTAATACCTGAATTCAATATCCTAATCGATATACAATGTCATTAGCATACAATACTATTACAAGTTTTATCCGTATAATAAGCGAATGATGGAACTGTCTTTGCCTTTGCCTTTGCCTTTACCTTTGCCTTTGCCTTTGCCTGTATCCGATGTATTCGTCCTAATCTGTAATGTTTATCATGATATAGCAAGGGTGAGCAACAAGTTTGCCCAACAAGTTTAAGTTCAATATAAAGGATATATCATGATTGAAAAGAATGAACAATAAGCTGGCTGACTTTCAACAATATAACAATTGTGAAATAGCATGAATCAAATTTATATAGCTGAACGACCGAGACAATAGGAATGAATGGTCAATAAGGAACATGAATAATTCAACTGGACCAAATGGTAATGAAGGTGATCAGCCTTTCATAACTGAATAACATATGCAATATGCACAACGTGCGAATCAATAATCAAAGATGTGATGTAATCATCAATGATTAATCACGAACATATTATACAATAATCAACTCGAGTTCTAGTTAGGAAACTTGTACAATAAAAGTATAGGAACTTGCCTGCACCGTCGATTACTATTACGCAACCTATTTTAGCTTCATCTGAAGGACCTATTATTGATAATATCGATCTCTCCATTAGAATAATATCATCAGATACACTACTGTTAATTACAGTCATTATACAACTTAAACAATTATCACATAATCAAATATTAAATTACTCCTTAAAACATCATTATTATTATTGTCATTTGATAATTCTTTAATCACTATATCATATACATTATGATTTAACACTTTAATCTTATATATTATAAGTTCTTCTTTAAAATCTAATAAGTCAAATATTAATCCAGCAACCTGAATCATCTAAACATACCAATCCAGCAACCCAGATTGCAATCCAACAAACCAGACTGCAATCCAGTAAACTGGATTCCAAATATAGCAAACTAAACTGCAATCCAATAAACTGGATTCCAAATCCAGCAACCAGATTGCAATTCAGCAAACTAGATTCTAAATCCAGTAACCAGATGGCCAATCCAGCAAACCAAAGTGCAATCCAGCAAACTGGATTCCAAATCCAGCAACCAGATTGCAATCCAGCAAGCTGGAGTCAACATATTTTTAATGCAGTAAACTACTTTTCAATCTAGCAAACTGGATTCAACAGATTTTCAATCTAGCAAGCTGGATTCATTATCATTTTCATGAAAATACCAAATCAACTTATTATTTTTCTATCCTTTGTCCAAACATATATACATATATTTTATATACAAAGTATTTTTCCATAATTTTTCAACATCCTTTAGTATTTTTCAAAAATCATTTTTAGTTCATATCTTAAGAAATTAACCCTATCATGCTCAACTCCAGAAATTCTCATCTCTTGACATAATTTTATACGTGTTAACGTGAACCTCCAGTTTAAATTTCGTGGCCATCGGAGCTATAGAACTCCGGATATAGCCCTTTTTGTCGGAAAGTCCCAAAAATTGAAATGGTCATAACTTGGTAATTTTAAGTCGGAATGAGCTTATTTTTGGACAGGAGCTACTTTATATCATATATTTTCATGTCCCAAAAGGCCGGAATTTATTTCATTAATTAAGTTACCGAAAATGCCCCTAATAATTTCTGGGCAGTATGTTTTTTGGTATTTTGCAGTTTTGCCTACTTTGCTAAAAAGAGTCCATACGAAAATCTACAACTCTTTTTTCAGTGATTCCACTTGGAGATGTTAGAAAACTAATAGATCTAACTCTGGGACTTAACCACACTCAAAAATTCGAAATATAATAGGAGATATGATCATTTGAATTTCATGTTTCGTTTTCACAAAAATCTGATTTTCAACCCTTTGTGATTTCTAAGAAAACTTCTATGTTTTCACATAACAACCAACATATCTCATCATAACACTTACTAATACTTCATATACCCATGAATCTACCATAATACATGATCTATTTCAAACAATCATCAAACACAAGATTAAACACAATCAAGGCTAAGAAAAATTAGGTTCTCTACATTTTGAAAAACCTAGTTTCCATTTCATACTTTAGATCTAACTTTTAACACACAAGATGGATAGATCCACACATAACACACTCTAGATCATGTAAATCTAGAGTTTTGAAGTTCAAGAACATATATCCAAGTTTTCATTTAAACAACTAAGAATAACTTAGATAAAATGTGGTTTATACCTTGAACTTTTGCTAGCTTTTCTTAATCTTTTAAAGTAGATGATGATATTGGGTAGCTTGAAGATCAAAACCCCATCTCCTTTACCTCTTGTGGCTGTCGAAATTGCTCATCTCTCTCTCTCTCTCTCTCGCTCAGTTTTATTTTGTTAGCTGAAAGGAAGTAATAGGATGAGAGAAAAAGAAATGGTTTTTGTGGTTTAGTAAAAAATGTATAGATATAATTGTATATCTAATATTCATTCCCCCCATTCACTCTCTCTTTTTTCATCATTATAAGGCCGCTTGAAAATTTAAGCTTGCTTGTAATCTAAATAAAATTATGTGGCCAAATAAAAGAGAGACACCTAGTTGTAGTTGGTGAACCACTTTGTAAACTAAAATAAGTTATCATCATTACATCACATGCTTCCTTTTTCTCCCATCCTAGCCGCCAATCTCTCCTCATTTTCTATCCATTTTTGATTTATTTTAAATGCCTTATTTAGCTTTACTAAATGTCTAAAAAGTCCCTCTTCAATTGGCTAAAAGATTGGGCTTTAATTAAATTCTTTTGGGCTTCTAAATTAATTTCTTGGGCCATGAAATTTACATAGTCCAATATTTTTAAATTCTTATCCAACCTTAATCATTTATTTAGGGTTTTTATTTCCTCAATTGTAAATTAATCGTTATTCACGTACACTTAATTTCTTAGCCCAATTAGACTTGCTATAATTAGGTTATAAAATTAATTAATTGAGATATATTAAATAAATCTCGACATTAGTATATATTTTAAATACCAATATTCTCTTATACCACAACCATTAAGTTATTCAATTTTTTCATTCCTAATATATAATTAGGTTACCTTAGTTTCTTTTATTTGCTTATAATAAACAAATAAACAAACACATAATATTCATATTCATTTACTCACATATTCACAAAGTATTTATCATTATCATTCCCCTTTCTAACATACTTTCAAATATAATTTCATTTAGGTTTTGAATTTTATAATCCTTATTTTTTCAATTCTATTCAAATAGTAAACCATATAGGTTTTTCTTTAAAAAAATTAAATTGTTCCTCTATTTTCACTTTAGGTTTTATTCTTTTAAACTTTAATTTAATCATTTAATATCTTATGAATTTTCGGGATGTCACATTCTTCCCCCCTTATAAGGATTTTGTCCCTAGAATCACTATTGCACTAAAAGTACATATATTTAAACTCTTCTTCTGAGAATTTCATCCTTGAAATTTTAGCCTCCTACACCCTACTTCTTTCATTCCGCCAAAATTAGGTTTTCAATACACCATTTATTCAATCGTATCATATTCTACCCATAAGTAACGAGTTCATACTATTTCATACCCATCATCATAAACTACCCAAAGCATCACTCTAAAGAGTAAAAATTTTCAAATCATGCTGAGGAGTCATATAGACTACGAACTTTCATTTTCGAAAAGGTTTATACAGAAATTTATCTGCAAACCGTCATGTCTTACGGACACAGGGTAATTAGCTCGGTATGCCCTGTACTGAACAAGTACTGCTAGTCGGAACAATTTTTCCTGTTCCTCTTATCTGCCTTGGGCGCACAAAAGTTTTTCAAATTTTGGGATGCTTACCTCAGTCTTATCGGATTCCGTACCAAAACAATTTGGTTCGGAAATTTTTTCAAAGAACGCTTAGAATTTTCATCAATGTTGGTCTAGCTGAATCAAATAGCTTAGACTCTTACTAATAATCAATTTCAATCGAAATATTTATGTATAGCCAAACCCCGTTGGCAGTTAATTAAAAAAATAATATTTTAAAAATGACGTCATGATACCGTACTATGTTAACAGTCCGTTTGAGGATTCCGTCATTGAGTGACTGTCATAGACTCATAACACATCATACAATAGTGGGACAACGATTTTTAAATCGAATTCAACACTAAGTATTCTTGTATTTACAACTCCATCAACTTTTATCATCTTTGCACCAGGTTACATGATACAATAATGATAAATAAAATTCATTTTGATATTTTCAAATCATTGTCGTCTAGCCGAAACAATTAGCATAGACTATTCTTTAAACAGTTCAAAAATCATTGCAAACCAGTTTTATAATATCAACAGATAACGATGTGTCAGTGTCCCGAAGTCCACACATACACAATTGTCACCATGAATTGAGAACAAAAGTTCATTTTTAAAGGCACATAGTGCGTATTTAGCTTGATGTCAAAAATTTCGAAGTCTAGCATAATTAGAAGATTTGAAATTCCTAGGCTTTCCACTAATGATCCATTGCTTAATAAGCCTATCTATTCTTATTATCCTCAATATTCAATTCACACTTATCTATTCCTAGTTCGTCAAACTTACCACACGTTATGGGTTCAGGAACTTGCCATAATAATATGAGTTTAAGAACTTATCCTAGTCAGACCATTGACGTCCATTCACTGAGAGGTTCAAAAACATTTCACATAATTATGAGTCACGAACTTACCATAAGTATGAGTTTTAAGAACTCGCAACTAAACTTATATTCTCTACCTATACTCTATCTATCTGTTTACACATGAGAAAAGAATCACTTTCTCATCATATATATAACAAATAGCGCTACACCAACATTTCAATGATTATCAATACCAAAAGCTAAGTGGTTGTCGAGCCAAACACAATCCCTTGCCCATACAAAGAATTGGTCAACCCAGCGACTAATCAATATAGGAAGCTAAGCGGACAACTTCCCGCCCATACAAAGAATTTTTTAACTTAACCACTATACCAACCAGGAAGATAAGCGGTTTTAAAACCAAATACAAATTCCCCACCCATACAAGGAATCATACAACTCAGCTGCTGACATGAGTTCTCAATTAAAATTTCACCTAATATCCTAGCCCCATTCTCAATACGAATTTTGTTTAATCTGTATCCATAATCCTTTTCTAAATTTGCCTCGTACCAATTCATAGTACAACTGACACACGACATTCTTTCCATAAACTTTTTAATCATTCAATTGATCCTCCTTCCTACTATGACCTTATCAGATCACGGTGTGATCTCATCGTATATATTACGATTCATTTATATGCTATGATCGTTTTATTTTACAATCTCCTTTCCCTATATACTTTTAGTCTTTTAGACTCTATCTATTCATTACTACTGTTCATCTTTATTATCAGAGTTAGGTAACTCCGTATCTTTATAACTTGCCGATATTCGTCTTTGAATCTTATCGACGTACAAACTTTATTTGAGTTAGTTTTGATCCTTATCCCTGCGGTTATTAGCCTAAAGTAACCCTACCTAAGGTTTATAACCTATAGCTCTGATATCAAGTGTAATAACCTGAAACCACAACTTTGATACCTACTGTGAGGACCCCAAATCCGGGTACTGATCATCACGAATCTGGTACACTCATTCTATAACTATTGCGGAATATATAAACATAAATTGTTTATACATTAAACTTTACACATAATCCTCAAGGTCGAGAACCTTTACTTAATACCTGAATTCAATATCCTAATCGATATACAATGTCATTAGCATGCAATACTATTACAAGTTTTATCCGTATAATAAACAAATACTGGAACTGTCTTTGTCTTTGCCTGTATCCGATGTATTCGTCCTAATCTGCAATGTTTATCATGATATAGCAAGGGTGAGCAACAAGTTTGTCCAGCAAGTTTAAGTTCAATATAAAGGATATATCATGATTGAAAAGAATGAACAATAAGCTAGCTGACTTTTAACAATATAACAATTGTGAAATAGCATGAATCAAATTTATATAGCTGAACGACCGAGACAATAGGAATGAATGGTCAATAAGGAACATGAATAATTCAACTGGACCAAATGGTAATGAAGGTGATCAGCCTTTCATACCTGAATAACATATGCAATATGCACAACGTGCGAATCAATAATCAAAGATGTGATGTAATCATCAATGATTAATCACGAACATATTATACAATAATGAACTTGAGTTCGAGTTAGGAAACTTGTACAATAAAAGTATAGGAACCTGTCTGCACCGTCGATTACTGTTACGCAACCTATTTTAGCTTCATCTGAAGGACCTATTATTGATAATATCGATCTCTCCATTAGAATAATATTATCAGATACACTACTGTTAATTACAGTCATTATACAACTTAAACACTTATCACATAATCAAATATTAAATTACTCCTTAAAACATCATTATTATTATTGTCATTTGATAATTCTTTAATCACTATATCATAGACATTATGATTTAACACTTTAATCTTATATATTATAAGTTCTTCTTTAAAATCTAACAAGTCAAATACTAATCCAGTAACCTGGATCATCTAAACATACCAATCCAACAACCCAGATTGCAATCCAGCAAACCAGACTACAATCCAGTGAAATGAATTCCAAATCCAGCAAACAAAACTGCAATCCAGCAAACTGGATTCCAAATCCAGCAACCAAATTGCAATCCAGCAAACTGGATTCTAAATCCAGTAACCAGATGGCCAATCGAGTAAACCAAACTGCAATCCAATAAACTGGATTCCAAATCCAGCAACCAGATTGCAATCCAGCAAGCTGGATTCAACATATTTTTAATTCAGTAAACTAATTTTCAATCTAGCAAACTGGATTCAACAGATTTTCAATCCAGCAAGCTGGATTCATTATCCTTTTCACAAAAACACCAAATCAACTTATTATTTTTCTATCCTTTGTCCAAACATATATACATATATTTCATACACAAAGTATTTTTCCATAATTTTTTAACTTCCTTTAATATTTTTCAAAAATCATTTTTAGTTCGTAGCTTAAGAAATTAGCCCTATCATGCTCAACTCCAGAAATTCCCATCTCTTTGACATAATTTTATACGTGTTAACGTGAACCTCCAGTTTCAATTTCGTGACCATCGGAGCTATAGAACTCCGGATATAGCCGTTTTTGTCGGAAAGTCCCAAAAATTGAAATGGTCATAACTTGGTAATTTATTTCATTAATTAAGTTACCGAAAATGCCCCTAATAATTTCTGGGCAGTATGTTTTTTGGTACTTTGCAGTTTTGCCTACTTTGCTAAAAAGAGTCCATACGGAAATCTACAACTCTTTTTTCAGTGATTCAACTTGGAGATGTTAGAAAACTAATAGATCTAACACTGGGACGTAACCACACTCAAAAATTCGAAATATAATAGGAGATATGATCATTTGAATTTCATGTTTCGTTTTCACAAAAATCTGATTTTCAACCCTTTGTGATTTCTAAGAAAACTTCTATGTTTTCACATAACAACCAACATATCTCATCATAACACTTACTAATACTTCATATACCCATGAATCTACCATAATACATGATCTATTTCATCAAACAATCATCAAACACAAGATTAAACACAATCAAGGCTAAGAAAAATTAGGTTCTCTACATTTTGAAAAACCTAGTTTCCATTTCATACTTTAGATCTAACTTTTAACACACAAGATAGATAGATCCACACATAACACACTCTAGATCATGTAAATCTAGAGTTTTGAAGTTCAAGAACATATATCCAAGTTTTCATTTAAACAACTAAGAATAACTTAGAAAAAATGTGGTTTATACCTTGAACTTTTGCTAGCTTTTCTTAATCTTTTAAAATAGATGATGATATTGGGTAGCTTGAAGATCAAAACCCCATCTCCTTTACCTCTTGTGGCTGTCGAAATTGCTCATCTCTCTCTCTCTCTCTCTCTCTCTCTCGGTTTTATTTTGTTAGCTAAAAGGAAGTAATAGGATGAGAGAAAAAGAAATGGTTTTTGTGGTTTAGTAAAAAATGTATAGATATAATTGTATATCTAATATTCATTCCCCCCATTCACTCTCTCTTTTTTCATCATTATAAGGTTGCTTGAAAATTTAAGCTTGCTTGTAATCTAAATAAAATTATGTGGCCAAATAAAAGAGAGACACCTAGTTGTAGTTGGTGAACCACTTTGTAAACTAAAATAAGTTATCATTATTACATCACATGCTTCCTTTTTCTCCCATCCTAGCCGCCAATCTTTCCTCCTTTTCTATCCATTTTTGATTTATTTTTAATGCCTTATTTAGCTTTACTAAATGTCTAAAAAGTCCCTCTTCAATTGGCTAAAAGATTGGGCTTTAATTAAATTCTTTTGGGCTTCTAAATTAATTTATTGGGCCATGAAATTTACATAGTCCAATACTTTTAAATTCTTATCCAACCTTTATCATTTATTTAGGGTTTTCATTTCCTCAATTGTAAATTAATCGTTATTCACGCACACTTAATTTCTTAGCCCAATTTAACTTGCTATAATTAGGTTATAAAATTAATTAATTGAGATGTATTAAATAAATCTCTTAACATTAGTATATATTTTAAATACCAATATTCTCTTATACCACAACCGTTAAGTTATTCAATTTTTCATTCCTAATATATAATTAGGTTACCTTAGTTTCTTTTATTTGCTTATAATAAACAAATAAACAAACACATAATATTCATATTCATTTACGCACATATTCACAAAGTATTTATCATTATCATTCCCCTTGTTAACATACTTCCAAATATAATTTCATTCTACGTTTTTAATTTTATAACCTTTATTTTCTCAATTCTATTCAAATAGTAAACTATATAGGTTTTTCTTTAAAAAAATTAAATCGTTCCTATATTTTCACTTTAGGTTTTATTCTTTTAACCTTTAATTTAATCATTTAATATCTTATGAATTTTCGGGATGTCACAGTACTAGTTCTGGCTTCTTTGATCGAGTTTGCATGCACTATTCAAGAAAACCTGAAACAAGAAATAAAAACAAAAACAAAAACAAAAATGTTTAACTAAAATTGATATAATTAAACTAATATTGAAAGTAACAACACAATTATTCTCCCCGACAGTGGCGCCAAAAACTTCTTGGCTTAATTTATAAAATCCAATCGAATTACGCACAACACGCAAGTATACGTGGTCAACAAGTAATAAAGTGATAAGTAGAATATCGTTCCCACAGAGAAAATAACTGAATTTTATCTGAACAATTACCAATCTTATATTATCTCAATTTTATTAAACTAATGATTAAGTGATGATATTTATGAAAAACTACTAATTAAGGAAAAATTAACTAATTACCACAAACTATAATCAGATATTGGAGAATTAAGCCTACAATTTCACTTGATGCTTCACTTAGAATGACACACTTCTTTTTAATTCACATTAACTATTCTAGATCGTTAATCAAGAACACAACATATAACCATCTCTCAATGCATTATACCCATATCAATTTAAATCCACAGATGATAAAATTAAGAAGAACACCTAATCAACTAACTCACTATATCTCTATGTGAATTACAATTAAAGAAGGTTAAATCACAAGTTCTTACAAGATTACGCGTGATGTATAGGTATATCTCTATCCTAGACATAAATTATGAATCCCAACAATGCGCAGAAATCACAATCACACGTTACTATGATTAGTTCTAAACTCATACTTCATCTCTCGAGTTTATATAAGTTCACAAAGAATTGGTGATATAGCAATTCATAAATTAAGTATAAACCATAATAGACAAAACTGAAAATAGCATCAATGAATTAAAATAGAAGCGTATCAACCTTCGCTACACAAAAAGATCCATTGTAGGCTTAAAAAGTTAATTAGTTAATGACGAATGAATTAAAAACTGAAATCCACAGAGAAAACTAGCATCCTGATTACAAAGATGAATATGAAAAATAAAAACAGTAAATAGAACCGCTGCTCTTCTTCAATCCCTTCGTATCCTTCGTGCTCCAAATCCTCGCTTCAATCCTCCAAATCACGATCCAAAGTTAGGGTTCTGTTATTCTGATCATAGATACCTTCTCTGCCTCTGAATATGCCTTTTATCCTCTCCTAATCACGACCTGAATCCACCAGCTACACATCTCCAAAGTTAGAATTGCATCATGAAACTTCAATTGACTGCCGCGTACCCCGCCCCGGCAGGTGTTTTGTGCTTGGTAAAGCCCGCCCCAACGGGTGTTTAAGATCCTTGCTGACGTGTACCCCCGCCCCGGCAGGTGACTTGGCTTAGTGAATGCCCTCCCCGGCAGGTATCTACTCTGGAATTTCCAATTTTTGTTCTTCTTTTGCTGCTTTAGCCATCTCAATCTAACCCTGCAATGCAAACACAACACATAAAACAATACTAAAACGTATGGAATAGCAACTGTTTAGGTCCGAAAAATATCCAATTCGTAGGTATGAAACTCACTCATGAATCATAACCCATGGACTTGCTACGTGGTGTAATTTTATTACTTATTAGATTTATAATGTGTGATGGATGATGAATTGGTTGATTTTTTATTTTCTACATGGTGTTTGTTGACTTGTTCTACTAGTTTTTAATGTCAAGTGTTTTATTTTTGAATTTTGATTGTGAAGTATTCATATAATTGTGTTTTTAATTGTATTTCATAGTATTAGTTATTATGTTTTGGGTTTTAATGATTTTTTTTATTGTTCAATATATTTTTGAAGTAAAATAAATAATGTATAAATTGCACATTGTTAACGACTTGTTGCCATATGGACGTCATGGCGGGCGCCTTATCGCCTAGACATTTTGGCGGTCATCTACCGCCGTCTCGCCAAGGCGCCATGACAACTATGGTCCACAGAGTCTCACTCTAGCGACAGTGTCCTGTCATACTCTATTGACCTATGTCTCAAGTATACCTATCAACATATAAATTTGGCCTCTAGGTAGTGCTCTCTACGCACTGCTCTAGTCTCCATCTCTGAAAGTTAGCTTAGGGAGAGGGAGAGCCCGAAACCTTATCAAGTCACACCAAATTACCCATACCAATATAGAATCATGACAAAGACTAATATGTTATCTGTGGAAATTTTGCAGGTCGTGACATTGGAGTTAATCTTCCAATTTTATTAAACGCTATAGTAGCAGTGCTTCCCACGGATGGAAGCACGATGCTCCGCATTGGGATGACTAATCCTCCTTATATTCTCGAACACTTGAAGGAAATAGCAGATGTGTTGCGTCACCCTTGTGTGTACTCTTTTCTTCATGTACCAGTCCAATCTGGGAGTGATGCCATCTTAAGTGTAAGTACATGACGATACTATTCTTGTCTGTGCACAATTCGAAGTATAATTTAATCTATTGGATCTTCTTTTATTTTATTTTGTTTTTGTTTTTGTTTGTGCCTGCGCATTTTCCTCAATAAAGAAAGACAGAAAATGGGAACTATAGGCTATAGATTGAAATGTGGTATGTTCACTGATAGGGTACATATTTCATGTTGTACATATTTCATGTTGTAATAATTTCTTTGGCTTGATAATGTTTTTCAGGCAATGAATCGGGAGTACACAGTAAGTGATTTCATGACGGTAGTAGATACATTGACTGAACTTGTACCTGGGATGCAGATTGCTACTGATATAATTTGTGGATTTCCAGGTTAGTCTGCAAGTACATGTCCTCTTAGTTTTTAGATCCCCCTCAAATATATTAACCTTTCCCCTTTCCCCTTTCCCCTTTCCCCTTTCCCCTTTGAAGTGTGTAAGAATTGTGGCAAATAAAAATTTGTAATTGATACTTGTAGCTTCCTGATTAGTGGTTTACTTGACTGACCTCTATGTTAAGTCATCCTTATCAGATATAACAAATTCTAGAATGAGGACTTGAGTCTTTTTGTATTACTCAATAAATTTATTGTTTAAATCGGAATATATATATATATGGAATCTTCATATAATTTGGTAATTCAGAAATACCTTTAACATTTATTTATACGAATCTTTACCAGTAAAATTTACAAAAGTCTGAGCTGAAAGATGCAAATTTCTCAGGTGAAACTGATGATGATTTTGTTCAAACTGTCAACCTCGTGAAGCAGTACAAGTTTCCTCAAGTTCATATATCACAGTTTTATCCTCGGCCTGGTATGCTGAAGTTGTCCATCTTCTATTAACTAATTCTTATCCCAGCAAATACCTCAAAAAATAATATAAATTCTTGTTTTATGTTATATTTTTCCTGATTAGAGCTGGTTTCTGGGAAATTAATCACAATGTTGTTCCAACTGAATATGTTCATTTTTATTTTGACTAGCATGGTATGCATTATGCTTGTTCCTATATCTTTTTACTTTCTTTTGGATGGGCTTAACTCTACTACCTATAGTACCAACAGTATGACCTTTGGATGGGCTTGTGGTAGGCCAAAATGACTCAAGTTTATGCTCAGGATACACCGTTTAACAAAAAATGCGTTGTTTGGTTAAAAAAGAATAGCCAAATGCTTTACACTTCCCTCTCCCCCTCATGTATCAGACCGATTGAAACCTTACACTTCGACTTCCTCTTCCTCATCTACTGAACATAGTCGACTCACTCTCCGACAAAAGAAGAAATCGCCGACGCCCCTCTCAGTTTCTTTCTAATCTCAATCTTTTTTATCCCCAAATTTTTTACAGCGTTCTTCCAAATTTCAAATCCACTCGCAGCTAAGATAAAGGAAGTTTAAAGATGGTGATGGTGGTGGTTGTGGTAATGAGGATGGTGGATTTGAGTGGATCTGACTTCCTAAGTTATTTCTGGCGATTGAGGGGGTAGATCAAGTTCTCTTTGTTACCTCTCCCTTTGGATTGCTGAAGGCGAAGGGAAGACCAGATCGTTGCAAGACCACGGCGGAGGGAGGGCCACTACGGATGGGTTATGCTTTAATTTTTTGGGTTTAGTTTTTGGGTTTATGGCTTAATTTTAGGATTATTATAGGATTTAGGTTCAATTTAGGGGTTTTGGGGTTTAGCGGTTTTAAGGGTTTAAGCTTTAATTTTAAGTGTTAAACTTTAATTTTAAGAGCTAGGGTATAAATGGTGTGTGTGAGCATGGTGTAAATCACACGGTCTCTTTATGTTTTTATTTATTTATGTATTAAGGTATATAAAAAGCATATCCACAAGCATTATTTCAATTCACTTTTAATTTAAAAACTATTTCCAGTGATTACGACTTATATCTTAGTCTAAGGTAACATGTTATACAGAAATGTTGCTCAACATTAGTATATTACTTATTTACCATCTGCTTTAACTAACGAGATATTAAATTCGAAACAATCCATTGCATTTTATTTTTTCTTGAAGGGAGAGAACAACTCATATATTTGACATGAAATAAGGTTTAGGTTCTCTGTTATCATTACGTAGCAAGAAACTCAACCAGTCTTTGTTTCTAATACACATCTGTATTGGGTTTGACTTCCTAATTAAAGACAACAACAGTAATATCTGATACATGTACTGTAATTTGTTCCCAGTCTCTCTCTCTCTCTCTCTCTCTCTCTCTCTCTTTCTCTCTTAGAGTTGTGGTAATGGGTATACCGCAACCTTAATTAAGATTTCTTAACAACCTATATACTAGTGTTTCTTTCAATGATCTGTTTCTGATCTTTACACCCAGGAACCCCTGCTGCAAGGATGAAAAAGGTATCAAGTACTATAGTGAAGAAGCGGAGTCGTGAACTGACTTCTGTTTTTGAATCATTCACACCGCATGATGGTTTGGAAGGCAGAATAGAGAGAATATGGATTACTGAAATTGCCACAGATGGAAATCACTTGGTAAGGCTTTTAATATACAGAAATTTGGTAATGGGATATTAAGAGTTGTCACCTTGTTTCAAAACTTTCTGATTGAAGAGCTGTTCTCAGCCTATTTTATACTCTCTCCGTTCTCAAAAGGATGACTAAAGGTACAGTTATTTTTGTCCCTAAAAGAACGAGATAAAGCACATAAAGTGAAGGGTAATTATGTCATTTAGTGGGTCCATTAGTATAAAAAAAATTACTATTCACTTTATGAATCTTGTGGGACCACTGAGGAGAAATATGAAACTTTATTATCTCTTTTTTCTACTTTTACTTTTCTTAATAGGTGTAAAAATTTGTACTTTACTCGTACTTTTGAGGACGGAGGGAGTATTTAGTTTAGATAGCTTTGGCCGACCTTTTAATTTATAATTTAAATTTACGTTGATTACCTATAACGTGTGTTCTATAACTGTTTATTGTTATCATTTGTTTAACACATCAGGCATTAATGGCATTACAAATATCCAAATTCAGTGCTATAATTGCACATGATTTGGGGAGTATGGTTCTTTCTTCTGGTTAAGTAAGAGACTGATATATTCATTTTTCCTTCTACAACTCCAAGTTGTATTGATTTATGAATTAATTCATACTCTCTCCTTTCCAAATTATAAGATCATTATTAACGTTTGAAAGTCATTTTGAACTCAAAATTGATATGAATCATTAACAATTAAGAACCAATAGATCTTATAATTAGTAGCACTTTTTACATAGTTTACAATATTTATTAATGTATTAACTAAAATTAAATGAATCTGTGTCAATTTTGAATTTGAATATATATATATATATATATATATATATATATATATATATATATATATTTGTTGATGATGTTAATAAGTTAATAATGGTCTATATTTTGGAACAAAGGGAGTATGATGTAAACATAATGTTTCTACATCTGAATACACACACACACACATCACACATCACACATCACACATCACGCAGACACAATTAATTAACAAGAAGTCATCTCCCCGCATTTTGTGCATTTTGGTTCAATTAGTATGATGCTTTGCAGAAATATTTCTTTTATTCCTGTTCCTTAGATAATGAGGATGTTCCTTTTCCTCCAGGTGGGCCACACAAAGGGATACATGCAGGTGCTGGTAGCTGGGCCAGGAAGCATGTTGGGGTCTTCAGCAATTGTCAGGATTACGTCTGTAGGAAGGTGGTCAGTTTTCGGGGAAGTGATCAAGACACTTACAGTAAATGTTGATACAGGTTCACTAGAAAGAAGTGATTGTGGCGATAAGTGTTCTTCCCGCTCCAACCTAGATGAGTCTTGTGCATGTTTAGGGGAACCAGAAGCTTGTGCTTGTGGACCTGATAGCTGTGGAGGACAAAACTCATCAGTGGAAAGAGGAGTGCCACTTCTGAAGAATGACTCTTGGGCAGAAAATCAAAATGGTTCAAACATCTTTGGATGGTTATTGAGGAAGAGGAAACATCATAACCAGAAGAGGACAGAGAATGTGTATTTATTGAAACCTTTAGCGAAGCAAGAAAGAGCCATAGGCAGCATACCTGCATGGGGTGCTGTCGATAGGGCTCTTTTGGGTGGAATGTGTGTGAGCTTGGTAACAGTTTTAGCTTTATTTTTGTACTTGGGATCAAGGATTTTTTCATCCTAATAGGTTAAAACTGCTGCTTACAAGAATGATTTAGTGTGTTAAGTATTTGTTTTGTTGAGGTTCTGATAGCCATGACTCAAATAAATTTAAAGACGTGTATCAGTTTTCTATAATTTGAGCTATTTATGGACTTTTGATATAATCTTATGTTGAAGATTAATAGAACAGTTAGCAGCAACACTTTTCGATTAAGAGCCAACAGTTACACAGTATCTATCATCTGATTCAACAATTTATTGATAAATGCCAAAAGAATAACAGTCAAATACATCGTATTTGAAGGGAATACCCGTGTTAGGCTTTCCATGATTCATCTTCTGCCCTTGTGATTTTACTGGATTCATCTGAACCACCATTCTTATTTACAGTTGAAAGAGTGAATAAATATGTAATTATCTGCTTATAATAGAAGCATATCTGACTTGGCTGGAAGTCTCTTGAAGAAATTGACAGGTACAGAAGGCATCCTGTTCCTAAACCGAGGATGGCGCAACAAGAACAGCCCAACTAGCACTGCGATGACTTGGAAAGGGGTTACGTAAAGTAACACTGCCCAAATCAACGAGAAGATGATGAAGATTGCCGTTGCTCTCGAATCCCTCCAGCTAAGTAGTGCCAAAGCTCTCTCTGCCTGTGTTGCCAAATCTCCTATCACTGTTTGCACTCTTCCTGCCACACTCCGCATCCGATCATACCTCATCCTCACAATTTCTGTTAGCCTTGAAGTTGGGAATGTGTCAAATTCCTCATCCAGCTCGTCTGGATGTGTGTTTTCAGCTTGTGAAATCCGTGCATCCATGTGTGGTGGCTTTCTTGGTCTGAACCGGTAGTTCCATAATCCAATCACAAACAAGTAGAGGAAAATTGTGGGCAAGATCAGTTCCGGGTAGCAAACCAGGATCAGGAAAAGTAAATGCATCAGACATGTTGTCAACGGGTTTCTCCAACTGCAGATTCCATCTAACCATCTGCAGACAGCCGAAATTCCAGAGAGCAGGGACATTATACGATAGAAGTTTGCTTTGCTTCTCCTGAGGCTCCACATATGATAATCCACATCTAGCATGTACTCAACTGTCTCGCGCCTGAGAGGCGGTTCTGCCCTGGATAGTCGTGCAGCTACTATCTGCATTGCCTGGTGTCGAAGCCAGTCAATGTGGCGCACTGATATGGGCTGGACATAATGCATTTTGGGTAGCAATGGCTTGCCATATTGTGCCACCATATTGACCCAAGCTACACAAGTGAACCGTATGGCTAAATGAAGTTCCCCGTGTTTCTTTAAACCAGAGGGTTGCAGAACCAGCAATGGGTAATAATGGGTATAAATCCGATCAGTTTCTAAAGTCGACAGACGGATTCTAACCTTCCCAATTCTCTGGTCTTTTGCATCCTCTTTGCTTCCATTAACGTGGAAATTGTCAAATACACCAATGGTTATTACTGTGCAGGGATCATAAATTTCCCAGGTATATTGCTCATTCCATCGAGGAGACAGAGTGTTTAGAAGTGTTCTGGTACGTACCCATTTATTCCCATACTTGGCTATACAGTAAGCATCTGTAGATCCACCATCTCTGCTTTTCATTGGAAGTAAATTTCGAGCACTCAAAATACCCAATTCGAGAATTCCAATGCTGGATTTTCTCAAAAATTTCGATGATGGCTGAAGGTCACTGCTAAAAGGAGTTGATTCGTCCAGAACATGGTAACCGGCCTCTAAATAGACCCGAAGGTGAATTTTGCTCGAGAATTTTATTTCTTTTTTCTTGTCAGCTTCTTCTGCAGCATGTGAAGGCTTGTGAAGGTTGAACCAGCGAGCATCTGGGAGCTTACTCGAATCCATTCTTGGTGGAACCTCTCTAACAGGTACGATCATTCTTCCTATGGCTTCGTCCTTCCCCTGTCCAACCCGATCTTCAACACTTACAATTATTATCTCATCAAATGGCTCTGAGGCTACAAACATAAGCTCCTCATTCCAGACAGGATTTATATGCCGCATTGGGGAAGGTCGAGTGAGCCTGATCTGATGTCCTAGCTGTACCCTCACATAGGTCTCCAGTTGCCGCGTTTTATCATTAGGCACAAGATCCTGAGCTTCAATTACATTAACTCGAAGATAGTATAATTTTGGCGAGAAATAAACCTTTGATCGCGTATTCGCAAGGTTTTGGTGACTGATATTGTGAGCATCATTGTGCCAGGCCTCGGGAAAGGCCTCATCTGCTTGTGTTCCCATCCAAACTGCAAGCATAATTTCTCCTCTACTAGTTTTTTCACCCTTTTTGTCCACCAATTTATACCACTGAGGAGCCAAGGGACTATCTGGTGGCACACGAAGAGGAACTTCCACAATATCAAACACCACCCTCCCAACAAAATCATCCTTTCCAAAATCTTTATCCTTCACAATTATTTCAATCAAATTGAACTGCAATCTTTCTTTTGAAAACGCAAACACGCTGTTCCAAACTGGATCCTGGTTCTTCTCCAAATGCTTTGTCAAGCCTTTGTAATTTCCTAGCTTAACCTCCACATACGGGTCTAGGCTTCCGGTTATGTCCATTGCGGGAAGATCTCTAGCCTTCACAACATTTACATACAAGTACTGCATCTGTTCCACCAAATCATAAGTACTTGCCATCTTGTCAACTCCTCGGTAACCCATCCGGGCGGCTACCGGCGGCCGAGTTTCCACCAACCCAAATTCCGGCTTCTGCCCCGGAAACTGCATATGCATTACTGTGGCTGGGTCTGGACCCAGCCCCGGTCTGGCGAAGTCGGTTCTGATTTCGGATTCAACGGTTACTGGCTTTTGCACTGGAGGCAGAACAGGTGGTGGACCACCACCAGCTCCAACAGAGTAAAAAGTTCGCACTTCTTTTTCCTTCTTTTTCTTTTCAGTTTCCTTGTAGTTGTACTCCTCATCATGAACCTTATAATTAGTGTTCATTTCTTGCTCTGGCAATGGTGTCTCTCTTTTTCCCATGTCATTCATGAAATGTACTTCCTCCGGTTCAGCTACATAAGAAGAAAACCTATCATCACAACCATGAACTACATATAGCCTAAGCGCGATATCCCCGCGGATATGAGAAAATAAACCCCGTTTATCAAGTGGGTATCGTTGTACCGCCGATTCCGACTCAGATAGTGGGACCGACACGCCGGATATTCTTACCCGGCCAAGAAAATTCTTGTGGTGGCCATGACTGTCTTTTTCATTATAGACTGTAACTTCAATGATTTTGTTTGGAAGATCTCGAGTATTATTGATATTGAACACGAGCTTTTCGTTCCAATACGGGTTGAGATCTTTAGGCTTAGTTTGGGTTCGTTGTTTCTGCTCGTCCAGCTCCACCTCTGCAAACGAACTTGACGAGCCTTGGCCATCTTTTGGCATGAGATCACTGGCGTCGAGTACTTCTACTACAAGTCTAGCCATAGTTCTGACCAGCAGGATAGGTGGAATTTTTAGTGGTAAATTGGAGGTTGAGAAGTTGGAGGAAGAGGAGAGGGAGTAGGATTAAAGAAAAAGAATGAAGTGGAAAATGGGGGAGAAAGTGGGGTGGAGAGGACATTGATTAATTTGGAGTAAGAAGACAGAAACATGAGTAGTGTAGGGAGAGAGACAGAAGGGGGGAGGTGTCGTTTGGTGGAGAAAAGTGGGGCCCGAGTCTTATATCTCTTTCTATTCTGGTGTGAATGAGGGAGAGTGATTGGGAGAGAGAAGGTGGTGGTGGTGGTGGTGGTGGGGTTTGAATAGGATTATGATTTGGTGGAGGGAAGAGAATGGTTGATAAACAAAAAAAGAGAAGGTGGTGGAATGGATCTGGATTGGTGAAGTTAAGAAGTGAATTGACCATTTATCTGTTTAATAGCACAAGTTTATATTTGCCCAGCGTCAATTTTTAAATTTATATCAATAGTAAATAACAAGTTGATATATGGAATATGAATTTAAAAAAAAATAATTATATTAATTTAATCTATTTTATTGTTTTAAAGTATTAGATCAATGTAATTCAATTTTATTATGAAATTTGTTTGACACATTATTTTCTTATAAATTTTTATAAATTACTATGGAAGACCGTGGAGATAAATCCGGTCATAAATTTATATAAGAACCTTATCTCATAACCCAACCAGGGATTCAATTCTTATAGGGTTGAATTGAGCTTCAAGTCCTGTCACCCTTGATAATAAATAATTAAAAAAATAAGATTCACCCTTCATATTAATCCAGATGAAGAGAACAATATTTTAAGATGGCTTAAATATGAATTAGTACCCTAAACTATAGGTCATATTTCACTTCGGTGATCCACCTTTTAATTTTGTCAATTAGGTTATCAAACTATCAATTTTTTTCAATTACACAAATTGAACACGCCACGTCAGCAATTGCTGACGTGGCTATCTGAGTAGGCCATACATAAGCTTATGTGTAAATAAAAAAATATATTTTAATATCTATTTACATATTTAGTTTACATTAAGGGTAAATTGGTCAAATCACTTTAATATCAAACATTAAAACTAAATAAAAACAACAAACATAAATCCAAATCATTTTCCTTTTTTTTAAAACTTTCTACTCGTTTTCTCCTTTATACGCCTTCTTCTTTCTCATCTTCAATACGTTTCCTTTCTCTCTCTAAAATCACGACGATCAAACCAATAAAAACTGCACCAAAGATCAAAACGCTGATAAATTATACAAGAGCTTCCGATCGGTAGAGAAGGCGACAGAGAAGGGGTGTGGCGGTGAGGTAGGAGAGGACTGAGGCGGCAGAGAAGGGGCGTGGCGGCGGTGGCGGTATCGGAGGAGACGACTGAGAGAATTCCGGGGCGGTGGCGGTGGCGGTGAGGTAGGAGAGGACTGAGGCGGTGGTAAAGAAGAGGAGGGGGGCGGCGGAGGTGGAGGTTAGGAGGGACTGAGGCGGTGGTAAAGAAGAGGACGGTGGCGGCTGAGAGATTTGTCACCGAAATCCTAGATCTGTCTCCTCCTCTTCATCTCCGTTCTTGGGTCTCCATTTGAAACTCCTAGATCTGTCACCGAAAATCGTTCTTCAATGGATTGACGAAGAAAATCGAGTTGTTTGTTGCTTTCGGACACTAATTGCTCAGCACAAATCTCTTGATTCGATTTCTGGGTGGAATCCGATTCGATTTTCTCTCTTGATTCGATTAATAACTATCAAGCATTCTTGGAAAGATTTCTGGGTGGAATCCGATTTTTCCTGTTCTTGATGAATGATTTTTTATTTATTTATTTTATGTATTTGGTTACTAGGTATAGATTTTGGTGAAATTTTTTTCTTTTTGTTGGTGTAATGATAGTAATGATGGTTATGGGTTTATGCTATGGAGAAGAGAAAGAAGGACGAGGAGGAAAAGACTGTGGTGGTGGTGCTGTGGAAGGTGGTGGTGTTGTGGTAGATTGTGGTGGTGGTGCTGTGGTAGATTGTGGCGGCAAACAGGGGAGGGAGGAGAAGCTCTGGTCGGACTGGTAGAGGTTGGACCGGATAGTGCGCATGGAGCGGCCTAGTGGGCGTTGGATTTTGGAGGAAGACGGTGGTGGAGTATAGTAGCAGTGAAGAAGATGAGAAAGAGAAAATGGAATTGAAAATGGAATATTAGAAATGTTAATTTATGTTTTGACTGTTTTGTCCTTTGTTTAATAAGAGTTGTTTATTTAATAATTAAAAAATATTTTTTTTGCCACATAAGCTTCCTTAAGGCCCCACATAATAAGCCACGTCAGCAATTGCTGACGTGGCGTGTTCAATTTGTGTAATTGGAAAAAATTGATAGTTTAATAACCTAATTGACAAAATTGAAAGGTGGATCACCGAAGTGGAATATGACCTATAGTTTAGGATACTAATTCATATTTAAGCCTTTTAAGATCAGGGGTTTTAGTTTTGGAGTTTTACTGTGAAACTTAAGAAGAGGTTAACTCGTTAGAGTTTTACATAAAACTTAACTATTGGTCTTTGAGAAAGATCGCGAGTGCGATTAAAGGACTTCAAAATTCATTGTGTCGCGTTTGAAATGAAAGATTGGATTATATGAAGGAATCTAATGGAAGAAGAAATGGAATAACTTTTTTAATATTTTAAATACATATTTGATAAATTTAGATTAAAATCAAGAATGTAATAAAGGAAAATTAATCTTAGTAAAGTATATCTCACAGAAAAAAGATACAAAATTGATCTCACGAAAAGAAATATTTAGTGTCCGTGGTGTGTGGGGATGGTGGAATTTGGTGGTGGTAGTGGCAGGTGGTGAGTGGTGATGATATATCAGTGTGACAACAGCTAGTAGTGGTGGTAGTGGCGTCGGGGTTGTGGTGATGGTGGTAGTGACTGATACAATGGATATTATGAAGGGTATAACTCTTAATAATTTATTTAATTAAAATAAATCTAATTCCATTACCTCACCAACAAAATTATAATTACGAGAATGTAATGAATTTTTATTTTATTTTAATACACACACACACACACACACACACACACACACACACACACACATATATATATATATATATATATATATATATATATATATATATATTATTTTGTTGAAATAGACTATTTTATTCTTGCTTCATTTTTTTAGTGTATATTTGGTTACACAGTTGCAACATTTGGTGTGTTAGAGTTTTAGAAGTTGAGTAATGTTAGGAACACCAACTATACATAAGTGTACACACATAATATAAAAAAAAGAGAAAATATAGAGTATGACCTATAATTAAATGTTTTATATTTTTTTAAAAGTTTAAACATATTTGAAAATCTTGTTTGTCTATTAGCAATTTATTATAAAATGCAGCTTATTTGAAGGCCGTAAATGATATCGTCACAAGCCAAACAAACCCTAATCCGAACACAAGCCAAATTAAACAAACCCTAATCTAAGCATAAACTTAATATCAGAGATGACCTAACGTGATAGTCTATAGTCTATAGGCGTTTTCCCTAACCCCACTGCATTTTCTTATCAGAAAAAGCGGTGAAAGTGATCGCTTCGATTCGTTAATAGGAAAAAGTCCCCAAAAAGTATTTCTTTCTTTTTATATCTTATAAGTATATGTAGGAAGAAATATCTCCTTTTCAAGGGCGTTAGGCAGATAAATAATTAATGCAAAATGTATTGCGGTTGTTGTCGAGTATTTTTTTTCAAAGTTTAAAAAGAGAAAACCAACAACTACATAGTTCTTCATCTGCCTTCAGCTATGTAGACTATGGTGAGATCGGCAGTTTTGATTTTACAAGTACATGTAGACTTGAGCATTTTTTGTTTTTTAGTCACTGGTAAACTAAAAATAGGGATGACAACTGAATCCATATTTGTGGGGATGATAATCTTGTCTTAATGTAACACCACACTCCCATATCAAAAGATAGAATTATTAGGCCAGTCACTTAACGTAAGGGATTTTTGTTTTTTCAAAAATTGTGTGTCATGATGTTACTTAATAAGATAAATTAAGTGATAAGCGTTGGTTATTTATTGTATATTATTATGTTGAACATGAATTAAGATACAATTTGAACGTGAAATTGAAAGTGTTAAAATAAAATAATAATGTATAAATCTCTTGCTTATGATCTACTATTTCATGTACTCACCATATTCGTAGATATTCACTCCATTTTAAAATTAAAAATATAATTTGATTTATGAAGTCAAATGACAATATATTAAACTTTAAATTGATGTGAATTTATTTAATCTTAATTGATATAATTATTATAATTGTATAGTATATAACAAAAATTATACTATCAAACTTTTAGATTATATTTTAGTGAGATTCTGTTTTTTCATTAATTGTTGAAGTTTCATGTCATTACATAAGGATAAACCTTCTTCTAATAACAAAACCCCTGAAAAATCTACAAAGAAGAGGAAGAGTAGTAAGAAAAAAGATAAGTCTAAAATTGAATGTTATAAATGCGGTAAAACAGGACATTTTGCTAATAAATGCAAATCTAAATTGAAACAAAAACTCAATAAGATGTCCCTTGATGAGGATATCCAACAGCAAATTATTAATTGTTTAGCTACCAGCAGTTCTGAGTCTGGCTCCGATGATGGTTTAGCTGAGGTCAATTCTGAATCTGGTAATGATTCTGATGTCGAGCATTGTCAAACCTGCACAATTAATAACTGTAAAACAAGCACTGAAGCTGATTATTGGAAAGTCATCGTAGAGATGAATGGTTTAGATGTTGGAGGTCCCAGCATCAATGTCTTCATCTGACTGGGTCTAGACTTAGTAGGAATATTCTTTTCATTGAAATTAGGAATATAAAACTTCTAGACCTTATCGGAAACGCTCTTCTCTTCATCACTGGCTGTTTTCATAGAAACATCATCTGGGACTAAGGATTGTAAGAACTGAGTCTTCATGTAATCCATAATAATTTTCAGCAAAGAAAGTAGGAAGGCCATCAACAAACTTGGCTTTCCAATGTTCACTGTTAGCGTCTGATCTCTGCATGACTTTCATTAAAAAGACATCTTTATACCATCTAAAATGGGTTAAAGATGGGCAACGAAGGTTCTGAAGGAGCTCACGACTTCTGTCAGTGTTCATCTGACCAGGTCCAACAAAATGATGAAGGATAGCTTGAACAAGAGTGTAACAAGCATCCTCTCTCCTTGTGAGAAGACTGGTAATAGGGTCAAGTTCTTCTTTGTAGGATTGAAGAACTTCGGTTCTTTGAATTGCAGTTAATACATTATCCCACCATCCCTTAAGGATGCCAGTAAATCCATTAACTAAGAAACGACAGATTTGGTGGTCTGTGTTATCGTTCTGTTTACAGACAGTTGCATACATCAAGATATGATGGATGGTTTTGAAGATTTGATATTCTGTCTTACCATCAATATTCCATTCATAAATGGTTTTTCCATGGTAAGATTTTTGTGTATGAAGAAAGTCTTCTTCATAAAGAATATCCTGGGGGGTAGGTCTAGGATAGTAATACCTACTAGGTCCGGTTAGTGCCATACGATTAACAGGCTTTTGACTGTAAGTAGTTTTATTAATATTCTGCATATCCTGAAAGTTATTCTGGATTTCTAACAAATGACTAGGAGAGATATCATTAGAGTTATCTGTATCACTGTCGGTATTGTTACTGGTGGAAGAGGAGTGTCCAGAAATAACATTAATTTGAGATGAAGAAGTAGGTGCAGATGTGAGTTTTAAATCTTTCATTTTATTTAAAAGATTGTCAATAAACTCATTGTCAGGTTTAGAAGATTTCATTCTAAAATTATTGACTTCTAATGGCGGTTTTATAGTTACAGGTTGAAGTTCAGGCTTGTGGGGAACAACTTGACAGTTTTCGTTAATATTATTAATATGTTCCTCAATTCTAGTTAACTGTTTTCCTACAGTTTGAAGGAATAGATTAGTATAATTATTCTGTTTAGACAAGGGTAAAATATCTTTTATTTTAACCTCTTCTTGTTGATGGGGTATTTCAGATATATCAACATACAGATTAATGATTAAAGGTTTTAAATTATCATTTCCCGGTCTAAGTTCAAGGGACTTAGGAGGGGGGTGAATGGATTGAATGATATTACCATTAGTGGTGAAATATCTGTTTAGAAGCTAGATTTTGTACATCCTTTTTAAATATCTGTTTTGCAGCTGAGCAATCAACTCGGATTAAAAAGTGCTGATTTATTTATGAACAAATAATCATTGAAACAGCATCTATGGACATTAAGCATACGCTTCATGATCCTAACAAAACCACCAGCCCGATTCAATACAGTAAAACAACAGTCAAGAGCATCATGCCTCTTGCCAATTGGGGTATTAATCCTCATACCACCAGTACTATTGAATCCAGTCACACAATAGAAACCCGTTACAGTTATTGGGATTATATTGATTCCTTTACCCAAGTTTTCTATTACCAGAATCCAATTCACAACCATACTTGGTTTATCCGAGTCTGTCCCGAAGTACTAAATCTACAAAGAAGAGGAAGAGTAGTAAGAAAAAAGATAAGTCTAAAATTGAATGTTATAAATGCGGTAAAACAGGACATTTTTCTAATAAATGCAAATCTAAATTGAAACAAAAACTCAATGAGATGTCCCTTGATGAGGATATCCAACAGCAAATTATTAATTGTTTAGCTACCAGCAGTTCTGAGTCTGGCTCCGATGATGGTTTAGCTGAGGTCAATTCTGAATCTGGTAATGATTCTGATGTCGAGCATTGTCAAACCTGCACAATTAATAACTGTAAAACAAGCACTGAAGCTGATTATTAGAAAGCCATCGTAGAGATGAATGGTTTAGATGTTGGAGGTCCCAGCATCAATGTCTTAACTGATACCCAGAAATCTCTCCTTGACTTAGCTGAAAATATAAAAGATCCCGAAATTAAACTAAAATTTTTAGAAATCTGTTATAAAAATCAAAAAATCGAAGAAAACCTTCCAATCGATCAGTATAGTATGCGTGAGGTTATGAGACGCATAAAAGATGTTTCTACTGCTGAAAAACCTATTACTATTCAGGATCTTAAAACCGAAATTAATATTTTAAAATCTGAAATAAAACAGTTACAAAATACTAATACTATCATCTTCCATGATTTAAATAGTATCAAACAACAGTTAAACAATAAACATGATAATCATGTAGAATCCTCAAAAACTGGATCTTCTGACAAACCAGAATCTTCTGAACAGTATTTAATGCTTATGAATCAAGTGGTTTTTCAAAAATGGTATATTAGAATTACTCTTGTTATCAAACCGGATTTTATCATTAAAGATGCCATTACCTTAGTTGATAGTGGCGCTGATATGAATTGTATTCAGGAAGGATTAATTCCTACCAAATATTTCCAGAAAACCACTCAATCATTAACTAGTGCTAGTGGTAACACTATGAACATTAAATATAAAATTCCAGAAGCCTTAATCTGTAATCAAGGTCTTTGTTTACCTACCTCTTTTGTTCTTATCCGAAATATGAATCAAAGTATCATCTTAGGCACACCTTTCCTTTGTCTTTTGATGCCTATCTCGAAGATAGATACTTTAGGTATTCACACTACTCTTAATAACAGGCATATTGTTTTTGAATTCATAACAGAACCTTCTACTAAAGAACTAAATCAAGTCAAGCACATGATTTATTCAAAAGAAAAACAGATAAATTTCATCCAAAAAGAAATAAAGTTTCTTTCTACAGAACAAAGAATTTTACAGCCCTCTTTACAGGAAAAAATAAAATTAATTTACAAAACTCTTCAAACAGAAATCTGTAGTGATGTCCCGAATGCTTTTTGAAATAGGAAGAAACATATTATTTCTCTTCCTTATATTCCTAATTTCAATGAAAAGAATATTCCTACTAAGTCTAGACCCAGTCAAATGAAGAAAGAATATTTAGGAAACAGATTGTCTGGAGGATTCAGGAAAATCAATATTATAGGAAATATTATTAATAGACCGACTACGAATAAAAGGTCTCTGGAATTTTAAATAAACATTTCCATTACTGGTTTGGATGACATCCTCTATGAACTGTCTAATTATAGGCCTGGTAGGAACAGCATTAGTAATTTGCCATTGTTTTGGGAAAGTAATCTCTTCCCAAGGAATCATTCTGGGGATAGCCACTTGACTACTAAAAAGATTAGTGTCAATTAGGACAGTATGTCCTTGATGGCTTTGCTTACGGATATAAGGGTTTAAAGTAGTTAAAACTTTAAGATGAATACGGAATAATATGGCAAAAGTGTTAGAAATGAGAATTATATCTCATGGTTATGAGTATCATGAAGCGTATGCTTAATGTCCATAGATGCTGTTTCAATGATTATTTGTTCTCCATCCGCAGCCCATCTGTTCCGTAGTTCTTTATTGGTATGTTTTGTTGCATTATTATAAAAAAAATAAAAAATTCATTGGTAAGATACGTCCAAGGAGTCCCCCAAATGAAAAGTTTCCAACTTTCATGAGATAATAGAATATTAATTAAATTAAGTTGATAAAAGATTCTTAGAATGCATGCAAGTAAACAACTGTACAATCAAATTAAACACCAAAATACACATTGGACTATTTATTCAGCTGTTTTAACAATCTATTTTTTTCCCCTTAAAAAGTTAAATATGATATATTATTGAAAAACAGATCCCAAAATCTAGAGCTTCTTAATTTAATAATCTTATAAAATACTTCTTTCGTTTAATAAGAAGAGTTATTTATAAAATTTGTAAACTTTAATAATATGTTTTAATTCTTTCATATTTATCCCTAAATATAATAAATATTTATTTTAATAATGGTAATATAATAATAAAATTATGTTGTTAAACTAGATAATATTATGTCATTTTATATTATTAACGATGAGAGATTATGAACATTATATATATATATGAGACTTGTTATATAAACGCGGCGGGTGTGGGGGGGGGGGGGGGGGGGTCGGGGGAGGAGAGAGTATTATATACTAATTAAAAGTATCTCTCAAAATCTTATGCACCTTCTATTTTCTAAACTTTCAATTAGCACCCGCATACGTAAAAGGTTTTCAAAAATCTCTACGGGGGTGGGGATCCCACTGCCCTAGTGACCCCACAGCCAGTGACTATCAAAGAGTACTATTACGTCGACTCTTGTTGCGCACAGGCACAGTAACATAATATCTACATTAATTCAAATATATGAATAGTTAATTACGAATTTACTCGCAAGAAAAAATAACATATTTTTGTCCTAATATAAATTCCCCTTATTGAAATGAGTATCGTGTAGATACTCGAAATTTTCTCCACACCTGTTACTGATATTGCAGGAGGACAGATTCGTCTTTCAAAGATAACCTTGGAAGACAGCTCATATCCAATCCGGATACTACCGGAAGTTCAGTCTCAACCCCGGAACACACACCCGGAGTATCAGTTCTAACCTCGGAGATAACCTCGAGGCATGCAGTTCCAATACCGAAAATTCTACCGGAGAAGGCCGATTCATCTCGGAGATAACCCCGAGGTATTCAGTCTCAGTCTCGACACCGGAAATAACAGCGCCAATCTTGGAGATAACCCCAAGGAATGCAGTTGCAGTTCCGGAGATAACCCCAGAAATGCTTATTTCAAAGCCATGCAAACAGCTTCAAAACACTCGGCACTCACATCGAGGCACTCAGTACAAGACCCGGAGATAACACCGGAAAGACATGCACACCTCAGAGATGACACTGAGTACCTTCAATACTTGCAGCAGTCCAATCTCACAGATAACCCTGAGAAACGTCTGCTTTATCAGCCCACACTAGTACAAAACTATAAAAAGACAATACTTAAAAGATGACGTTTTTATAAAAAACATTGTTGTATTTTTTTTATAACGTTTTTTAACAAAATGTTGTACATACATATGAAAAAACGTTATGTATTTATAAGGGCAATTTTTGAATTTAAATAGATAACGTTTTAAAAAAAATGTTATCTATGTAAAAAACACGGAGAAAAAACAAATGCGAAAGTAAAAATTTGAAATTAAAACAAGGTCTGCACTTTCTCTCTCATCCTTTCTTCGTCTTCATTCACCGTCACGGCCAAGTAGTTGAGCTGAGCTGCACTCTCCTTCCACAGAGGAGAAAGAAAGATGAGTGACCGGGAACGAGACTGCGAAGGGATAAAGACAGGCGAAAACGACTGCCACCGCACTCCCTCTCTTGACCCTGCGCGGAAGCGACAGGCGGCGGGATGCCGCCGCGGTGGTGTCAGACTTCATTGACGGCATCGTGAAGGAGCAGAAGCAACAGAAAGCGGGTGGAGTGAATGATGACGTGGAGATGGATTCGGATGAGGTGGAGATGATGGGGATTCCGGTAGGGTTTGATTCGACCAAGGGGAAGCCTGTGGCTGGTAATGATGTTAGTGGAGTGAGAGCGGTGACGAAGAGGATGCCTGGACAGTATATGAATGGTCGCGGTGGGTTTAATCGACCTTTATCTGCTGAACGTAGTCGTTGATTTTGATTTCTCAGAGGTTAGGGTTTCTTCATTCTTATATTTTTATGTTTTCCCCCTTATTAGCAAATTAATTATATTATACTGTTTTTCCCCCTTAAAAGAAAATTAATTGTTAGTGATGGATATATTGAGGAGGCAACATTAGGAATTTCATTTGTTTACTCTGCTATTGGAATTGCAAATTTGAACTATTATATTTTAGCAACTAGTTTAAAATTTAGACTTTTCTCAGTACCAGATAGTAGCACATTGGATATTGTTGGTTGTTGTACATTGATATTATTGGTTGTTGTACATTGAAAAAGGAAAATGTTATACCAGTGCCTCCAAATATTTTGAAGGTAATTTATTTTATGTTTGAGATGGCATAGTTTCGACTATGAACCAAGGGAAAAACTCACAAGGCGATGTTTTCAGAACAAAATTTGAGTTATGGAAGTCCTAAATGACTTTGAATAAGCTTTATATGCTCTGAAGGTGGATTCATTCTTCTAGAATGTATACAGTTCATAGAAATTTGTAACCATGTTATACAGTTCCCAGCTCCTGCAACTTATTGCATAAGGTAACAATTAAAATTCTTTTGATGTTCCTGTTTGACTTCCTCGGTAAAGATTCTATTAGATACCTGAATAAGGTTGAGATTGAACTTCCTTTGTTCAAGGCGATTCAACAATTCAGAAAAGGTCTGTTAATTTCCTATTTCATGACTAGCACACTGCAGAATACCCCTAAGTAGTTGCAGACTTTGAGATGGATTATACACTTTTAGCCTTGTGGAGTTGTAGTGGATGTTTTTGATTTTTCGGTTAAACATGTGTTATGTCCTTACTTTTTGTCAGTCAAGGACTTAAGTTGAAGCACTCTTGCACTATGATTAAATATACTTTGAGCATTCTTGAATTTTATTTGCTATATTAGAACTTGGAGCTGTCCCACTTTTGTTTCTTTTAATCTTATTTTTGTGTACTTTTGATGCCTGAATTCTTGCATTTCCAATAAGATATCATTTGGGTATTATTGACATGTATTTTTTTTGTGTGGCTCTTTTCACCTTTAACATGAAACAGATACTTCATGGTCTAGTAGGTAAAAATTCTTGCTGCTGATAACTTGTGCTTTCATGGAGGATATAAATTATATGAAATACATTCTGAACGACTCACTTCTTTTGCTTTCAACCCTGAAAAGGTTTGGTAAGATCTCAAATCACAGCAACACTGCCACAGATTGGTTCAAGGTTGTATCTAAATTGGGGCAATTTGTATAGCTTTCTTGAGGTAAGAAGAAGTGAATAACTGCCTCCTACCATTTTGGCAATCGATTATCAAACAGCTTTATTTTGTGATTATGATTGCTGGTGACAGGTTCAGACTCGTATACTTGTTAGTTCTTTGGTCATCAGCTGGGGTATCACTGAGTTGAGTTTTGCTTGATTGCCATTTGTATTACTTGTCTTCTTTTGGTTGCAGTAGTATTTGTAGACTAAGTATCTAGTCATGAACGTTTTACTGCAGTGTGCTAGATAAACTAAAAATTCGGAGAAGCTCGCATCTGAAAATTATAATTTTGGGAATGCAATTGACCTGAGGAGTCATTGGGCAAAGCATGGTACCAACAAGTTTGTCACAATCAGGTAGATTTAAACTATGGGTATGATGATTAGACTGTCATCACATATTTCTCCTGTTTGACAGTATATATATGTCTGTGGCCCTTTGCAGAAGTTTTTGGTACTTCGTAGTCCATGAATTGTCACAGTCATGATGCATGTTGTCAAATTCTAGATGTATGAGTTTCTTAAACATTGTTTTATGTCTTCACTTGGTTATGTGGGTGAATGTTTATTTGTAGAAATAACTGGCGACAGATTGTGAATACTTGTACTTGTCTATAAGGAGCAAAATGTAATAGTACAATAGATACACATAAAACATGGTTTCTCTAGCACGGTTCGAAAAACTCTAAATTTATCTTTTTGTGCTCTTATTTCAATTCTTTACTTGGTGATACTATGATGTTCAAAATAACAAATTAGGTTCCATTCTAAGTAGACTTGGCATAGTCCTATGGGATATATTAGTGACAATAGCTTGTAATAGCTGGTCTTCTGTTGTGATAAGCATTAAAGATACAATTTTCAGTAAAAAGGGAATATTGATTCTTCTTTTCATAAACTTAAGTTCTTGAATTATTAAAGAGAATGCATTGTGTTATTCATGATGAACCAAATAATGTGAACAAAAGAGAGAATGCCTACTGTAATGTTTTGGTGATGTTTGCAAGTGACCGTCTTTCTATTTTGAGATGTCCAAACTCGCTAACTATGTAATGCTAATCAGGATATTGGTTCATTTACTGTTCAATTTGACTGTATTACCCCTTGTATTTGGTTCCTTGTTCCCCCAACACTTATATAATGCCCTACTTTTCCCCCAACATCTTTGCACTGTATGGCATTGGCACACTACAGAAGTGAAGGTCCTCTTTTTCTCTTCTGATGGAGCTTATTTGTACTCAGGTAGGCTACTTTGAACTGTATTGGGCCTTTTCGGTAAATTACAAATATGTAAATACCATGTGATATTTAAGAACGGTTATGATTTGAATATCATTTTAATCATTTTTCCCCCGGCTTATTATTTGTTATTTCTAAGTTTCATTTGTTTATGGTGAACTAGTATTGCAAAGTTATATATGAACTATCTGCTGGAATTTAGGTGGGAAAGAAGGAGTCCTCATGGTATGGCAGCTAGACACAGGGAAAAGGAAATTTCTACCAAGAATAGGATCTCAACTATTATATTTTACAAGTTCTCTAGATCCTTCTATTCCCTCTATAAGAATATCTTTTATGTACTAGAACCTAGAGTTTTTCTATGATGATTAAGGTTGTCTGTTGCAATGTGAACTAATTCCTAACAAAGTAATGTTTTGGTGATGTTTGCAAGTGACCGTCTTTCTATTTTGAGATGTCCAAACTCGCTAACTATGTAATGCTAATCAGGATATTGGTTCATTTACTGTTCAATTTGACTGTATTACCCCTTGTATTTGGTTCCTTGTTCCCCCAACACTTATATAATGCCCTACTTTTCCCCCAACATCCTTGCACTGTATGGCATTGGCACACTACAGAAGTAAAGGTCCTCTTTTTCTCTTCTGATGGAGCTTATTTGTACTCAGGTAGGCTACTTTGAACTGTATTGGGCCTTTTCGGTAAATTACAAATATGTAAATACCATGTGATATTTAAGAACGGTTATGATTTGAATATCATTTTAATCATTTTTCCCCCGGCTTATTATTTGTTATTTCTAAGTTTCATTTGTTTATGGTGAACTAGTATTGCAAAGTTATATATGAACTATCTGCTGGAATTTAGGTGGGAAAGAAGGAGTCCTCATGGCATGGCAGCTAGACACAGGGAAAAGGAAATTTCTACCAAGAATAGGATCTCAACTATTATATTTTACAAGTTCTCTAGATCCTTCAATTCCCTCTATAAGAATATCTTTTATGTACTAGAACCTAGAGTTTTTCTATGATGATTAAGGTTGTCTGTTGCAATGTGAACTAATTCCTAACAAAGTAATGTTTTGGTGATGTTTGCAAGTGACTGTCTTTCTATTTTGAGATGTCCAAACTCGCTAACTGTGTAATGCTAATCAGGATATTGGTTCATTTACTGTTCAATTTGACTGTATTACCCCTTGTATTTGGTTCCTTGTTCCCCCAACACTTATATAATGCCCTACTTTTCCCCCAACATCCTTGCACTGTATGGCATTGGCACACTACAGAAGTAAAGGTCCTCTTTTTCTCTTCTGATGGAGCTTATTTGTACTCAGGTAGGCTACTTTGAACTGTATTGGGCCTTTTTGGTAAATTACAAATATGTAAATACCATGTGATATTTAAGAACGGTTATGATTTGAATATCATTTTAATCATTTTTCCCCCGGCTTATTATTTGTTATTTCTAAGTTTCATTTGTTTATGGTGAACTAGTATTGCAAAGTTAGATATGAACTATCTGCTGGAATTTAGGTGGGAAAGAAGGAGTCCTCATGGTATGGCAGCTAGACACAGGGAAAAGGAAATTTCTACCAAGAATAGGATCTCCACTATTATATTTTACAAGTTCTCTAGATCCTTCAATTCCCTCTATAAGAATATCTTTTATGTACTAGAACCTAGAGTTTTTCTATGATGATTAAGGTTGTCTGTTGCAATGTGAACTAATTCCTAACAAAGTAATGTTTTGGTGATGTTTGCAAGTGACCGTCATTCTATTTTGAGATGTCCAAACTCGCTAACTATGTAATGCTAATCAGGATATTGGTTCATTTACTGTTCAATTTGACTGTATTACCCCTTGTATTTGGTTCCTTGTTCCCCCAACACTTATATAATGCCCTACTTTTCCCCCCAACATCCTTGCACTGTACGGCATTGGCACACTACAGAAGTAAAGGTCCTCTTTTTCTCTTCTGATGGAGCTTATTTGTACTCAGGTAGGCTACTTTGAACTGTATTGGGCCTTTTTGGTAAATTACAAATATGTAAATACCATGTGATATTTAAGAACGGTTATGATTTGAATATCATTTTAATCATTTTTCCCCCGGCTTATTATTTGTTATTTCTAAGTTTCATTTGTTTATGGTGAACTAGTATTGCAAAGTTATATATGAACTATCTGCTGGAATTTAGGTAGGAAAGAAGGAGTCCTCATGGTATGGCAGCTAGACACAGGGAAAAGGAAATTTCTACCAAGAATAGGATCTCCACTATTATATTTTACAAGTTCTCTAGATCCTTCAATTTCCTCTATAAGAATATCTTTTATGTACTAGAACCTAGAGTTTTTCTATGATGATTAAGGTTGTCTGTTGCAATGTGAACTAATTCCTAACAAAGTAATGTTTTGGTGATGTTTGCAAGTGACCGTCTTTCTATTTTGAGATGTCCAAACTCGCTAACTATGTAATGCTAATCAGGATATTGGTTCATTTACTGTTCAATTTAACTGTATTACCCCTTGTATTTGGTTCCTTGTTCCCCCAACACTTATATAATGCCCTACTTTTCCCCCAACATCCTTGCACTGTATGGCATTGGCACACTACAGAAGTGAAGGTCCTCTTTTTCTCTTCTGATGGAGCTTATTTGTACTCAGGTAGGCTACTTTGAACTGTATTGGGCCTTTTTGGTAAATTACAAATATGTAAATACCATGTGATATTTAAGAACGGTTATGATTTGAATATCATTTTAATCATTTTTCCCCCGGCTTATTATTTGTTATTTCTAAGTTTCATTTGTTTATGGTGAACTAGTATTGCAAAGTTATATATGAACTATCTGCTGGAATTTAGGTAGGAAAGAAGGAGTCCTCATGGTATGGCAGCTAGACACAGGGAAAAGGAAATTTCTACCAAGAATAGGATCTCCACTATTATATTTTACAAGTTCTCTAGATCCTTCAATTTCCTCTATAAGAATATCTTTTATGTACTAGAACCTAGAGTTTTTCTATGATGATTAAGGTTGTCTGTTGCAATGTGAACTAATTCCTAACAAAGTAATGTTTTGGTGATGTTTGCAAGTGACCGTCTTTCTATTTTGAGATGTCCAAACTCGCTAACTATGTAATGCTAATCAGGATATTGGTTCATTTACTGTTCAATTTAACTGTATTACCCCTTGTATTTGGTTCCTTGTTCCCCCAACACTTATATAATGCCCTACTTTTTCCCCAACATCCTTGCACTGTATGGCATTGGCACACTACAGAAGTGAAGGTCCTCTTTTTCTCTTTTGATGGAGCTTATTTGTACTCAGGTAGGCTATTTTGAACTGTATTGGGCCTTTTTGTTGAATTATAAATATGTAAATACCATGTGATATTTAAGAACGGTTATGATTTGAATATCATTTTAATCATTTTTCCCCCGGCTTATTATTTGTTATTTCTAAGTTTCATTTGTTTATGGTGAACTAGTATTGCAAAGTTATATATGAACTATCTGCTGGAATTTAGGTGGGAAAGAAGGAGTCCTCATGGTATGGCAGCTAGACACAGGGAAAAGGAAATTTCTACCAAGAATAGGATCTCCACTATTATATTTTACAAGTTCTCTAGATCCTTCAATTCCCTCTATAAGAATATCTTTTATGTACTAGAACCTAGAGTTTTTCTATGATGATTAAGGTTGTCTGTTGCAATGTGAACTAATTCCTAACAAAGTAATGTTTTGGTGATGTTTGCAAGTGACCGTCATTCTATTTTGAGATGTCCAAACTCGCTAACTATGTAATGCTAATCAGGATATTGGTTCATTTACTGTTCAATTTGACTGTATTACCCCTTGTATTTGGTTCCTTGTTCCCCAAACACTTATATAATGCCCTACTTTTCCCCCAACATCCTTGCACTGTACGGCATTGGCACACTACAGAAGTAAAGGTCCTCTTTTTCTCTTCTGATGGAGCTTATTTGTACTCAGGTAGGCTACTTTGAACTGTATTGGGCCTTTTTGGTAAATTACAAATATGTAAATACCATGCGATATTTAAGAACGGTTATGATTTGAATATCATTTTAATCATTTTTCCCCCGGCTTATTATTTGTTATTTCTAAGTTTCATTTGTTTATGGTGAACTAGTATTGCAAAGTTATATATGAACTATCTGCTGGAATTTAGGTGGGAAAGAAGGAGTCCTCATGGTATGGCAGCTAGACATAGGGAAAAGGAAATTTCTACCAAGAATAGGATCTCCACTATTATATTTTACAAGTTCTCTAGATCCTTCAACTCCCTCTATAAGAATATCTTTTATGTACTAGAACCTAGAGTTTTTCTATGATGATTAAGGTTGTCTGTTGCAATGTGAACTAATTCCTAACAAAGTAATGTTTTGGTGATGTTTGCAAGTGACCGTCTTTCTATTTTGAGATGTCCAAACTCTCTAACTATGTAATGCTAATCAGGATATTGGTTCATTTACTGTTCAATTTGACTGTATTACCCCTTGTATTTGGTTCCTTGTTCCCCCAACACTTATATAATGCCCTACTTTTCCCCCAACATCCTTGCACTGTACGGCATTGGCACACTACAGAAGTAAAGGTCCTCTTTTTCTCTTCTGATGGAGCTTATTTGTACTCAGGTAGGCTACTTTGAACTGTATTGGGCCTTTTTGGTAAATAACAAATATGTAAATACCATGTGATATTTAAGAACGGTTATGATTTGAATATCATTTTAATCATTTTTCCCCCGGCTTATTATTTGTTATTTCTAAGTTTCATTTATTTATGGTGAACTAGTATTGCAAAGTTATATATGAACTATCTGCTGGAATTTAGGTGGGAAAGAAGGAGTCCTCATGGTATGGCAGCTAGACACAGGGAAAAGGAAATTTCTACCAAGAATAAGATCTCCACTATTATATTTTACAAGTTCTCTAGATCCTTCAATTTCCTCTATAAGAATATCTTTTATGTACTAGAACCTAGAGTTTTTCTATGATGATTAAGGTTGTCTGTTGCAATGTGAACTAATTCCTAACAAAGTAATGTTTTGGTGATGTTTGCAAGTGACCGTCTTTCTATTTTGAGATGTCCAAACTCGCTAACTATGTAATGCTAATCAGGATATTGGTTCATTTACTGTTCAATTTAACTGTATTACCCCTTGTATTTGGTTCCTTGTTCCCCCAACACTTATATAATGCCCTACTTTTCCCCCAACATCCTTGCACTGTATGGCATTGGCACACTACAGAAGTGAAGGTCCTCTTTTTCTCTTCTGATGGAGCTTATTTGTACTCAGGTAGGCTACTTTGAACTGTATTGGGCCTTTTTGGTAAATTACAAATATGTAAATACCATGTGATATTTAAGAACGGTTATGATTTGAATATCATTTTAATCATTTTTCCCCCGGCTTATTATTTGTTATTTCTAAGTTTCATTTGTTTATGGTGAACTAGTATTGCAAAGTTATATATGAACTATCTGCTAGAATTTAGGTGGGAAAGAAGGAGTCTTCATGGTATGGCAGCTAGACACAGGGAAAAGGAAATTTCTACTAAGAATAGGATCTCCACTATTATATTTTACAAGTTCTCTAGATCCTTCAATTCCCTCTATAAGAATATCTTTTATGTACTAGAACCTAGAGTTTTTCTATGATGATTAAGGTTGTCTGTTGCAATGTGAACTAATTCCTAACAAAGTAATGTTTTGCTGATGTTTGCAAGTGACCGTCTTTCTATTTTGAGATGTCCAAACTTGCTAACTATGTAATGCTAATCAGGATATTGGTTCATTTACTGTTCAATTTGACTGTATTACCCCTTGTATTTGGTTCCTTGTTCCCCCAACACTTATATAATGCCCTACTTTTTCCCCAACATCCTTGCACTGTATGGCATTGGCACACTACAGAAGTGAAGGTCCTCTTTTTCTCTTCTGATGGAGCTTATTTGTACTCAGGTAGGCTATTTTGAACTGTATTGGGCCTTTTTGTTGAATTACAAATATGTAAATACCATGTGATATTTAAGAACGGTTATGATTTGAATATCATTTTAATCATTTTTCCCCCGGCTTATTATTTGTTATTTCTAAGTTTCATTTGTTTATGGTGAACTAGTATTGCAAAGTTATATATGAACTATCTGCTGGAATTTAGGTGGGAAAGAAGGAGTCCTCATGGTATGGCAGCTAGACACAGGGAAAAGGAAATTTCTACCAAGAATAGGATCTCCACTATTATATTTTACAAGTTCTCTAGATCCTTCAATTCCCTCTATAAGAATATCTTTTATGTACTAGAACCTAGAGTTTTTCTATGATGATTAAGGTTGTCTGTTGCAATGTGAACTAATTCCTAACAAAGTAATGTTTTGGTGATGTTTGCAAGTGACCGTCATTCTATTTTGAGATGTCCAAACTCGCTAACTATGTAATGCTAATCAGGATATTGGTTCATTTACTGTTCAATTTGACTGTATTACCCCTTGTATTTGGTTCCTTGTTCCCCAAACACTTATATAATGCCCTACTTTTCCCCCAACATCCTTGCACTGTACGGCATTGGCACACTACAGAAGTAAAGGTCCTCTTTTTCTCTTCTGATGGAGCTTATTTGTACTCAGGTAGGCTACTTTGAACTGTATTGGGCCTTTTTGGTAAATTACAAATATGTAAATACCATGCGATATTTAAGAACGGTTATGATTTGAATATCATTTTAATCATTTTTCCCCCGGCTTATTATTTGTTATTTCTAAGTTTCATTTATTTATGGTGAACTAGTATTGCAAAGTTATATATGAACTATCTGCTGGAATTTAGGTGGGAAAGAAGGAGTCCTCATGGTATGGCAGCTAGACACAGGGAAAAGGAAATTTCTACCAAGAATAGGATCTCCACTATTATATTTTACAAGTTCTCTAGATCCTTCAATTCCCTCTATAAGAATATCTTTTATGTACTAGAACCTAGAGTTTTTCTATGATGATTAAGGTTGTCTGTTGCAATGTGAACTAATTCCTAACAAAGTAATGTTTTGGTGATGTTTGCAAGTGACCGTCATTCTATTTTGAGATGTCCAAACTCGCTAACTATGTAATGCTAATCAGGATATTGGTTCATTTACTGTTCAATTTGACTGTATTACCCCTTGTATTTGGTTCCTTGTTCCCCAAACACTTATATAATGCCCTACTTTTCCCCCAACATCCTTGCACTGTACGGCATTGGCACACTACAGAAGTAAAGGTCCTCTTTTTCTCTTCTGATGGAGCTTATTTGTACTCAGGTAGGCTACTTTGAACTGTATTGGGCCTTTTTGGTAAATTACAAATATGTAAATACCATGCGATATTTAAGAACGGTTATGATTTGAATATCATTTTAATCATTTTTCCCCCGGCTTATTATTTGTTATTTCTAAGTTTCATTTGTTTATGGTGAACTAGTATTGCAAAGTTATATATGAACTATCTGCTGGAATTTAGGTGGGAAAGAAGGAGTCCTCATGGTATGGCAGCTAGACATAGGGAAAAGGAAATTTCTACCAAGAATAGGATCTCCACTATTATATTTTACAAGTTCTCTAGATCCTTCAACTCCCTCTATAAGAATATCTTTTATGTACTAGAACCTAGAGTTTTTCTATGATGATTAAGGTTGTCTGTTGCAATGTGAACTAATTCCTAACAAAGTAATGTTTTGGTGATGTTTGCAAGTGACCGTCTTTCTATTTTGAGATGTCCAAACTCTCTAACTATGTAATGCTAATCAGGATATTGGTTCATTTACTGTTCAATTTGACTGTATTACCCCTTGTATTTGGTTCCTTGTTCCCCCAACACTTATATAATGCCCTACTTTTCCCCCAACATCCTTGCACTGTACGGCATTGGCACACTACAGAAGTAAAGGTCCTCTTTTTCTCTTCTGATGGAGCTTATTTGTACTCAGGTAGGCTACTTTGAACTGTATTGGGCCTTTTTGGTAAATTACAAATATGTAAATACCATGTGATATTTAAGAACGGTTATGATTTGAATATCATTTTAATCATTTTTCCCCCGGCTTATTATTTGTTATTTCTAAGTTTCATTTGTTTATGGTGAACTAGTATTGCAAAGTTATATATGAACTATCTGCTGGAATTTAGGTGGGAAAGAAGGAGTCCTCATGGTATGGCAGCTAGACACAGGGAAAAGGAAATTTCTACCAAGAATAGGATCTCCACTATTATATTTTACAAGTTCTCTAGATCCTTCAATTTCCTCTATAAGAATATCTTTTATGTACTAGAACCTAGAGTTTTTCTATGATGATTAAGGTTGTCTGTTGCAATGTGAACTAATTCCTAACAAAGTAATGTTTTGGTGATGTTTGCAAGTGACCGTCTTTCTATTTTGAGATGTCCAAACTCGCTAACTATGTAATGCTAATCAGGATATTGGTTCATTTACTGTTCAATTTGACTGTATTACCCCTTGTATTTGGTTCCTTGTTCCCCCAACACTTATATAATGCCCTACTTTTCCCCCAACATCCTTGCACTGTATGGCATTGGCACACTACAGAAGTGAAGGTCCTCTTTTTCTCTTCTGATGGAGCTTATTTGTACTCAGGTAGGCTACTTTGAACTGTATTGGGCCTTTTTGGTAAATTACAAATATGTAAATACCATGTGATATTTAAGAACGGTTATGATTTGAATATCATTTTAATCATTTTTCCCCCGGCTTATTATTTGTTATTTCTAAGTTTCATTTGTTTATGGTGAACTAGTATTGCAAAGTTATATATGAACTATCTGCTAGAATTTAGGTGGGAAAGAAGGAGTCCTCATGGTATGGCAGCTAGACACAGGGAAAAGGAAATTTCTACTAAGAATAGGATCTCCACTATTATATTTTACAAGTTCTCTAGATCCTTCAATTCCCTCTATAAGAATATCTTTTATGTACTAGAACCTAGAGTTTTTCTATGATGATTAAGGTTGTCTGTTGCAATGTGAACTAATTCCTAACAAAGTAATGTTTTGCTGATGTTTGCAAGTGACCGTCTTTCTATTTTGAGATGTCCAAACTTGCTAACTATGTAATGCTAATCAGGATATTGGTTCATTTACTGTTCAATTTGACTGTATTACCCCTTGTATTTGGTTCCTTGTTCCCCCAACACTTATATAATGTCCTACTTTTCCCCCAACATCCTTGCACTATATGGCATTGGCACACTACAGAAGTGAAGGTCCTTTTTTTCTCTTCTGATGGAGCTTATTTGTACTCAGGTAGGCTACTTTGAACTGTATTGGGCCTTTTTGGTAAATTACAAATATGTAAATACCATGTGATATTTAAGAACGGTTATGATTTGAATATCATTTTAATCATTTTTCCCCCGGCTTATTATTTGTTATTTCTAAGTTTCATTTGTTTATGGTGAACTAGTATTGCAAAGTTATATATGAACTATCTGCTGGAATTTAGGTGGGAAAGAAGGAGTCCTCATGGTATGGCAGCTAGACACAGGGAAAAGGAAATTTCTACCAAGAATAGGATCTCCACTATTATATTTTACAAGTTCTCTAGATCCTTCAATTTCCTCTATAAGAATATCTTTTATGTACTAGAACCTAGAGTTTTTCTATGATGATTAAGGTTGTCTGTTGCAATGTGAACTAATTCCTAACAAAGTAATGTTTTGGTGATGTTTGCAAGTGACCGTCTTTCTATTTTGAGATGTCCAAACTCGCTAACTATGTAATGCTAATCAGGATATTGGTTCATTTACTGTTCAATTTAACTGTATTACCCCTTGTATTTGGTTCCTTGTTCCCCCAACACTTATATAATGCCCTACTTTTTCCCCAACATCCTTGCACTGTATGGCATTGGCACACTACAGAAGTGAAGGTCCTCTTTTTCTCTTCTGATGGAGCTTATTTGTACTCAGGTAGGCTATTTTGAACTGTATTGGGCCTTTTTGTTGAATTATAAATATGTAAATACCATGTGATATTTAAGAACGGTTATGATTTGAATATCATTTTAATCATTTTTCCCCCGGCTTATTATTTGTTATTTCTAAGTTTCATTTGTTTATGGTGAACTAGTATTGCAAAGTTATATATGAACTATCTGCTGGAATTTAGGTGGGAAAGAAGGAGTCCTCATGGTATGGCAGCTAGACACAGGGAAAAGGAAATTTCTACCAAGAATAGGATCTCCACTATTATATTTTACAAGTTCTCTAGATCCTTCAATTCCCTCTATAAGAATATCTTTTATGTACTAGAACCTAGAGTTTTTCTATGATGATTAAGGTTGTCTGTTGCAATGTGAACTAATTCCTAACAAAGTAATGTTTTGGTGATGTTTGCAAGTGACCGTCATTCTATTTTGAGATGTCCAAACTCGCTAACTATGTAATGCTAATCAGGATATTGGTTCATTTACTGTTCAATTTGACTGTATTACCCCTTGTATTTGGTTCCTTGTTCCCCAAACACTTATATAATGCCCTACTTTTCCCCCAACATCCTTGCACTGTACGGCATTGGCACACTACAGAAGTAAAGGTCCTCTTTTTCTCTTCTGATGGAGCTTATTTGTACTCAGGTAGGCTACTTTGAACTGTATTGGGCCTTTTTGGTAAATTACAAATATGTAAATACCATGCGATATTTAAGAACGGTTATGATTTGAATATCATTTTAATCATTTTTCCCCCGGCTTATTATTTGTTATTTCTAAGTTTCATTTATTTATGGTGAACTAGTATTGCAAAGTTATATATGAACTATCTGCTGGAATTTAGGTGGGAAAGAAGGAGTCCTCATGGTATGGCAGCTAGACACAGGGAAAAGGAAATTTCTACCAAGAATAGGATCTCCACTATTATATTTTACAAGTTCTCTAGATCCTTCAATTTCCTCTATAAGAATATCTTTTATGTACTAGAACCTAGAGTTTTTCTATGATGATTAAGGTTGTCTGTTGCAATGTGAACTAATTCCTAACAAAGTAATGTTTTGGTGATGTTTGCAAGTGACCGTCTTTCTATTTTGAGATGTCCAAACTCGCTAACTATGTAATGCTAATCAGGATATTGGTTCATTTACTGTTCAATTTGACTGTATTACCCCTTGTATTTGGTTCCTTGTTCCCCCAACACTTATATAATGCCCTACTTTTCCCCCAACATCCTTGCACTGTACGGCATTGGCACACTACAGAAGTAAAGGTCCTCTTTTTCTCTTCTGATGGAGCTTATTTGTACTCAGGTAGGCTACTTTGAACTGTATTGGGCCTTTTTGGTAAATTACAAATATGTAAATACCATGTGATATTTAAGAACGGTTATGATTTGAATATCATTTTAATCATTTTTCCCCCGGCTTATTATTTGTTATTTCTAAGTTTCATTTGTTTATGGTGAACTAGTATTGCAAAGTTATATATGAACTATCTGCTGGAATTTAGGTGGGAAAGAAGGAGTCCTCATGGTATGGCAGCTAGACACAGGGAAAAGGAAATTTCTACCAAGAATAGGATCTCCACTATTATATTTTACAAGTTCTCTAGATCCTTCAATTTCCTCTATAAGAATATCTTTTATGTACTAGAACCTAGAGTTTTTCTATGATGATTAAGGTTGTCTGTTGCAATGTGAACTAATTCCTAACAAAGTAATGTTTTGGTGATGTTTGCAAGTGACCGTCTTTCTATTTTGAGATGTCCAAACTCGCTAACTATGTAATGCTAATCAGGATATTGGTTCATTTACTGTTCAATTTAACTGTATTACCCCTTGTATTTGGTTCCTTGTTCCCCCAACACTTATATAATGCCCTACTTTTCCCCCAACATCCTTGCACTGTATGGCATTGGCACACTACAGAAGTGAAGGTCCTCTTTTTCTCTTCTGATGGAGCTTATTTGTACTCAGGTAGGCTACTTTGAACTGTATTGGGCCTTTTTGGTAAATTACAAATATGTAAATACCATGTGATATTTAAGAACGGTTATGATTTGAATATCATTTTAATCATTTTTCCCCCGGCTTATTATTTGTTATTTCTAAGTTTCATTTGTTTATGGTGAACTAGTATTGCAAAGTTATATATGAACTATCTGCTGGAATTTAGGTAGGAAAGAAGGAGTCCTCATGGTATGGCAGCTAGACACAGGGAAAAGGAAATTTCTACCAAGAATAGGATCTCCACTATTATATTTTACAAGTTCTCTAGATCCTTCAATTTCCTCTATAAGAATATCTTTTATGTACTAGAACCTAGAGTTTTTCTATGATGATTAAGGTTGTCTGTTGCAATGTGAACTAATTCCTAACAAAGTAATGTTTTGGTGATGTTTGCAAGTGACCGTCTTTCTATTTTGAGATGTCCAAACTCGCTAACTATGTAATGCTAATCAGGATATTGGTTCATTTACTGTTCAATTTAACTGTATTACCCCTTGTATTTGGTTCCTTGTTCCCCCAACACTTATATAATGCCCTACTTTTTCCCCAACATCCTTGCACTGTATGGCATTGGCACACTACAGAAGTGAAGGTCCTCTTTTTCTCTTCTGATGGAGCTTATTTGTACTCAGGTAGGCTACTTTGAACTGTATTGGGCCTTTTTGTTGAATTATAAATATGTAAATACCATGTGATATTTAAGAACGGTTATGATTTGAATATCATTTTAATCATTTTTCCCCCGGCTTATTATTTGTTATTTCTAAGTTTCATTTGTTTATGGTGAACTAGTATTGCAAAGTTATATATGAACTATCTGCTGGAATTTAGGTGGGAAAGAAGGAGTCCTCATGGTATGGCAGCTAGACACAGGGAAAAGGAAATTTCTACCAAGAATAGGATCTCCACTATTATATTTTACAAGTTCTCTAGATCCTTCAATTCCCTCTATAAGAATATCTTTTATGTACTAGAACCTAGAGTTTTTCTATGATGATTAAGGTTGTCTGTTGCAATGTGAACTAATTCCTAACAAAGTAATGTTTTGGTGATGTTTGCAAGTGACCGTCATTCTATTTTGAGATGTCCAAACTCGCTAACTATGTAATGCTAATCAGGATATTGGTTCATTTACTGTTCAATTTGACTGTATTACCCCTTGTATTTGGTTCCTTGTTCCCCAAACACTTATATAATGCCCTACTTTTCCCCCAACATCCTTGCACTGTACGGCATTGGCACACTACAGAAGTAAAGGTCCTCTTTTTCTCTTCTGATGGAGCTTATTTGTACTCAGGTAGGCTACTTTGAACTGTATTGGGCCTTTTTGGTAAATTACAAATATGTAAATACCATGCGATATTTAAGAACGGTTATGATTTGAATATCATTTTAATCATTTTTCCCCCGGCTTATTATTTGTTATTTCTAAGTTTCATTTGTTTATGGTGAACTAGTATTGCAAAGTTATATATGAACTATCTGCTGGAATTTAGGTGGGAAAGAAGGAGTCCTCATGGTATGGCAGCTAGACATAGGGAAAAGGAAATTTCTACCAAGAATAGGATCTCCACTATTATATTTTACAAGTTCTCTAGATCCTTCAACTCCCTCTATAAGAATATCTTTTATGTACTAGAACCTAGAGTTTTTCTATGATGATTAAGGTTGTCTGTTGCAATGTGAACTAATTCCTAACAAAGTAATGTTTTGGTGATGTTTGCAAGTGACCGTCTTTCTATTTTGAGATGTCCAAACTCGCTAACTATGTAATGCTAATCAGGATATTGGTTCATTTACTGTTCAATTTAACTGTATTACCCCTTGTATTTGGTTCCTTGTTCCCCCAACACTTATATAATGCCCTACTTTTCCCCCAACATCCTTGCACTGTATGGCATTGGCACACTACAGAAGTGAAGGTCCTCTTTTTCTCTTCTGATGGAGCTTATTTGTACTCAGGTAGGCTACTTTGAACTGTATTGGGCCTTTTTGGTAAATTACAAATATGTAAATACCATGTGATATTTAAGAACGGTTATGATTTGAATATCATTTTAATCATTTTTCCGCCGGCTTATTATTTGTTATTTCTAAGTTTCATTTGTTTATGGTGAACTAGTATTGCAAAGTTATATATGAACTATCTGCTGGAATTTAGGTGGGAAAGGAGTCCTCATGGTATGGCAGCTAGACACAGGGAAAAGGAAATTTCTACCAAGAATAGGATCTCCACTATTATATTTTACAAGTTCTCTAGATCCTTCAATTTCCTCTATAAGAATATCTTTTATGTACTAGAACCTAGAATTTTTCTATGATGATTAAGGTTGTCTGTTGCAATGTGAACTAATTCCTAACAAAGTAATGTTTTGGTGATGTTTGCAAGTGACCGTCTTTCTATTTTGAGATGTCCAAACTAGCTAACTATGTAATGCTAATCAGGATATTGGTTCTTTTACTGTTCAATTTGACTGTATTACCCCTTGTATTTGGTTCCTTGTTCCCCCAACACTTATATAATGCCCTACTTTTCCCCCAACATCCTTGCACTGTACGGCATTGGCACACTACAGAAGTAAAGGTCCTCTTTTTCTCTTCTGATGGAGCTTATTTGTACTCAGGTAGGCTACTTTGAACTGTATTGGGCCTTTTTGGTAAATTACAAATATGTAAATACCATGTGATATTTAAGAACGGTTATGATTTGAATATCATTTTAATCATTTTTCCCCCGGCTTATTATTTGTTATTTCTAAGTTTCATTTGTTTATGGTGAACTAGTATTGCAAAGTTATATATGAACTATCTGCTGGAATTTAGGTGGGAAAGAAGGAGTCCTCATGGTATGGCAGCTAGACACAGGGAAAAGGAAATTTCTACCAAGAATAGGATCTCCACTATTATATTTTACTAGTTCTCTAGATCCTTCAATTTCCTCTATAAGTATATCTTTTATGTACTAGAACCTAGAGTTTTTCTATGATGATTAAGGTTGTCTGTTGCAATGTGAACTAATTCCTAACAAAGTAATGTTTTGGTGATGTTTGCAAGTGACCGTCTTTCTATTTTGAGATGTCCAAACTCGCTAACTATGTAATGCTAATCAGGATATTGGTTCATTTACTGTTCAATTTGACTGTATTACCCCTTGTATTTGGTTCCTTGTTCCCCCAAGACTTATATAATGCCCTATTTTTCCCCCAACATCCTTGCACTGTATGGCATTGGCACACTACAGAAGTGAAGGTCCTCTTTTTCTCTTTTGATGGAGCTTATTTGTACTCAGGTAGGCTACTTTGAACTGTATTGGGCCTTTTTGGTAAATTACAAATATGTAAATACCATGTGATATTTAAGAACGGTTATGATTTGAATATCATTTTAATCATTTTTCCCCCGACTTATTATTTGTTATTTCTAAGTTTCATTTGTTTATGGTGAACTAGTATTGCAAAGTTATATATGAACTATCTGCTGGAATTTAGGTGGGAAAGAAGGAGTCCTCATGGTATGGCAGCTAGACACAGGGAAAAGGAAATTTCTACCAAGAATAGGATCTCCACTATTATATTTTACTAGTTCTCTAGATCCTTCAATTTCCTCTATAAGAATATCTTTTATGTACTAGAACCTAGAGTTTTTCTATAATAATTAAGGTTGTCTGTTGCAATGTGAACTAATTCCTAACAAAGTAATGTTTTGGTGATGTTTGCAAGTGACCGTCTTTCTATTTTGAGATGTCCAAACTCGCTAACTATGTAATGCTAATCAGGATATTGGTTCATTTACTGTTCAATTTGACTGTATTACCCCTTGTATTTGGTTCCTTGTTCCCCCAACACTTATATAATGCCCTACTTTTCCCCCAACATCCTTGCACTGTGTGGCATTGGCACACTACAGAAATGAAGGTCCTCTTTTTCTCTTCTGATGGAGCTTATTTGTACTCAGGTAGGCTACTTTGAATTGTATTGGGCCTTTTTGGTAAATTACAAATGTGTAAATACCATGTGATATTTAAGAACGGTTATGATTTGAATATCATTTTAATCATTTTTCCCCCGGCTTATTATTTGTTATTTCTAAGTTTCATTTGTTTATGGTGAACTAGTATTGCAAAGTTATATATGAACTATCTGCTGGAATTTAGGTGGGAAAGAAGGAGTCCTCATGGTATGGCAGCTAGACACAGGGAAAAGGAAATTTCTACCAAGAATAGGATCTCCACTATTATATTTTACAAGTTCTCTAGATCCTTCAATTTCCTCTATAAGAATATCTTTTATGTACTAGAACCTAGAGTTTTTCTATGATGATTAAGGTTGTCTGTTGCAATGTGAACTAATTCCTAACAAAGTAAGTTTCTTCAAATATCCCGTGCTGATAATCGTATTCATCTACTGAAAATGCCTTCGATGGAGATTCTGAAGTCCATTTCTAGGATCAAGGTTTGTGACAATAAGATTGATTATATTTTAAAAGGTGTTCTATTAGTAATTTAGATAATCTGGGTTAGTTGCACATGCCCAAGTGCAATTGTAGTTTAAATGGGTGGTTGGTTGCGACTACTTTCAAAGAGGAGGACAAAATAGAACATTACAAAATACAAAACTTGCATATTTGCAGGTCTTCCACTCTTCCTTGATCTGTATCTGTTAAGATCGTCTTTAAATTAGAATTATATTAATCATTTTCTCCATCTCTCTTGCCCCATATGTAGCATGTAGAGCAATATCTGTAAGTTTGACATATTCTTGATGTTTACTCTTCATACGAACCATTACATAAATCTATTCTTGATGTTTCGTAGTCCATGAATTGTCACAGTCATGATGCATGTTGTCAAATTCTGGATGTATGAGTTTGTTAAACATTGTTTTATGTCTTCACTTGGTTATGTGAGTGAATGTTTGTTTGTAGAAATAACTGGCGACATATTGTGAATACTTGTACTTGTCTATAGGGAGCAAAATGTAATAGTACAATAGATACACATAAAACATGGTTTCTCTAGCACAGTTCGAAAAACTCTAAATTTATCTTTTTGTGCTCTTATTTCAATTCTTTACTTGGTGATACTATGATGTTCAAAATAACAAATTAGGTTCCATTCTAAATAGACTTGGCATAGTCCTCTTTTTCTCTTCTGATGGAGCTTATTTGTACTCTGGTAGGCTACTTTGAACTGTATTGGGCCTTTTTGGTAAATTAGAAATATGTAAATACCATGTGATATTTAAGAACTGTTATGATTTGAATATCATTTTAATCATTTTCCCTTCGGCTTATTATTTGTTATTTCTAAGTTTCATTTGTTTATGGTGAACTAGTATTGCAAACTTATATATGAACTATCTGCTGTAATTTAGGTGGGAAAGAAGGAGTCCTCATGGTATGGCAGCTAGACACAGGGAAAAGGAAATTTCTACTAAGAATATGATCTCCACTATTATATTTTACAAGTTCTTTAGATCCTTCAATTTCCTCTATAAGAATATCTTTTATGTACTAGAACCTAGAGTTTTTCTATGATGATTAAGGTTGTCTGTTGCAATGTGAACTAATTCCTAACAACGTAAGTTTCTTCAGATATCCTGTGCTGATAATCGTATTCATCTACTGAAAATGCCTTCGATGGAGATTCTGAAGTTCATTTCTGGGATCAAGGTTTGTGACAATAAGATTGATTATATTTTAAAAGGTGTTCTATTAGTAATTTAGATAATCCTGGTTAGTTGCACATGCCCAAGTGCAATTGTAGTTTAAATGGGTGGTTGGTTGAGACGACTTTCAAAGAGGAGAACAAAATGGAACATTACAAAATACAAAACTTGCATATTTGAAGGTCTTCCACTCTTCCTTGATCTGTATCTGTTTAGATCGTCTTTAAATTAGAATTATATTAATCATTTTCTCCATCTCTCTTGCCCCATATGTAGCATGTAGAGCAATATCTGTAAGATTGACATATTCTTGATGTTTACTCTTCATACGAACCATTACATAAATCTATTCTTGATGTATCGTAGTCCATGAATTGTCACAGTCATGATGCATGTTGTCCATGGTTTGTGGGTCTTTGGGTATGTGCTATTCATTGAATCCCATCTAATTTTATAGAATTTTATAACTATTAATTTTATGGCAAACAAACATCTCGTAATGACCAAACAGATGCAGGCAATGCAGGCTTTGACACTTGAGCATAATATTGATGTATCACTTCCTACAAATGCCAATTTGATGGTGCAGCTTATTTTGCTCATGTAGTCCAGGATGGTTGCTCAGCACAAAGCGACTGAAAGCAATATGGGTGGACATTCCTCATCTGTCCCTATGACAAAGCAACAGGTGAGAACTTTTTCTGTATTAAATGGAAAGGCTAACTCGCAAATTGAGGTGAGAACTTAATTTTGTTTCTGCTATTGGTACATTTTAAACAGAATCTTTGAATTGTTCTGTTGTTTAATAAATGGGTATTTAATCTCTATGGAAGTTTTCTTTTGGGGAATTACATGTTGAAGATAAAGATGACTTTCCTCCGAATGCACATAAGTGGGATTCGGATACGTAATTGATTTTATTATAGAGTGTAATAGTTGTAAAATAAGATTTTATTCCTCTACTTGGCTACCCATTGTGCTGGTTAAAATTACATTCGATAATATTCACATCTACTGTCTGCCATCTACTTGTAGCAGTATGTGGCAAACGGGCCTTTTTTACCTTAAGGAAGATAGATGATTCACAAACAGAGCTTATAGGTGGCGCTGATGTGTATATGCCTGTTTGCCGCCAACATTACGTCAATCGACAAGCTGTCAAGGAAGCTGCAAGAGTTGTCTTAGAGTCTCATCAAAAAGTTCAGAGTGATCACACTCTTGAGGCAGCTGCAGTTATTTAGTAAAATCTCTGGTTTGTTTTGCATCCTATTAGTATTACTAAGGACTTTTTACTTGTTTGAATTGGTTTTATTGTATGTGTTATGTCAGATTTGGACCTTCAGTGGTTGCAACTTACTGACATTATTATGTATATATAAAGTGCCTTCAGATGTTTCATGTGTTGCAATTAGCTATGCTACTTAATGTGTGTAAAGATAGCTAAGAAACGGCGACATAGCTAATTTGTGCTGAATGTGGGAAATGTTTTATCTCAATTATTTGATGAAACTATCAATTTTGCTGCTCCACTTTTTTTTTTCTTTTTAAAAACATTTTCAAGTCAATCTACAACATTTTAAAAACGTTGTGTAAATGTGTCTAAACGTTGTCTAATATATTAAACTACAACATTTTTAGCCGGAAAACGTTGTGGAATCATACCTTCTACAACGTTTTCAAGCATTTACTAATTTATGGAAAACAAATTTACAACATTTTTTTCTTTTAAAACGTTGTATAATGTGTCTAACTACAACATTTTAAAAACGTTATGTAAGGGTGTCAAATAGATGACACCTTTAACCATAACGTTTTTTTGATTGAAACCACAACGTTTTTTTCGCGTTATCTATTTGCTGTTTTGTAGTGGTGCCAAGCTGGAGATAAGTGAGGGGCAAAGTTGTCATCTTGCCACCTTGACGCCACATCACACTGTCTCAACACTTCATAAATACATTTTTACACAACAATGTCCCACAAGAACCAAGGAAGTCCAATCCCGAGTGACTATTACGTAGGGTAACAGATAGAATTTGAAGCTTGAAGACCGGAGGGCATGGTCCCATCTTCCTGACTTCGTACAACCTCTAATCCAATGTCATTGCATAACTCTCGACAACGGCGGTTCGAAATAGGTCTTATACACCTCAATTGGATGCCCGGATTGAAGTTCTGAAAGTTTTAGCAGACATCATAGTGCATGCGTTCACGTACTTCGAGACGGCTAGAACCGCGGAGCCCGGGGCACCCCGGGCAGCCGTAGGTACATCTGCGGCTAGCCGCAGGTACCCCCCTTTATAAATAGAGGGCTTGGGGTGGCCATTTTGTAAGAAAAAAAGGTGAGAAAGCCCAGTCCAATTTGCTCTGCACACACCCTAAACTGAGTGCTTTCTCATTTTAAACACTTGTAAGCTCGTATATAGCTACTTTTTACCGGCGAGAGCCGAGTGTTCATCCACTTAAAGCTATAGAAGTCTTCTTTGGCAGCCCACTGTAAGCCTTCTTACACACTTTAAAGCCTTTCTCTTCATCTTTGCACACACTATTCTTCACGTTGAGAGTCGTGTTGCGTGTGTATGCCCGGACTTCGGTCCGTGGTTTCATTTCAGTTTGTATATCACTACTACAAAACAGTAAATAGACAACGCGAAAAAAACGTTGTGGTTTCAGTCAGAAAAACATCGTGGTTAAGGGTGTCATCTATTTGACACCCTTACACAATGTTTTTAAAACGTTATAGTTAAGCACATTGCACACCGTTTTTTAAGAAAAAAAACGTTGTAGATTTGTTTTTCATAAATTAGCAAATGCTTAAAAACGTTGTAGAAGGTGTGATTCCACAACGTTTTCTGGATAAAAATGTTGTAGTTTAATATATCAGACAACGTTTAGCCACATTTACACAACATTTTTAAAATGTTATAGATTAAAAAAAAAGAAAAAAAAATGTTGTGGTTCACCTACATTACCAATGCACCTGCAATATGTTAATGCCTAAAAGATTAGCATATTGTAGCCTGAAAAATTAAAAAAGTTGTAACTTCAATCATTTATCAAAGATTCCAAGTAATCCAACCACACACAATTCTACAGTTTTGACAAACATTCTTATCTTCAAAGTATGACAAGACATTAGCAAATAGAGGAAAATTTCAAAAATTCCAGAAA